>VZSF01011009.1:464199-540902 GCA_013398295.1 Chionis minor | reverse complement strand
ACTGTCAGCCAGGTGCCCACCAAGCAACTCTCTTGTTCTCCGTCCTCAGCAAAGCAACAGGAGAAAGTAAGAAAAAAAAGCTCATGGGTTGAGATAAGGACAGGGAGATCACTCACCAATTACTGCCATCAGCAAAACAGACTTGTTTTGGGGAATATTAATTTAATTTATTGCCAATTAGAAATAGAGTAAGATAGTGAGAAACAAAACCCTAACTAGAATCACCTTTTCCCTACTCCTCCCTTCTTACCAGGCTCAACTTCACTCCTTCATTCCCGACTCTTCTGCCGCCTCATCCAGAGTGGTGCAGAGGCACGGGGAATGGCGATAGCGATCAGTTCGTAACACTGCTGCTCATTCCTCCTCATGCTCCCCTGCTCCAGTGTGGGGTTGCTCTCATGGGATCCAGTCCTTCACAAAGTCCTCCAACATGGGTATTTCCCATGGGCTGCAGTTCTTCAAGAACTGCTCGAATATGCATCCTTTCCAATGGGGTATAGTCCTGCAGGAACAGGGAGTTCCAGTGTGGGTCTTCTGCGGGCCGTAGTTCCTGCTGGAAAACCCACTCCTGCATGGAGTCTTCTCCATAGGCCACAGCTTCTGCCAGGAGCATGCTCCGATGTGGACTCTCCGTGGGCTGCAGCTTCTTTCAGAGCATATCCATCTGCTGCAGCATGGGGTCCTCCATGGGCTGTAGGGAAATCTCTGCTCCAGTACCTGGGCACACCTCCTCCATCTTGGTGTCTGCAGGGTTGTTTCAATCAAATTTTTCTCACTCCTCTCTCTCACAGCTGCTTTGCAGTTGTTTTTATCCTTTCTTAAATATATTATCACAGAGGCAGCACCAGCATC
Source organism: Chionis minor (assembly GCA_013398295.1). Taxonomy (NCBI): domain Eukaryota; kingdom Metazoa; phylum Chordata; class Aves; order Charadriiformes; family Chionidae; genus Chionis; species Chionis minor. The sequence goes on along the minus strand of VZSF01011009.1, from coordinate 540,050 downwards.
GCTGACCGGCTCAGCTTTGGCCAGCGATGGGTCTGTTCTGGAGCTGGCTAGACCTGGCTCTGCCTGCCAGGGAGGCAGCTCCAGACCTCTTCTCAAAGAGGCCACCGCTGCAGCCACCCCACTACCAAAACATTGCCATGTAAACCCAGTACGTATGCCTGAGGGGGTGTTACTTCAGTATTCTCTCTGCTAACATTTACTTGTGTTTGCCATTGCCGCTAAAGCCAAACAAATAAGAGAAAACTAAGCTTAGCGATTAGTAAGACTATATGTGGCCACTGTTCTTTTGATTTAAAAAAGTGTTGCTTTCTGCAAATTTGAAGTAGCTGCTGGCTAAGTAAGTGAAAGTTTTACTACTTTCTTCAGTGGCTCCCCTCGGGTGCTCTCTCCTGCAACCTGCAGGTGGTTTCACAATCCTCTTTTCTCCCTGTTCCCTTAAGGCGGAAGGTGGAAGTAACTGGATGGTGGACTCTGGTGCTATTATAAAGGAACCAGTAACAATACTAATGATCTTTTTGGGTTCTTTACTTTTTCATTTCCTCCTTCCCTTTTACTTACTGTATCTGCAAGTGCCTAAACTTCAAGGACCTGATAATTTAAAGGAAGGTTGGCAGGTTGTCCTGGTTCCGGCACAGGAACTCTTGCTTGAAGGAGAGACTTAGATAGCCTCCTTTGCATTATCAGGATATACATAAAAAAAATCTTCTGAAGTGACACCAAATGTTTTCAATATTTATGATAAAATTATAAAAAAGTGCTTGAAGTATGTTGTTTGTGTGTCTTTGATTCTAATTTTCTGAAATAAAATTCCATGGTAGTAGTTCAGTCACGTGCCTGTCAGAGTTGTAACTATATTAAATGGTGTTCCGGTTTGAGGTAAAACTGGACCAATTTTGTTCAGTAACTCTACTTTCTAAAAAGGCCTCTTCTAACTGCTGAAATTAAGAGCATATTGTGCAGAAACTGTTCACTCTGAGTGATAAGACCCATGTTTATAGTTGATGCCAAAGCATGGTATGCAGAGAGGCTCTTGCTTGTAGTTATTGCTGTAACACCCAAGGCCAGACAACTTTGTTATTTGCCCCATTGGAAGGTTGGAAGCAGAAAAGCATAGAAGGGTCACACCTGTGGGGAGGAGCAGACAGGACAGATGACCCAAAACTGACCAACAGGGTATTCCATCCCAGCTGCATCATGGTCAGTAAAAAAGCTGAGGGACCAAAGGGTCAGCTCTCTTTCTTCAGTGGCCGGCATCCAAGAAGGCCTGTGTCCATCTGCCTCTGATCCCAATCTGTGTGTTCCTGAATCCAGATCTGGAATCCAGTTCCCATCCATCACCGAGTCCAGTCTAGGACTTCCCCAGTGCCTGCTGATGAGGTGATTGTCATCCTGGGAGCTTGATATGGTTTTCTATATATTTCATTATTTTCTCTTTATTATTTTATTCTTTATATTTCATTAAAGTAGTTCAGTTCCTTCTAAACTAGTCTCTCTTTTTCTCTCTCCTGCTTTACAGGAGATGCTTTGCAGGGCAGAGGGAACATCTGTCACTCTGCCTGCTTGGGCCAGTCCAGTGCAAACCATGACAAATGATTGCACAAATTGTTATTGCGTGTCTCTCTATACTCAAGGTTTGCAGTCAGCTTCTTGTTAGGTTGGTAAATTTAGTGAGGATAAGCTAGATATAGGACCATCTTGTCTGTTTCCTTTTAAGTGAATCAATGTAGCTAGTGAAGTTGGTGAAGTATTTGTCACTTAACCAATCTACTTTTTCTTTGCATTAACTGTGCTGTGTTTTGCCAGGAAAGCAAATTTAATGCTTTTAGTAGTGTCACAAGTTCAACCTGGAGTTCAGGAAGACTAAGATTGATTCTCTGAGTGGAAGTGGAAATAGCATAAGGCATTTTATTAGTGGTAATGGGAGTTGCTGGTGGTAATACTGCAGGTATAGGCAGGAAAATAAAATTCATAAATATGCAAGTTGCTAATATAAAGTAAGTGTTGTAACTCTAAATGTTAGTTACAAGTGGCCTTCTAGTTGTTCCCATTCCATAGTTTACTTTCAGATTGTGGTTATTGAATAATATTGATCAAGAATCCTAATTCAGACTAACAAGCTTCTGCATCCTACAGTTAATAAGCTCTCTAAAATTTATTGTCTATTGCTTGTGTTCTACTTGCGTTTGCAGTCATTAATCTTTGTGGTTTAGTGCTGTATGTTTTAAGGCAGGAAGTGGTGCACCACCGTGGTGTACCATAGAAGACAAGAGCTTCTCCAGGCAGTGCTTTAAGCAAGTGAAATCTTACTCTGTTATGTTCAGCAGAATATTTTATTGAAGAAAGCATTGATTTAAATGCCATGTTTTGCAGCAAATTTTCAGTAGACTCTATGTCTAGAGCCTGCTGGCCTGTTTTTCTTGGATTTTGTTTTCAAGTACTATGTTTTCACACTTAATTGTGCACTTGAAATTAACCTCTTACTCGGTAATCTAAGTTCTGTAAATTTTGTTGGGTACTCATACCTGGACCTTTAGTCATTTGACTACTCATACTTTATGGAGCAAAACTGCATGTCAGTAGATGAAGCATGTAATCACAGTACACTGAATTTAGGTGCATTTCCTTTTTTCAGGGTTCTCACAGGTTAGGTTGGCAATTTTTTCTTGAAGTGAATGAACGAATATGTTCTTGCAAATAAGTTGTGCTTATTTCAGTGAGAAATCTTAATTTTCTGGTTCCCAGGTGCAATGAACAAGTTGCTCTGTCAAATTCATGGTGATAGGCTCTGAACTATGGACTCTATATATGCTATTCACCTTTCCTGTAGTTTATTTCCTAGTAGATGTTATTGTAATATCTACTCTTAATAGACTTCCAGTTTGAAATATAAGTGCTTGTTTTATTATTATTGGCTTGGTGTTACTGTAGTGGAGTTTTATGCGCTGTAAATTGCAAGGTGAGGAACAAATATTATTTGGTTTGGGGTTTTGGTAGCCTCTATGTGTTGGTTATACACATAGCCAAAGCTAGTTTTGTGCTGAACTTGTAAATTTAGTATTTTTTCTTAAAAAGTTTTCTAGGCAAATGTCAGTGTTTTTATTGGGGTATTTTGTAACTTTGTTGTGAATTTACTGCTTTAATATAAATGAACTCTGTCAAAATTCTTGGGAATAACTTTTGGATCTTCTCTCTATTTTTGAGCTGGCTGCTGTTTTGTTAAAGTTGATTTATGCTATAGAGCACATCAGGTTTTTAAAACTATACACTTACAAGATCAGTTCAGGGCTATTAAATTGCTATTTTAGCTGATATTATAACAGGTTTTAGGGAAGCTTGAGATGCTTTTGTTTGAAGATGCTTATTTCAACCTGCATGCTATCATCATCAAAATGATTTTAATTATTTTCAATTTTAAAAGAAATTGAAATTGATATTGAAATCAACAAATAGATAAGCTTCAGAAGAACTGTTTCCTAAATTGTGAACTACCGTTCTTTTATGTTTGTATAAGTATCTGTCATACTATGAATTCTGTTAGAAATAAGTGATAAAACAAGCTGATGATCCTAATTTTTTACATTTTATGGGAAAATTATTGGGAGGTTGATAAACATCATTAGAAAGCAGATATTAATTTCTGTTACTCTTTTTGGTTAACCTTTTTGGTAAAGTGTTAGGATAAACCTTGCAAGAATTTTTGTGAGGTTTTGTTTTTCAGTGTTAATATAAATAGGTTCACTGGGTTCAAGGAAGGAGAAGAAAGTAGTTTAAATTTGGACTTTAGAGTTGAAGGAAATCTTTCTGTCATAGCTACATAGAAAAAAAAATGGAAATTTTTGCTTTTGAGTGACTTATGAGAGTAAGGTTTGAAAAACATATTTACTTGCTTGTCAGTGTTAATCTAAAGTTTCACTGATGAGATTGAGGGTTTCAGAAGACTGTTGCAGTCTTTCCAGCCGTGGAGGGCAGATAGTAATTTTCTCTTTGTCCAGTGCATTACCGGCTGGATGACTCTGAATTTTGTGCTGGATGCAGGAATACTAAGAGGCATTCAGTTGAGATTTATGAAGGCCTGCCCTAACAGGCTGGTCCAGTGTTGAAGTGTTGAGATTGAGCGGGCTGCCTGCTGGACCATCCCGAAAAAGACTGGTTTTGTAGATTTGAAAACTTGCATTTAAAGTTGCTAAGTGCATAAACTCTTTCTGCTGCCCACCTAGAAACCTTTGGAATGTAAGGTGGCTAGAAATTAAAGCATTGTCTGTCAAAAGCTGCAAATAGTAGGCTTTGCTGCTGTTTAGGGGCAAGATTGTTGAGCTTATGAAACACCTTTCTGCTTCAAGTTCTACCTATATCCTTGTCCTGGGTCTGGTCCTTATCTGATCATTTATGAGCCAGTTCAGTTAGCTAAACCAACAGAAAACTAACTAGGGTAAGAAAAACGTCGTTTCTTTGCTCAGTGACGGTGGGAGTGTGAAATGAGGGGGTGGGGGGGTGATGAGGTAGGGAAGGAGTGGGACCATCCCTGCTGAGGGCAGTCAGATTGACTATTGTAAGGTAAGAGAGAAGTTCTTCGAGAAACCAGGCATCAAACTTTATCTCAAGCTTTTGTGCAGCAGCAGTGCTGCTCTTGGGGCCTGAAGGTTGCTAGTGAAAGTCTGCCCCCCCCAGTGAAAACCATGAGCGGTAGGGGCTGACGCTTGCTCGACATGGAAGGGTCATGACAGACAACCTTTGGTAATATGTGACTTTTGAAAGCAGAATTAGTGTTTGTCTTTCTGTATAGTCTGTCTCGTAGAACAATCGAAGTTTCTTCTTGGTACTGCATTTCTTAGCAGACAGGGGTATATAAATAAAGCTGAAATAGTGTTTTTGCGTCTGATGTCTTTTCAAAGAGAAAATTTTAGTCTCTTTAACGAACAAAATATACAAACCCATTTATTACTGAGTAGTCTACGATTAATTCAAAGCACACTAATTTCTCTTGATTTGCTTTAGTAAAATGACTAAATATTATGTTTACTGAATATACAGTGCAATTTTTCAAAATTATTTCAAAGAGTGTCCTTTTGAACTGTAAGTTTGAGAGGTGTTGGATATTGCAAAGTTTGTAATTCACTTATTTTTTAACTAGGTGGTAAATTTGTAAGTTGTCATGAAGAGTGGAGCTTATCTATAGCTTTTGTAAATGAGGCAGAATGTTTGCTGCAGCATGCAAAAGTTTGTTGTCTACCTGCTTTTTTATTGGGTAAAAAACACAGGTCTCCAACTTGTGGGGAATGTAAATATGTTAAATATCCCAAATTAAATGGCTATTTTGAATCAGTTAACATACGTTTATCTGTCTGCAGAGTGTGTGTGTTTGAACACAAAGTATTTAGCCAAAAGGAGGAAAATACCTCTTATATAAAAGAATACTATAGATACCATGCCATTATGGTAATTTTCACTATTGATAAATATATCTAAAGTGGCAAATTGTAAAAACAAAAGCCAACCTCTTATCCCCCACACTGCTAACAGCAAAATAGGAGGCTGAGGTGGATGATAGATGTCAGATTGAAAAATGCCCGTATGAGCAGAACCTCAAAAAAAGGGCTGTTATTTTTGACAGAGAAATAATATAAGAGTATGCAAATAAAGTTTAAAGAGTATGACCTATGTATACTGGTTTTCCACTTTTCTTGCGTAAAGCACACGGATACTAAATTTAGTTTGATAGATAATGCTACTTAGCATAATCTGTGGAATTATTGCTATGAATTAGGGCTCAGGATTTAATGGTATTCTAAAAAAGGCTAAACATTTTAAGTAAATAATGAGAATTTAAGCAGTTTTTTTCTTCCAAATGTTTTTGCCTTGCATTTGTTCTGAATTGGTCCATGATGCAGCTTTATGCCCATTACATGAAGTGTTTTGTGTTGTCCACTGTAATCCATTTGACTGGATTAAGGATACTGCTTCTATTTAATATCGTATTTCCTGTATCCCGAATACCATATATCCTGTATCCTTTGAAATGCTTACTGCACAAATCGGTGTTGATTTGGCCTTCCAAGAAGAGAGAAGTAATTTGTCAAGTTGCTCACGTCAATTAAGTAAGATCTAGATAAACCTCATCTGTGGGAAAGAGATCTGAAGATTTTTATGTGATGGGGTATATATGTGAGTGCTGAAATGGTACTAGTGAAATTAATTGGGATTTCCCACCATGGCTAATAACTAGAGATCTGGGAGTGAATAGAGTTGCAGAGAAGCATAAACCTGTGACATTACATTTATTTGTTAGTTATGATAAATCGGCGTGCAGAGTTTTCTGGTCTACTTCTCGGTTTTCTCACTTTATCCAGCTGTTTGTGATCTCCTAAATTATCTTCAAAGATTTAGGCCTGTTTGCCTTCATGTCCTTAGGGAAATGATGCCCATGGAATGACTCTGTCAGATGGGGCAGAGTGAGCATGCAGAAGCTCTGAGGAGCAAACTCTGAATGAAAGAATAGTGTGTAGTCAGCTTAAACTAGTGAGGATGTTGTTTTTGCAGACTTTTCTTTGTCATTTTCTCAGTGTGTTGTCATAAGAGCAGACCTTTCCTAAAAGAAAGAAGAAATTCTTTCTGACTATCTGTGCATTTGAATAAATCCATCAGTTTGGATAATAGAAGGTAAAAAGTTATCTGTAGACTCTGAATCTCTGTTATAGTTGTCTGGTGGTGATAATAGTTAATTTAAACCATCTGCAAATTGAGAACACCGTGTTGTAATCTGCTTAAAACTTACATTTTAGATTTTTTTAAAATACATACACAGTCTTTACATTTATTTTAGTCAATAATTTGATATATAACATATATACAATAGGGTGAATCCAGTTTTGATGATTGGAGCAAGGGAGAGGGATAAAAGACTAATTTTTGGGTTTCTCATTTGCATACATGTCTATAATAATATATACCAGATGCAGAGATCCTTGAAAACAAAACTTTTCACTGTAATGAGCCTGTTGTAAGCATATGTAGCGTATTAAGACCCCTCACTTAAGTAAGGTTTATAGATTGTATCTATTATGCAAGATGGGCTCTATGAATTGTCTTACTTCTTTGACAGAGGGATAATTAATGCTGAGGTATAAATTATTTAACCATTTATACATATATAAAAAAAGAAATTTTTCATTACACGAACAAATGGGGAGTACAATGCCAGTACTCAACTTGTATGTGCTTAGAAGTACTATAAAGAGAAGGGAATTTTGTCTTTGCTTATTTTCTTATGATGAACAAAGGTCAGTATTTTCCTTGTATTTCACCTTTGATGACATTTTCTTGCCTTTTTTTTTTTTAAAGTTGTATCTTCCGTTAAGGATCTAGAGAAAAATGAAAGATTTCTTTGCCCCTGCTGAAGGTTCAAAGTATTGTATTTAGCTTCTTTTATAAGCAGCATGCTCAACTTCATAGTATTCAGTGTATAATCTCAATCAGGTTTTCTGTGTGACATCTTAAAAATGAAAAACATACTTAAGGAAATTCTTTCTTTTTAGTTTTAAGTGAATTATAGAAAAAAAGCCCAAAACCAAACTCTAAAACCAAGCAGCGTTTTCTTCCATTTTCTCTGCCACCCTTAAGGCTGCATAATGATACAGTTTCTGTGTACTGGCAGCAGTTTCTGTGAACCTGTCTTTTTCCATAAGCAGTGTGATGTGTTTTATGAATTGAGGAAGAAAGGTGCTGGTGATAAAGCACCAATTTTAGATCTGAAGTTCGATTTGGGGGTCTACTGCAGAGTTACTATACAGATACGACTTCAATTCCCGTTCTGATAAAGGGGACCAAAAACGCCTTTTTAAATTTTTTTCTTATTTTTTGAGGGAGAGAAATGAGCCTTCCTGTGGTATTTTTTGAACCAATCTGACTTTCGTTTTCAGGCCTCTTGGCATTACCCCATGGTAAATGCTATATTGAGTGAAACTCCCAGGTCAGCTCTGAAAGGCCAGAATTCTCAAAATTGTATTTGTTGTTTAGGTTCTGTTGGAGATGGAGATGTTAAGCTGTGGAGATTGGCATGCGAGGATTATTCAGTTTCTTTTTGTTTTGTATGTGTTGTGTTAGTTTGTCAAACTGCATTCTTTTTTGGGGGGTTGTTGTGGTTTTTTTTGTGCTTAGCAAGTAGATGCCATTCTTTTCATTACAGGCCTCTGCACAAACCAAATCCCCACTTGAGCAGTCAACTTCTACCTAATTCATTTGGTTTTAAGTAACACAGCTCTTACGTGCTTGTTTTCATCTCTAGATCTCATAGTTTACACATCAGGGTAAGTATTGCTTTTGCTTACAAACAGAGTGGAAGGAGGGTTTTTTCAGGACGTTTTGGTCTGAATTTCGTATGCACTTTAAGCAGTGTTTGAACACAGTCCTTCAAGAATCATTTGCATATGTTTCCTCTGCTGAATGTAGGGGGAAAAGACGGTGGTATTTCCTGTGTTTTAGGGACAAGCTATTGAGTAAGATGACCGGAAGATGGTGAGTGTTACAAAAACGCCAATTGCCTGTGTCTAGGAAGGTGGAAGATTAGAGGTTATGCACCTGGCGGGGCGTTCTGCAAAATCAAGGAGAGGATTGCTTGTCTTAAGAGCATCTTGACAATTCCTGCTTTCTCTGTGCCTCTCTATGCCTGTCTGTCTTAAAGCCTCTCTATCATTCATATTGTGAAACTCTTGTTGCCTTTCCAGGATAGTTTATTACAATAGCTAGATAGTCAGAGAAGTGATGTTATTTAAACGTGTCTTGTCAAATGAAAAGATCATTTGTGTAGTGCTTCAATTCATTAGTGTATAGAGAAAAGCCCTTTTTTTTTCTGATGGTAGTGGAACTTGATGAATATACAGTTGTAACAATCTGTTAGGACAACTTGAAAGCAAATGAATTCACATAAAATAATGAAAGACTGTGAGGCAAGAGAACCTTTTGTGACATAGAAAAGGCATTCAGCATTTGAAATGTTCTTATTTTGTTGTTATATCTCTAATGTTTCTATTCTTGTGATAACAAAGAGCTCAGAATTGTCAGAACAAGAATGTTGAAATTGGGTGAATAAATGAAGTTTGAGCCTCTCATTCTGTGTCATAATTATGGTGAATGTAAACACAAAGGTGGGGATTCTTCATATCCTGTAATGTAGCACAGAACTGCTGTGAGAGGAATCTTGGGTTCTTTCTCAAGTTTGCAGTGTCACTTTCTACTTTTATCCTCTAATCTTTCATGTATAACACTGTTACACTGTCTAAGCATAATGATGTGAGTAGTCACTGCATTACAATATAGTGCCTGTAGGTAGGTTTGTAAGCTGCAGGCATGCTGGTGGTGCAGTTTGAGTAGGCTAGCCTCAAGACTGCATGTAATGCTTGCATCCCTAGTCATGTATTTTATGGCTGAGAGCACTTGCTGTTGTGAGAGTTACCACAGCATGTAAAACTATGTAGTGTTGCTGCTGTAGTTGGACATGATGAAATTTGGCCTATATGGGGAACAGCATGATAATTCTGAACTGTGGGATTAAAGTTACTCTTTTACCGAAATACTTGTGACTTAGACTGTATAGCAGGGAGGAATTGTTTTCTCTATTTGAGACAACTGCAGTCTGTATATGACTTTTTTTAAAAATTGTGTGTAAAAAAATGACTCTTAAAACTATTGCATTTGAAAGTGTTCATTAGTAGGAATTTTGCTACGAGTCTAATTATGGATTGATTTACTTCATGAAAGTTCTGAATTTGAGTTTTATTGGGCTACTCTGGATGTGGCTGTTGTAGGGGAAAAATAGCAGTACGTTTTTAGCTTCTGCCAAGATGTCTGTGACAGATGGTTTCTTGTCTGTCCAATATGAATTCTTCCCACTCTATAAATATTGATTGGAGAAAAAAAAAATGATGTTTCACAGCTTTAAAAAAAAAAGTGTCCTGGTTGATATAGGAGTGACTAAGGGATATTTATACAGATCTTGGGCAGAACAGTACCAGTACGTGCAGAAATCACTATCTGAACAAATCTAAAAGGGCCTGGTGGAAATCTGGCTTACATTAGACAAACAGAGAAAAGAAAAAATGTGCACATGTTTTGGGGAAATAATGTTAACGTAGTCCCTGCAAGTGCTTTTGTGGTTAAAAAAATGTTCTTTAGTGGAAGCTAAGGTCTGCAACATGATTAATATATGTGCAGAGGTGGGCAGCTGCTACTTTTTGGGCATTGCAGATGCTCTATACTACTTTCAGAGACCTTGTCTTATTCATTCATCTGTCCTTTTCTGAAGCACCCTTTCGGCTTTTGTGATAACGAACTTTTTTTGGACAGATGTGTTGGAATTTCTCGTGCCATTGGGTGTGCTGTTTATCTTTCATTTTATAATTGCTGTCAAGTTTACAGAGCTCTATCTTGTGTTGGATCCCAAATAATTTGATTGCCTGATTCTTTGCAAGGTATGGTGATAGAACTATGTCCTTGCCACTACAAGGTCCTGAACAGAGGATGTTCAGGATCAACATCTTCTGGATGTTGACTGGGATATTGCTGAAGCTGGTTTTTTCAAAGAGTCTTAGCATGTAATTTTGTGTGGCAAACACATGAGTTATAGTTAAGTGCGGTCTTCAACTGATATTTAAATGTTAGAACAAAGGAACCTAGACTTTTTAGAAATAGAAACTCTTGTTTGCTCTTGCTGCTGTTCTCATGGGGTTAGTCATGTTCATTTAAGTTTATTAACCTCCTGTGCTCTTGATTCAAAGAAGGTATTTGGTACATAATCTACTTTCTTTGGATGAATGAGTAAAAACAACCATGTAGAATTCACAGAACTTCTGCTGAGGTGTCCAGTTCCACTATTTTGGCTACCAGGTAATGCCAGTGCTTTTTTTAAAGTATTCATTCAGTCTTAAACATTCATTCACTGTATGAAATCCTTGATTCTGTGCTGAAGGAATTTTCAGAAAAATATAATCTCTTCAGGCTCATCCTGACTTGATGTTTTGAACCATCCTTTGTAGCTAAGCAAGAAGACCCTTCCCTCTGGTAGGTTATGGGTTTCAAGTTCTGGCTTTTCTTTAGCAGACAGAAAACTCTCCATATTGCTGGAAAGAAATTCTGAAATGGCTTTGTGATCTGCAGTACAATCATAGTGTTTACTAGTCTGGGGAATGTCAAAATCACTGTAAGTGCAGAAAACTTTACCCAAGTTGGATTTGTTTATCAAGTATAATGTTTTTTTATACCTCACTGTGATACTTGTTAATTCTTAAAATAAGTAACTGGCTAATCTGCAGAAAGAAATAGTATTTAAATTGTGTGGAAATGACGGCATTACAGTTGCACTGTAGTTAATATGGGAGATTAAATGCACATCCTTTTATGCATGTAAAATGTCCTTATATTGCTTTAAAAAAATTGAGTTACCATTGGCATAGAACAGTTTCTTTCTGGGCAAGAAGCACTGTAATTAGTGTGAAAGTAGGTCATGCTTAGGAAAATGTGTGTGTAAAATACAGATCTTGCTGGAAATAATTACAGAAAACTTGATGCTGTGGTGTTAAGTTATATGCTGCAGGTTGAATATAGTGACTTTGCTTGCTGTTCTTGAGCTACATAGCAATTGACAGAAGGTTTACTTCTAATTTTGAAGTAAATGGACTAAAACTGCTGGTTAAACTGGGAAAAAGAGAATAACTACTAATTACAGAACTTGCAGACAAGGGTTTTATTTCTGCTTATTTTCTCAGATTCTTAAATTGTAGCAGCATAGCAAAGTTTCATCCTAGTTAAAATGAAAAGCCTCCTGCAACTTTCTGGGTTTTTATGTGACAGCTCTGTTACAAACGTGAACAAAATTGATAAACTTCTGAAAAACCCTTGTTTCTAGCCGCCTACCCTTGGGAATTAGGCTGGGACTCCTCTCTTGAGGACATGACTTCTGTGTTTATAAAATGTTCACTAGTTACTCAAGGAGCACAGAACAGAGATCTAGAGTTTGGCTAACAGTCTCTGCATAAGAGGCTAGAAGCCTGCGCTCGCTCTGCCAATATTGTGTTTTGTCCAGCACTATGGTAACGGGAGCAGAAGGTTGTAAAAACATTCTTTGCCAGAAGTGAGCAGATACAGCTCTCAGGGTACATAGGGAACAAATCTATTGAATAAGGAGGGGCTGATTTTGCTTAGCGGTTTTCAGAGTGAACTTTTATTCACTTTCTTTCACTTCTTTTTGTTGATCATGATAGTTTGTTTAGTTAGACTTCATCCTTGGTTCAGTTATGGCTGGGTATCATGGAGCATTACCACCACCTTCAGCAGATGGGCCAGTACAACAGAGGTCAGCTTTCAGCAGGCTGAACATGGGTATCAAGTACAAATTGATCTGTTGTCTGCTTGCCTCTGCTCTCTTCCCGGCAAGCTCTTCCAGTGAGGGGAAGGCTAAAGGCCTATGAGTTGTGTGGACATTGTGATTTTTCAGAGTCAGACAAGAATGTATTCGTGTTGTGTAATGGGGTGCAAATATGCATTTTGGGTGATAGGACTCTGGCATGTGTGATGATGTAGTGTTACAGGAGCTGGAGACTTTGGCCTTTAGATGGTTCTACAATAGGCAAGGAAGGCTGTCCTGTTTGTTTGTTTGCTTAAGAGCAAAAAAAGAAAGCAGGAGAGATTGGGGAACCTTTCATGGAGAAATACAGGGAAGCCTCTTCTGATTTTTTTAGTTCTCTGCTTTAGAGCTGATCAACTGCCGCTGCAGTCCTCTCAGGCTCTGCTAATTTGAACGTAAAACTCTAGATTTTGGAGTTCTAGTATGCTGCCAATGGTTCTGTTGCCTCCTAGAGGAGTATTGTGTGTTGCAGTTGTTATGCAAAGGTTTCTTATTTTGTTCTCTACTTTTTTATACAAAATAAAAGATTTTTTTTTGTTCTGTGAGGTTGTGGGCATGTATCTGAAGACAGTTTGTTCCTCTCAGTATGTCTGAATTTGCAGCAGCTTTAGAAAGTGCCAAGTAAGAATAATTTCAAATCTAGAGTTAATTGATCACTGTGAAGGGATTTGTCTAATCCAAGTGTGGTTATTTCCTAGAAATGGAAGAGTGATTATGCAAATTCCTGCCTCCAGTTAGCTTAAGCCCTCTCCTCTGTCTACTATATTCAAAATGGCATACTCCTGTTACCTGGTAGCTATGCCACTTTGTTTCTTTTAAAGCTTTTTTTTAGCCATAGTTATCCAAAGTAGCTAATTTAAAATATAATGACTTCTAGAATGACAAAATTTTGTGGTGTGCTCATTTGAGGAAGCAGGAACAGTGAATGGCAATTGAAAGACTTGTGTTAGTTGGCTTGACAATGTGGGAAGAGTTCTGAGGTTAACAGGATTGTGTTTCCTGTGGAGAGACAGCAAAGGTTTTCCAGCAGCATGTGTTCCTTGGGCTGCCTTAGTCCTTTTTACAGTGCCTAGTGAAATGGGACTCTGCAACGTGGCTCCATGGCAGCCTGATGTAGCTGTGGTAATTGATGCGGTGTTATCTCCACATTTGCCTGCCTCTCTTTTGGGAGCTATTGGCTGAATAGGGTGTATGTCTTCCCCTTATAAGCTGCAGTTACACTCTGGCAATTACAAGCTGTCCTGCCATCTTACTAATTACATTAGTACATTAGGCTATAAACTATGACGATTGATGACATGGCTGTGTGTCCTACTTAGCTTTTCTTGCTACGAGACTAATGTCTGGCAGTGGACGCTTGGAACTTGCTTATACTGCCACGGATAACTCTGCCTGTGATTCTAAATTAAAGCCATTAGTTGGCCTTAGTCATTGCTATGTAATGTATTCAATTGAGAATTTATAGTGGAATGAAGAAATTGGCAAAGTTGGGAAATAACTCAGATGTTACATAAACCCCTGTGACTGGATAATGTTTTGGGAAGCTGAAATATATATCCTTGCTTAGAAAAGGAAGATTTTGTCAGATGTCTTGAGAGAGAAAAAAATATCTTTTCATCTAATATTGCTAAGGAGAAAACAATTGGTGTAAATAATACTTTTTATAGCAGAATGTAATTATATGATTGTAGTTTGTTCTGACTTCTGAAGGCCAATTTGCATCTGAAAAGTAACCTTTGCGAATGCTACGATGACTTGTTTTATTTTTATCAAGTAGCTGTAAAATCAAATCTGAGTTGAATTGAATTAATCGATGATTTTTACTTGTGTGCTCAATGGAAACTTGGAAACTGCACACTAAAGCATCCTTGGTGAAGAGAGAATTGTAGAACAGCAGATACAGGAGATAGTAGAATTAAGTCTGTGGATCTTTGCTGTTTCTGCAGTTCTTCGTTCAGCACATTGGTATTGGCGTAGTCTCTTATGGCCACAAATATGTTGGTTTTGTACTAGTATTAAAGCCAAAACTGGCCTTGTATTTGGAACTCTAATAGTAATTATATTGTTGTATGAACTAGAAAATTATCCAATTCTCTCAGCTGTGTTATTGCAGAAGAGCTAACGAGTAAGGTGAAGCCTGCATTGATTAACAACAGAATGAGCAGTGAGTCTTAAATGCACACAGGGAATAGGTTTCTCACTGTTGCTTGCTTCTTCAAGCAAGAGCTACATCTGATGCGGTAGAGCAGTGATGAGTAACTATAACTACATGTTAACTACCTTTCAGATACAAATACATTTGGATGCTAACATGCTATTCAGTTTTTTGTGATCCATCAATTTAAACTATATTATTTATGTGTTGGACAAACTGATTACAATCTCATTTAGTAGGTTTATATGAATGCAGCGTGCTCTGGGGTTTTTTTACATAAACATGACTTTGGCTCTACTTTCAAATAGTAGGAACTTGCCAGTTTTGGAGAGCAGGACATTTGCATGTGAAAATTGGTTGTCTGTGCTTCTGAATGTATGGAAATAAATACTAAGTTTGATTCTGGTGACGGTTCAGAGAAACGGATGACAAATTTGTTGCAGTGATGCTGGCAGCATGAAAACAGTGGTGCAGGTGATTAAATGTCAGGGAAACTGTGCTTGTCCACAGCTATCATTTGTTATCTTTTTCTTTTGGGTGCAGTAGGCTGATATTCTTGTCATAGATTTCAAATCAGTGAGTTAGTTTTGCCCTCAGTGGCAGCCTTGAAAGCAGTATGTATTTTAAAAAGTTACTTTTTGAAGGAGGGTAGGCTTTGTGTATATTTCTTTGAAAAGTAGCTTTCCTAGCTGTTAATCAAACCTACATTTTGAGCTCAGCACAGAACTGAAAATATCAAATGAATCAACTGCAACAAAACAGAAGGCTTTAACATGATGTGAATGACCTGATAATGACTGCAGCAGATTATTGATGCTGCATTTCAGCTGGTTTAAAAATTAGGAAGTCACCTTTATGATCAAAAATTCTAGTGATATTTAGTGCATCATTACAGTCCGTTTAGTAATAAGAAAAAGAGAATAACCTGATGTCAAAGACTTTGCAAAAGTGTGAATACTAAGTGTATATTCCTCAGCTAGCATGCTTTCTATTAGTATGCAGATAAATTAAGCTAAAGTATCATCATAATTTAGTTATAAAAATGGAAATAACATTATTTATATTTATATTCATATCAGTGTGATATGATGAATGCAATTAACCTTGCACTTGGAAATGGCTTTTCTTTTTTTAAATACCACATTTATTGCTTGCTCTTTGAATGTTGTTTGAATTATAAAATCTAATGATAGGTTTATGCATTCTTAAGTCTAAAACTGGTATCTTCTGTAATGATTAGGTTTGGTCTAAATGCCAAAGTTCCCTATTATCATGGCTTAACCCCAGCTACCAACTAAGACCACACAGCTGCTTGCTCACTTCCCTGGTTGGGATGAGGGAGAGAATCAGAAGAGTAAAAGTGAGGAAAAACTTGTGGGTTGATTAAGGCAGTTTAATAGGTAGAGCAAAAGCCATGCACGCAAGCAAAGCAAAACAAGGAATTAATTCACTGCTTCCCATCAGCAGGCAGGCGTTCAGCCATCTCCAGGAAAGCAGGGCTCCATCACACATCACGGTTACTTGGGAAGACAAATGCCATAAATCCAAACATTCCTCCCTCTTCCTTTTTCTTCCCTCAGCTTTGTATACTGAGCATGACATCATATGGCGTGGAATATTTCTTTGGTCAGTTGTCCCAGCTGTATCCCCTCCCTACTTCTTGTGCCCTCCCAGCCTGCTTGCTGCTGGCACGGTGTAAGGAGAAAAAAAGGCCTTAGCAAGAATCAAAACCACCAGTGTGCGATCACTATTCCCATCCCATATCCAAAACAGCAGTACACCAGCTGCTAACAAAAAAGTTAACTCCATCCCAGCTGAAACCATGGCACCTATAAAGCTTTGTTGATTGCTGTGCTTAGATTACTGTGTGATTTCAGCTCAAAAGGTGATGTGTTCGATTAGATTTAGAATGTACAGAATTCACAGTACTATGGGAGTAGCCCTAGTCCCATTTATTTTGAGTTGTATTCAGAAGAGTTTATTTTGGTAAGTTCCTATTTAAAGGTGTTTAAATTTTAAAAGCACTTTGTGTGAGTAGTAAGTTAAATGCTTTCATTTAGGTGTTCAGTAGAGACGTGTGATGCAATTGTGAAGAAATGCGCTTTTCAGTTTGACAGATGTTTATAAGGTGGCATGGTTTAGGTGCCTGACTGTAATCTCTGCCTGCACCTGGGTGGTCCACCCACAGCTTAAGTTTCATTGTAGTGCTGATTTTTGCATTGTGTATTGTCACTTCTGATGGGAGCTCACTAATAAAAAGGGGGTCATATCACTAGGAGACTAACATGCTCCGTTCTTCACAGATGGGGCAAAGAGTTGTCAAGTAGGTTACTTTAATTATAGTTAGCTGTCCAGACAATGTCATGTTAAAGTTATTGTGAAGTAAAAATATTCTATCTGCAGAGCTTAAAGCTACCATTTCTACTAAGTTGTATGCCAAATTACAAGTCCCTTTAATCTTGTTGCTTCCCCTGTTATGTGGTCTCAGTGCATCTTGCTGCTTGTGTATTCTTTTGAATATAGAAAAATATAAAGTTTTCAGAGAACTTAGCCGTGGATTTGTGGAGGGGTATGTGCGAAGAAGTGTTTCCTATTCATATCTGAAATGTTTGCTTAAGTTTCTTAACATTTGATTAATTCATAATGTTTAGGATGTAGAGTACATGTAAATGGGTGAGATGACTACCAACTTAAATGTGTGTACGTTTGAGAAGGGATCAAGCTAGCCCTCCCTCTTCCTAAAATGATGGTAACAACAATAATTACACAGATAAGCAATTATGTAGAGAAAAATGTTTACACTTAAGAGATTAATAGTCCTGCAATTGACAGAGAACAAAAAAATCTACCCCCAGCTCCAAGTACTTTGGTGTTGTGGTTATACTAAAGAACAGTTAGACTGGCTTCCCCTCTGTCTTCAATGTACTAATAGAATACATGGATCCTTCTGCACATGTGAAGGGGAATTCTGAGGTTTCCTGGTAGTTCTATGGCATTTATTTTTTCAGGAGCCCTGAGAGATCCCATTTCCTACTGTTCTAACATCAGTGATTGCTTCTGCTTTTTCATGCTTGTTTCACCTGCATTTTAGAGATCAGCTACTTAGGAATTGTGTGGTACATGTTTTTCATGCTGGGAATGAGCAGTTCTGGTAGTGAAGGAGGAGTAAGGAATACTCTTTAGCAAGTAAATATTCAATGAGGTAGTTTGCTAAAACAGAAAGCTATTGTATTTTTCACTGTCAGTTATGTAACTTTTTGGCATAATTTTGGCATAATTATTGAATTAATGATGCTCAGTTTTCTTCTCAATCAATTTTTCTAGCTTACGAAAGGACCTCAGAAAGCACTTGGATGGGCTAAGCAAATACCATCTGTGCAGTTGAATAAATGTGTGTAAAATATTTAATTATGTATGAGGCTTTCAGTAACTTCAAGGAATTCAGCAACAATTAAAATGGAAAGGATGATACAAGAGCTCAGTCTTTTTTTCACAGGAAGACCGAAGTGTGCTTTGTCAGTGTCGCAGTTGGGCACATTTTGTACTGAGTAACGCAAGCTTGTTGAACTCTGTGGCATGCAGCTTTTGTTCTTGAGGCTTCTTGAAGCTGATGCAACCTCAACAGAAACCTGAGGGGTTTTGCTTGCTGGTCTTAAGACAAATGCCTGCTTCTTATATTGAGTAAATGAAACTAAGCTTCTGTCGCATTCTTAAAATATCACTGTTACTTTTTTGTCACATGTATTAAATATGGATTTTGTTTCACTAAACAGTAGTGTTTCGAACAATAGCAAGAGAATATGTATATGTTGGGGAAGCGATTACTAGATTCTGGACATACCTTCCAGTGTAGTTAGTCAAACTATTCAACCTCAGCTTCCACTTTGACGCCTAAATATTACTGCATAAATGCATTGTATGCTGTAGAGTTGAGTATGAATTGAGATTTTTCCATTAAGAACTTTTTTCTAAGAGATTTTTAGGTTTAGTATAGTTGTGAGTGATACTAGACTCACGAAATGAAAAGCTCTCTTCCCCCATCCTCCAATTCAACACTAAGTATTAATCTCGGAAGAATTTTTTTTAGTTTTTTCACATTGATACTGAAGTCAGCAACTTGTGTTAAACCTTCTGCAATAAGAAACGCAATTTCTTTATCAACTCATAGGTCCAGAATTTTTGGCTCATCTAATAGAATTTGTTGTATAAGTTTTGCTAGCCCAACTGAAAACTTTGAACTTCCAAGCTGATGATGACTAGCGGTTAAATTATATATATATATATATTTTAGAACTAGAGCAGGAAAAACCTAGTTACAATAACCAACTAAACTGTCAGCAGTTTTTAGCGCTTCCTCTGATATATCCCTTTCAGACCTCTCTTAATTAGCTCTTTCCAATTCATAAGAGCTGTATTTTTCTTTTTTAATGTGTTGCTGTCTTTGAAGTTTTTCCTTTTCTACTAATTTGGTAGCATTTGTAGCATTTGGTAGCATTTCTTCTTTCATCTAGTTGGGCTGATATTCTGTAAATCTTACTGTAGTGCTCATGTTACCTCCATCATATGTTTCCTTGTAGAATTTCTTTCTGCATTAATAACTGTCTTTTTGTACAAAATTGTTCTTAGGAGTGGCATAACAGACTTTATTGCTATTTTCTGTCTGACCTTACTTTGGGGTGGGAGAATGCATTAAATTCTTGGTTCCTTTCTAGCCCTGCTTTTTGTGCTCCATGTGCATGTAAGATTCCCTTTTACCATTCATGTAGCCAAATTATTTCAGCATTTTGCATACCTTACTGCACATTTTATTCTCTCATCTGTCCCACACTCTCCATTCAGTATAGTTTTTTCTTCTTTGTAATTAGTTTTTGTATTGCTAGTATAAATACAAAAGTTTGTATTTTCCTAGGCAGGAGAAAGGGCATTGAGAGGTTTAATTCCTGAAGTAAAAGGATATCTTATATAGCCAGTAGTCCAGACCATTTCTTATTCAAATCTGGTAATGTAATTGTGCTAGGTAAATGGAACTTTCAGAGTTGCTAGAAAAAGTGATGCCTAGGCTCTGCATCCTGACATGAAAAGCAGTCATCTTTGCACTTAGTGCAGGTTGAATTCCACATCCTTTCTAATGTTAGCAATCTGCATTACACAATTGAATACAAAAATGGGAAGTATTTTCAGGTGAACATTTGTATCACCATTCTTGTGCTGTATTAGGCTTAGTGTCCGTCTTTGTTTGGACTGGCATGTGGAAGTGGAAAGTGTTAAATAATTCTCCAGTGTCTGAAAACGAGCACATGCTATTGCACTGTGTATGTAATACATGCCTTTTCTGACTGAATTTGAGTCTGTGCATTCATAGTTGATTTGAATGACTTTCATCTGCTCCTGTTATCTAAAGGCCCCAGCTTTGTATTGACTAGTCTATGTTGTATCTCTCAGACTGGATCCACCCTGTGCAATATTTCCATCTAGCTTATAGTTTTGTTTTGGAAGAGGCAAAACAACTGTTTTACAAGGGGGTGCTTCCAACAAGTAGAAAACATTCTCCAGGGGAGAGCTGGGCAGAGCAATGGCTGCTGCTGTGTCTAGGTGCATGGAGTACCACTTCTTGCTGCAGCAGAGGTAGCCTCTCCCAGTTGAGGCTGACACCATCCTCACCCTCTATGTGCCTGGCAGGAGCATCAGCTGAGCTCTCTGTGGCGAGTTAAAATGGTGCTCTCACTGCTGAGAGCAGGAGAAAAGGATGCTGCTTTGTGACTCAGCGTGGACCACCTGATGTATGCATTCTGTGGAGAAAAATGATAAACAGAATAGATGCTAAGCTGCTGCATGTAAATTGGATAACATGGGTACAGAAGACATCAATGATCCAAGCATTTTATCTTTTTAAGGCTTTGAAGATGATCCAGCTGTTATGCTCAAGTATCTTCTTAACAACGTTTGAAAAGTTGAAGCTGGAAGTTTAAGAGGTGGAGATGCAGCAGCATTCTCAACACAGTTAAGGAAAAAATATGAAAGGAAACAAATGAGGCACTGTGCACGGGTCCTGAGGAAAAAAAAAAAATTACAGGTAGTGGAGGGCCTGCAAAACTGCAGTGATGTCTACTTTGCAGCACTTGCTCCTTTTCTCTAGCAAGCAGAGCAATTCTGGATAGTTCTTCCCTCTCTATTCTTGCTTGTGTGCTTCCTTGCGTTCTGTGGCTGTGCAGCGGTTTGGATGAGGGAAAACTTGTAATTTGGTTTATGGATCAGGTAATTCTCATTTGGGACTCACCTCCTGGTCTATTTCACTACAGCGAAGGGACTGTGCAGTAACTCTACTTCCAGAGTTACTGCTGATGAAACTAGAGCCTGAGTCTCTGTAATATCATGATTAGTTGCTCAAACCATAATTCAGCAAGCATAATTTGCTCTTTCTTTGTGGCATCTACTTAGTTTTGCTAGGGCAGGTGTTTGCAAGTTTGCATGGCAAGGAAGATAATAGAATTGATGGGAGTTTAAAATAACCATTTGTTTCTTATTTGTTGGTATTTGTAAACTAGATTAGGTACTCAATCCACCACGCAGCCCTACAAACACAGTGCTGTCACAACTGAAAGGATGTATTAGGACTAGGAATGAGAGGCTGCGCATGTTGGCAGTGTTGTAAAAGACTTACTGTCAAACAGTGGCTTTGATTTCTTAAATTTAAAATCCATTAAAAAGAAGTACAGATCAAGCTGATCTAATAGTTGGAAACATTGCTTCCCTAAGAGCGGTGTGCGTGTAGATGTTATGATGTCCATTTTTTTCATAGGCATGCAGAATTTTATGTGTGTGAGTGCTAGATTAAAGATACTTAAAAACTTTAAAATGGAGAGATATTCAATGGTCTATTTCATGGCATTTAATTTAGGTCAGGGCATTGAAAACATACTTACTACCAGTTCTCAACCATGCTGACTGCAGTGTTTCTGAGAACTGAAGCTTTAACGGCTCTGGTTAATATCCTTAAGTATTCATGGACATGAGTCTTCATTTTGTTATAATCAACATAGTGGAATATGTTTCTATTGTTTTCAGTATTCTACATAGCAAGACTATTCCATAGGTTACTGAAACTACTGTAGAGAGGCTATCAGTTTGATTAGGGCCAAATTAGTATTTTTAACTTTCACTAGAGAATTTTGGTAGATGTGGATGTTGAAATACCCATTGGCCTGCCTTACAGGCAGGTATGAAGCATATTGGCTAGTATTTTGGTGTTCTGAAGATCAGAGTATCAGATCTTAGTCTGATGAGCATTATGTTTGAATTTGTTTTACTGATAACTTGAAGTCATTATCTTATTTGCAGAAATCCCCAGTTATCAGTGTACCATTTAGTTGTCTAAACTTGTTGCTAGGTTTGAGCATGGCAGCAGTTTTAAGCAATATAATTTGATGTCCATCTGGAGTGTCCATGGGGAGCCGTAGGAGCATATGATAAGACGTCAGCTCTGGAAATCTACTTTCAAAATTAAATGTTAGATTTCATGCTAAACACAACTTACCATTTCAAGTTATATTTTGACCAACATTTATTATTGCATCTCCATATGGGAATTTTAGATTTGCTGTAAGTATTCCAGACTGCTTTTCCTAGTCATTGTGTAAGACCCAAGTTTTCATCTCTTGAAAGTTTTCAGGATAAACTTGATTGTTTTAAAATGTTGTCATTAACTATTTTGTTGTTGTTGTTGTGAAACGGCTTGACAATATTAGGTTCAAATAGTAATTTTAATTTCAAAATTCTACACATTCTGCATCTTGCAGTATCCAGAGAGAAAGTTCAAACTTTAATTTTGCTGTGCCAACCACGAGTGGAGTTTGCTTCAGAGAATTTTGGGCTCTCTATAAAGGCATGCTGAGGAAATCATAGTTGTTCAGGTTATCAGCCAAATACACAAACTAGACATCTCAATCAAAGGGGTTTTGTGCTAATAACAGTTCCAAATGTGTTTATAGGATTGTTGCTTTATAAAATTTGTGTTTGAACATTGAGAAGACAGTTCTTTGTTGATTTGAACTCATGTGAATAGGTGTGACTTGAATTTATTTAGCTATTAGGTTACATCAGTGGAAGGACTAGCTCTGAACATGTATTTGCGCTTCTTTAAGCAGTAAAACCATAGCAGAGGCTCATAATTTCTAAAATGATAGATTGTTTTCCTTTTGTTCTCAAGCACTTTGGCTATTAATGAAAAAATACTGTTTGCTGGCTTCTACTCAGCTATTCTGGATGTACAGTGTGCTATTGTAAATCAGCAGTTTCTGCTTCTATAAACAGACTTTTGTGAGCAGCTGCAGAGCAAAACTGACAAGCTTCCGGTCATTTTTATTATTGCCATTCAGAAATTGTTTGGATAGCTGTGGAAGTGTCCAGTGGTATGTATGCCTGCTGTAGCGATATTTGCAGACTGGGCTGAAGTTATGAGTAGGAAGAGGGAAACAGAGTGCATTTATAAGCCAACAGTGTGAGAGCAGAGGTGAAGAGCTCTGTATTCCTTCATTTGGGAGTCCTTAAGCTGAGTTTGGAGCTCTGTTCTGTAAAAGACGTGCTATCCAGCTGGCTAAAAGTCATGAGTTCTTAAATGGTATCTGGGGAGAGCATTTATCTACCTTTATAGGTGGATATAAGGCAGCCTTTACAAGCGTGCTCTGTTGGGGAACATCATCATACTGTGCCCTGAGCAGCTGTCTCCTAAAATTTTCAGTTCCTTCTGCTGCTGGGCCTGGTTTTGTCTGCTGCGTGGGAAGGAAATGGCCAGGCAAAAATGCTCAAGTTCTGCAGCATTCCTCCTTTCCTGCACCATTGTGGGAGCTCTTGTATTGCTGAACAGCAACTGCTGCTATCCTCCTTTCTAGAAGCAGACTAGGAAGTGGTACCAGTGTGGCCTGCAAGAAGGAATGCTAGCAGGCCAATCAAGTTACTGTTGTTTCTTGTGGACACAGGAGAGGTTGCCAGGAAAGAAAAACTATTGAGTATCTTTCATGTGAGCATTTAATTGAAGTCCTGTGTCTGTGTTTACATGTATGTTTGGTTTTTTGTTGTTTTGGGTTGTTTTGTTTTTGTTTTTTTGAAAGCTAGCAGTCTTCCTTTAAGGGTCTTACTACAAGGTCTCAGGAAATACCTTGGGCTGTAAGAATTACTTTCCTGAAACAGAGATATGCTTACTTTCATTATTTCCCAAAGTCCATATAATAAAATAGATGGTAGATTCAGCTTGTGCTGAAAGGTATGGAATGACTTTATATTCCCCCTCTAATAAAAGCACGTTTCTTGAATCTTGATACCCAACCCCTGTGAATAAAGTATGAAGGAAAGGAAATTATGAAATATAGTATTGTAATGGTAGGCGGGAGTAGAGAACATTTGTCAACTGTTGCTTTAGAAACAGCACCATCAGCCTGTGAGGTGGCTAAAGATTCACCTAAAAGTGAAATTCAGTGTATTCCAAAGCCTTGGAAACTGCAAATTTTCTTAGCATTTTAACTGTGTATTTTGTTAGTATTCTTTGTACTGAATTAGATCTTAGTGGTGTTAACTATTATTCAAAGAGAAACAGAACCCTGACAACTACGCTCTTAGCTTATTATTTTTAGCCTTTGAAATGTATGTTTGTTTTAGACTTCTAATGGATATCTTCTGACTTGATAGCCTAAATATTTTTAGGTGCTCTAGTACTAGAACAATGGATCGTACTGATTCTTCATAGAAGAAAATACTTACTATGTGAAAAGCACAAAACGTTTAAAAAGAAAACACTGACTTGTTCTTTTTAAAAAGGATTCCTCTTGCATTTTATTCAGGTACCATTTTAAGGGGTAATTATAGTTCATTCGCTGTGAATGACCATTTGTGGCATTAATGAGGTCCAAATAATTGGGAGAGATGAGGAATATGGTATTTGGCAGATCCTTTCAGGCTGTTATGAGATCTAATTGGAGTACAAAGTTTAGAAGAACCAAATAGTTCTAAATAGTACAAAGTTTAGAAGAACTAAAGAATAAGTATCTCAGAGTGCTTTTATCCTTTATTGATAAAATACAGTGTATAAAGTTGCACTTCAAGTATTTCAAGAAAAGATTTTTATGAAGAACAGAAACTCTTAAAATACGAAGTATCTTTTGTGGAATGAATGGAAAAGAGGAAAAATTGTAATTTTGATGTAGAATTACTTTGACTTGTGTAATTCTTTGACCTTTAAAGACAGGCGAAAGGAATTCATGCCAAAAAGCTTTGTGTGAGAGACTTTACTAAATAAACCTTTTATTTCTGCTTTCAGTCAGCAGATAAGCAGCGAGCCCTGGAAGAAACCAAAGCCTACACTACCCAGTCGTTAGCAAGCGTAGCCTATCTGATCAACACTTTGGCCAACAATGTTCTCCAAATGCTGGATATCCAGGCATCCCAACTTCGGCGCATGGAATCTTCAATCAACCATATTTCACAAGTGAGACTTTTTTTCTTGAGTTGTGTTTGTTTTTTTTTTCCTTTCTCTTTTTTCTTGAAATTACACAGCGAGTAAAACTCGCACCTGACGTTCTGTGAAAGAGAAAAATAGTCACATTTAAAACAGAAGGATGCATTTCCTCTCATATTAATTTTGGGAATGGGTCTCATTTTGTGATTATCTGTCTGTGTTAGAGTGTTTTACACAGGATAAGAGATTAAATGTATTCTTGGCCAGTTTATTGGTTGGAGAGGGATAAGCATTTCCTGCATAAGGGAAAAGCACAGAAAAATTGCTAATAGAAAACATCAGAACGTTATGTTAAGGGACAGATTAAGCTTTCCAACTCCTGTTTGGTGACTTACTGTACTTGGTATTTATTGACTACAGGCACTTGAAAGAAAGAAATACAAAATAGATGGTGGAAAACAATACTTGTCATCTTTTTACTTTTCCTGTTGCTGTAATACTGGCATCTAATGACAGAAGCATAGATAACAAAAGTAGTTTGCTCTTTGCTTTTCTTAATAAAACTTACTTTGCAATGAAATGAACAGAAGGCAAAATTAATGTTTCAAGTTTGTATATGGCTTCAGAACTCCTGCCATTGTTTGCAGTTTTCCTGAGCAGCAATAAGCTAAGCTACTATTATCAGGAACCCATATCCCATCACCACCAGAATTTTGACTGCCAGAATGGACTGAGGATGGATGATAGACTTATTGGAGGTATATGTGCCAGTGATGGTTTAAAAGAGAAATTATAAGTAATGATACAGTGTTTCCTGTTTTTCTGTTACTGGAGAGTTGGTTGGCATCCTTACTGAATGATTTTGTCTTATTTGACTAAAACATTTTGGTTGCTAGGGTTTCTTGATCTCCATGTGATAATGCCATAAAGTAAAATAAAGAGTATGGTGGTATTTAGAACGACATTTGAGACTAGGAGCTGTTTAAGGTAGGAAATAAACAGATTGAGCTGATCTGTTAACTTGCTGATGCTGAAAGGGTTGCTAAGCTAGCAGAAGTTTGAACCAGCAAAAGTAGTGATTAATTTTATGCTCACTTAATGGACTGAATTGGCTCGCTGAGAGGTCAGGTGAATTCAAGAGCAGGTGGTGCAAAGGAAGGGGTTGGGAAGATTTTTCCTTCTGGTAGTAGTACACTATTAGATTACTTCAGTTATTTCATGCAACTGCATCCTCAGAAATATGCTGAGAAGTTTGATTTCTTTGACTGCATGCTTCTTGTTAGTCCATGGACAAGTCAATTCATTCTTTTTCCCAGAAAATATCACAAATTACTCTGTGTGTGCACATGTATGCGTGTGTATATGCTATATATATACACTCTGTATGTGTGTATATGCTTCTGTGTGTGTATATATGCTTGTGTGCTTGTGTGTATATCTGTGTGCTTCTTGACAGGCTAGTGCCAGCTACTCAACTATTTGAGAGCCTGATGCAAAAGACAGTATATGAATAAAAATATTTCAGAATTCACTGGATTTTGCATTTTATACATGTGGAAAGTTCATTTTGTCACACAGTTTCTTTAAAGTAGCTTTTGCAGAAAGGGCCATAACGTTTTAAATGTTTTCCTTCTGAGAAGCTGAGATGTGTACACATAGAGAGGCTAGGTTAGATTGTCTTTGGCATTCATACCAAATGGCTAGTTATTTAAAATGGAGCATTAAATAACCAGTGCCCAATACCTAATGAAGATGTATCTGCCAAATTTATAGGCTGCACTTGAACAACCAAAAAAAGTTTTTTTAACTTTTTTTAAAAATACTGCTGTGAAATTGAAAATTGAGTTTTGTTTTGTGTTGGGTTTTTTTGAGTCTGCATCATAGTATGTAGGATGCTCCACAAATCTTCATGGAAGAAATACCAGAGGAGCAGACAGTATTTGAATTTTGAATATTAGATACATGAAGTGTGTTGATCCAAGGAACTTAATATTCAGTTGAATTCAATATGGTCAGTATGGCTTCATCCCATGATACCAATGTTTCAGATGGTTATATTATCTGTCTTAATCTCAGTGGTTATTTTTCTTGAAAAAATGAACTTATTTTGTCACAGTTTCTATGTAATAAATAACTTCTTTTCAGGAAAAAATTGAGTATACAATTATACTTCTCCTGGAGCAAGCCTAATCTGCAGAAGACTTCCTCTGTCTTTTTTATGTTGGGTGTAAAGTTTAGTGTATTGTTTCTAGTACCACTTAAAATTACCTCATAGTATGATACCTCATTGCCAAATTATGAGTTCAGTCAATCTGACTTGAAATGATGTCAGTAACATAGAACAGAAAACAGGCTGGTAATTACCATCTGCTTGCAGTGCATTGTTGCCTTAATGCTTTGGTCAGTAGGTATTGATATTTAAGTTTGGAAAACACTGCTGCAAATTATGATATATGGATGTGTAGTCCTGCTTTTAATTCTGATTTAGAATTCCACATATTCTTCAAAGAAGGGAGCAAACTAATTTGGCTCTTAGTAAGAAAAGTTTTTCAAAAGTGCTTGTTTTGTTTGAGTGTAGCTCAACGTGATTAACTTTAGAAGATAAAATATTTTAGTTCTCTGTTCATTGATAGAATGCCAATTTATATCACTTTCTATGTTTCCTTCTGTATGCCAGCTTAATCAAAGAGCTGAAAAGGAAGCTGATAATCATTTGTGGTTTTTCAGATTATATGTAGGGCCTGAATAAGCAAATCGCTACTATTGAAACTATTTTTATGAAGTGAATAAATCCTATTAGATTAAAATTTAGGATTACTTTGATTTGGTCTGAAAGCTGATAAATCTATTCTTACTTGCCGCCTTGAACTTTGTCCAGAACTAGATGATATGCAGTGTTTCATATTTGGCTGAAAATTTAAATCCTAAATACAGATCATCTGTATAAATATTTATACTTGTTAAAAAAATTGTGTTAAAGTTTTAAAGTTAGCAGATACTGTGAAATGCTGCTAATGTCCACATTCTTTAAATTAATATAGCAGGTTTTCAGGCTTTAATATTTATATGATGAGAAATATTTTTTCAGGTTTAGTTATAAAATAATCCTAGTTAGCAAGGTCATCTTTGAAACTCTTCTCTGCTGCTAATTCTATAAACAAGCATGTTATCACAAGGATCACTTATAGTGACGAGTTACCTCCAATGGCCCTGCACGATGGAGAAATCCTCTTTATTCTCTTCTTACGGAATCTGACTCCCATCTTATTGGCCATGAGACTAGGTATTGAATAGACCACAGACTTGAACTTCTCTGTAGTCAGCACGTGTTGCTTAGCTGAACTGCAGCAACGTGTGTGAGCTGGTTGTTCTCTGTGGGAAAGTTCACTTGGACCTTCCATTAAAAGTCAGTAAAGACTTGTAACCATTTTCAGTTGTCTTATTCTTGCGAGTTACAAGAATAGCCAAACTCTTTCAAAAATGGTAATGCAAGTCTAATTTTCCACAGTGTATATATAACCTGTTCGTGAAGCAAGCAGGTTTTCAGCATTTCTGTGTCATTATGGCCTCTGTCTTTGTGTATAAATTACATACAACTTGAGTTGAGGCAATTAATGTCACATTTTTAACATGTCAAAATTAAGACAGTTATTCATTTTAAAGTAATAATCCAGTTTTCAAGGTGATCTGCGATTAGTTTTTTAAAAATCTATTGAATTAGATTTTAAAAAAATAAAAGCCCAGCAACACTATATTTAAGCAACATTTTCTTCTAAGAATTTTTTAAATTGGATTTTAAAAGCTCAGACTAATAGACTGACTAAATTGATAAATTTAAATTAGAATCTCCAGAGAAGAGGAAGAAATCAAAGCTTCTGGAGACTTTTATTTCTGGAATTTCACTACAGTTTAGACTTTAAAAGTGCTGTCATGGTTTAACCCTAGCCGGCAACTAAGCGCCACACAGACACTTAGTTGTGAGCAGGTTGTGAGGAGAAAATCAGAAAGGTAAAAGTGAGAAAATGTGTGGGTTGAGATTGAAACAGTTTAATAATAACAGTAGTAGTAATAATAATAGTAGTAATAATAATGAAGAGGAAAATAACAGAGAGAAATAAAACCCCATAAAGAGAAGTGATGCAAATGTAAACAATTACCCACCCTTAACTGACCGATGCCCAGCCAGTCCCTGAGTAGTGGCCCCCCTACCAGCCTCCCCGTAGCTTTATATTGCTGACCATGACATCCCATAGTATGGAATAGCCCTTTGGTCAGTTGGCGTCAGCTGTCCCAGCTGTGTCCCCTCCCAACTTCTTGTGTACCCCCAGCCTGCTCACTGGTGGGGCACTGTGAGAAGCAGAAAAGGCCTTCACGCTGTGTAAGCACTGCTCAGCGATAATGAAAACATCCCTGTATTATCAAAGTTGTTTTCAGCACAACTCTAAAACATAGTCTCATACTAGCTGCTATGAAAAAAATCAACTCTGTCCCAGCCAAAACCAGCACAAGTGCTAACTTAATACTTCAAGAAATTTCACTTACAGGTAGAAGAAAATATTTCTCAAAACTCTTGAGTTTGGTGACTTTTAAGTGAAGTGATAAATAGTGTTAACTTTGGAATCCCAGAAATTATTTGGTTTTTCTATTTTAATCTCTATAGATCTTGAGGCTGTTTTTATTGAATTCAGTATGGAAACATGATGTCTCAAAATGGCCAAAAAAATCCTAATAGGAAAATACAGAATTGTTTATACCTTTTTTTCCCCCCTTAAGCTATATCTTGCCTTATTGCAGGCATCTCGGAAAGCATATGAAAAGATGATAGTAATGAGCCTAACCTCTAACAAACTGTCATTTAAAAGCTTTCGCCAAAGATAATGGAGCTATGAGGGGAAAAATATGTAATCATGCTGTCAGGAATCAGAAATTTCTTGTTAGAAAACAGTGTTTTAAGTTATAGAATGGCACACTGTGTCCCATCTGCTTTTCCTGACAGACTTTCCAAGCCAGGTGCTTTGTTAGTCGAGCTCTAACCCCAAAAACTTCTCAGTAGAAATTTTTAAACAGCTAGTATTGGAGGCAATAATTACCTGTGTTTTGAGGATAACTGTTTTCATTTTATTTAGTAGCAGGTTAATGTTTGTTCCTTCTCTACTAATCAAATATCTCAATGTTCCTTTCTGCCATTTTGTAAGTTTCTTAAGATCTTATGACTCCAGTAGTCTACTAATGAAGAAAATGAAATTTTTGAAAAACTTGCCTGCCAGCAAAATGCTTTTCAATAGAAATTTAGGAGGATGTACCAGAATTAGGTGCTGTTTTTATAGTCTTAGTCATTCCATAGCTATTCAAGGTAAATGAGATGTTCTGAATCATCATGCAAGAGAATTCCATTAGATAAGCTAGAGGTTTTAATTAGGTTTTATGCATTTCATTGTTTGTTACTGTAGTCATGCTTCACTGATCACCATAGTCCTTAAGTAAACCAGTTGTACTCGTAACTCCTATGAATAATTAAAAAAACATGCTCTTCGTTCATGGAAACAAGTATCCACAGTGCCAAGGTACCATTGCTCTAACAACATTTGCATTAAATATCTGTACTCACGTTGTATTTATAAACGTGTGCGAAAATACTAGAAGAACGTCCTTTAAAGTTGCGGAGGTCAAGCACTTGAAATGCAGAGAAAGGAAGAAATCATCTTGCCAGCACAGCACTGGTTACTCTCTTTCTGATTGATAGGTAGAAATAAAGGCTCTAAGAGTATAGTGTCCAAGGCATGAACTAGTTTTGAATGACCAGATTCAGAACCATAAGATTTTGATGTTTCAGTACATTAGAAACATCATATAGCATTTGAAGCGCAGCTGCTCTTGTAGCTGAGGTTGTTTAACATTTTAGCAAATGGTATCAGAGGCCTGTGAGAAAAGAACATTCAAGAGTCAGTGTAATGTTTCTGTAGTTCTCTAGTGACATGTCCGGACCACAGATGAAGTCTGAGATAATTGTAGAGATTGAATTCTTCAGTGGCATTAAACATGAGACTGTCCTCCAAGTTGTTGCAGTCACATACTGTTAGCTTACCAAGACAGTATATGCTTTCTAACTCCTCAGCAGATGAGGTGAGGATTCTGTAGATGATCTCTTTGGTATGACTGCTACTTGTTCCAGAACTTCTCCTTCCACTCTGCTGCAAAAGCAAGGGTCTGGCGCAGAGAAGGGATAAACACCTGTGATAGAAGATAAAGTATTGAATCTTACCCTGATGCGGAATGGTACATTTTTGGTACTCTGACCGGGAACATATTTGTGTGCCTTGTTTGCACTGGTGCTTGTACAGTCAATATTGTATGAGCTGTGAAGACCTGTTCTGCACTATTCTATTGAGGGATGATATATAGACCTAGTCATCATAGGGAGCTTCAGGAAGGACTTTGGCAAAATTGGTTGGAGAGTGGGTTAGTAGTTAAGTAGTTGTAGAAATATGTTTCTGTTAAGCTTGTACGAACTGTCAGTTTCTAAAGAGTTTATATATTGGCCAGGTCTGGGCGGGTTTCTGTGAGAGTGGTGGAGGATGTGTCCTGGATAGTTTAACTACCCCTATTAAATTTCAAATCATTGCTCAGTGAACTTGAGCTGTCCAAAGAGATGGTTGCCAACATATTTTGACCTTGAATAATCTGTTTTTCTGTAGCTTTGTTTTAAGAGTACTGTGTTCATTTTGGGGCCCCTCACTACAAGAAAGACATTGAGATTCTGGAGTGTGTCCAAAGAAAGGCAACAAAACTCGTGAGGGGTCTAGAGCACAAATCTTATGAGGAACAGCTGAGGGAACTGGGGTGGTTTAGTCTGGAGAAAAGGAGGCTTAGGAGAGACCTTATTGCTCTCTACAACTACCTGAAAGGAGGTTGTAGCAAGGTGAGGGTCGGTCTCTTCTCCCAAGTAACAAGTGACAGGACAAGAGGAGATGTCCTCAAGTTGTGCCAGGGGAGGTTTAGATTCGATATTAGGAAAAATTTGTTCACCATAAGGGTTATCAAACGTTGGAACAGGCTGCCCAGGGAATTGCCATCCCTGGAGGGATTTAAAAGACAGGTAGATGTGGTGCTGAGGGACATGGTTTAGGGGGGGTTTTGGCAGAGTTAGGTTGATGGTTGGACTTGACAATCTTAAAGCTCCCTCCAACCTAGATGATTCTATGATTCTAAGAAATAGTTGTGCAGCTTTAGTAGAAACCTTACAGTTCTAGGCAGGTGGTACTAGAGGTGGCGGAAATATGCAGAAAAAGCTGCATTCAGTGCTTAATTTTAGCAAAGTTGCAAGATCATAAAAATATGCTGCTGAGAAATACTAGGTAGTCTTGATAGATAGTAATTTCAGCTTTTGTCTAATGCACTTGGTATTTGTGGAAATTCTTCTCTGGAAAGAATGTGAAGAAACAACTCGATGGAAGTGTTGATTTCTTAAAAACTTTTGTAGCTTTAAAGGCTGTGATGATTGCACAAGGCAATACAGGGTCCGTTTTGCTATGAGTAGCACAAACAAAAGTGTAAAACAGTGTAACCAACCCCACTGCCTGAATCCCTGCCCAGAGAAATATAAAATGAAAAAATGCTTGTTATGCAAATGAGTTATTTGTACCTGTTCCTTAGTTACTACAGAGCCTGTCTCCTAAATGTGAAAGTCTTCCTGATGCTATACATAATCACTAAAGTGGTAACAAGAAATCCTATCAATGTTTACAAATCATAATGGTGGTGATTCTGGCTGTTTTCTTCCTTTTTTTTTTTACCCTGTAGCTAAAAAGTTTGTTCACAACTCTGGCAATTTTCCTATAAGGAACACTGTTTTGTAAACAAGGAATTATTTTTATTTTAAATGATGCAAGCAACTCTGTGCACCATGATTTAAGAGATTTTATTTTCCTGGAAGCGATAGACAGACTTTTTGGTAACTTTTTCCTAGTCTTGTTACCAAACAAGATTCAAGTACGTGTTTGTAGGCAATACATTTTCAGCAGGGCTTTGTCTTAAACTGCAGATACTCCTGTGGTACTCATCGTAATATGTGGAGGGAGGGATTTTCTGTGTTGGTGTTAGGCATTCCAAGTGAAGGCATTGGGCTTAGCCACTGGCTTTGTTGTGGATAAATTAGTACTGAGCACCTTGTAAAATCCAATCATTAGTTTGTGATAAGTGATTTGTAATGAGTGAAATACCTTGTTGATTTGCCTGAGTGAAATTTTATTCTATCATATGACTACCAGTCCTAGCTTAGCAAACTGTTTTACAGTGTAAGAAAACCTGCTTATGGTTTGTTTTTCAGGTCATAAAAT
Source organism: Chionis minor (assembly GCA_013398295.1). Lineage (NCBI taxonomy): Eukaryota > Metazoa > Chordata > Aves > Charadriiformes > Chionidae > Chionis > Chionis minor. Next base: position 506,718 of record VZSF01011009.1, on the reverse strand, counting down.
TTAAGTTTTGGGAAGGTATCCTTATACTTCATCTAGTTGGAGACTATTTCAAAGACAAGCTTAAAGAGCTATTGTAAAGTTAAAAAGGGTAATTGAAAGAATCATATAAAACAGTGTCAGTAAATTACTGGGAACTACTACAGATGGAAAGGAGAAGGAATTTTGCTGAACTGTAAAGAGAGTAACAGAAAACCCAAAGAACCTGTGGCTATTAGTGTGGGCTTAGAGGTGGCAAGTTCAACAGTAAATTGAACAAAGATGATGTAATCAAGTGTATGTAGTGATATGTTTAGCACAGTATAGAGAGATCTGGAATGTTGGAACTGATTCAATTTTTTTTTTTATACTGACTCTGTATTCAAATGCATACCACTGTTAGTAAATACACTGCGTCTTTTGTAGACGGTGGACATTCACAAAGAGAAAGTTGCTAGAAGAGAAATTGGTATCTTGACTACAAACAAAAACACCTCAAGAACTCACAAAATCATTGCACCAGCTAACTTGGAGCGACCAGTTCGCTACATCAGGAAACCTATTGATTATACAATTCTAGATGATATTGGACATGGAGTGAAGGTAGGTGATATTGTTAAAACAGACAAACTGCAAATACCTTGTCTTTGTATATTTGCAAAATAACCTGATGCTTTTCATGGTAATATACCAGTTTCTCCTTGCCTGGGCAGTGTGTCTATCAACCTAAGAGCAGTCCTGTCCAATTTGCAGTTGCCCCTTCCTGTTTCCTTGCCGCAGTGTTTCTAAACCTTGCAAACCCACTGAATCTTATTTCTGAGCCTATTTGGGACTATGGGTCTCAACTTTTAAAATGCTTCTGAATACCTCCTTGTGTGATGCTGCTGTTATTGTTTGAATCAATTGCTAGGGATATACCTGGGGACTGAAAGGCTAATGACTGTAACTTTTCTGTCTGAATTAGCAGCACAAAGTATGATCCAGCTGTAATTGACACTAGTTTACTTTGAAGCTCACACCAAGAAGGGGTTTGCATAAGACGTATTATGTGCTTCCTTTTCTTCTTTCTGTCAGAGTCACTTACACCCATATCCTGTGATGTGCTTTGTTAAAGTGAGCTCTCTGCAACTTTTGTGCCATACGGGGTTTCAGAATGGGAATATTGCTGCCAAGTTTGAAGCCAGCTGGTTCTCCCTTGTCAGACTAGGAAAAAAGGAGGAATTTCAGGGCAAAGATCAGACTGAGACACAACTGCTGGCTGTTGTATGCAAGCATTAGATCAGTGTACATAACAGCAGTAATATCATGTGTGAGATTAGATATGCATTTTTTAAAAGCACAACTTGAATGTGAACACGGTCTCAGCAGGTGTGAGCTCATTGTTAACTTGTGCTGCCAGGAAAACAAATACGGAAATGAGAACACTGACAATGTTAAAGTTCCAGGAGAAGAAAGGTAAATAGCACAAAACAGTGTCAATTTTATATGACAAACTAACAAATATCTAAACCTCCTAAGTAGCAGTAAGGTAAGATGCTTCTTCCAGTCAAAGTACACCAGAATTTCTTTTGCTTGACACCTAACTGCATTAGGTTATCTATATTGTTCAGTTTGAACTGTTTGTTTGGATAGTAATTTAAATGGCAGTAAGTTGTTTAACCAAACTCTTGAAATTCAAAATCTGAACAGTGTTATTTAAATATCTTTCCCAAGCAATTTTACACAAGGTCTTCTCAACATCCTGTTCATTAAAAGAAAGTCTTTTTTCCCCTATTTCTTACCAAAAGAATCAACCTCAGTTTGTAATCCTAAACAGACTTAAAAAAGACAAGTGACTCTCTAAACTTGATTTGGAAAACCAAACCAAACAAAAAACACCCAGCATTAGTAACTACAGTTTTGACTAGGAAATTATTATCGGTTTTGTTTTAAAATCTACTGCCAGTTCTTACAAATTTTGAATTTATGCAGGTTAGCAGAACTCCTGGATATGGATGGAGCATATTAACCTGTAGGATTACTGTTGCTAATGTTTTAATGATCAGTTTTGTTTTAATGAGATTATTTTAGAACTCATTAAAGAATAATTTTTAATTGCTCTATAGCACAATCTTATTTAGCACTGGCTCTAAACCATTATAATTGGTGTCCCACTTACCTCAATGTAGCAGAATCATACTCACTGCGATGCAATGAATTACGTTCTTCTGAAAGAACGTAGTTCATCAAATGGATGATGACTCAAATACTTATTTGCATCCATTTGTTATGCTTGTGATATGCTTGAAACATCTTCCAAATTATATTTACAATGTACTATATCTAGAAGGTTAGAAAGTATTGTGTACTTGTGAAACAGTAAACGGAGAACTTGACATCATGCTATCCTTAACATTAAAATCCATAGATCTGTTCCAATCAGGTTAATCCTGTGTTCAGCACAGAAGAAGCACTTTCTTGATGATGGGGAGAAAGTGGCCAGTTGTGCTTATGAATCTGTTGGTTTTGTTCTGCTTAAGTAACTACAGATTAGTTTACTAGACTCTGGCTGGAGAAGAAAGAGAAAAAAAGAAAAAGGGTATGAGCTTTAAATTTACCTGTTTATAGCTCTTTATTGCTTCAGCTGTGGCACTTTTCCCTTCCAATGAATATTCAGGAGTTATTACATGAATAGCGTTAGAGTTCCAGTTAGCATCAGGATGCCTCAGTCTGCATTCTTTGTCCTCTTTCTGCTTTTTTTCTATAGTGCTTCCCTTGTAGTACTTGGACCAGAATTATGCATTGTCAGGACAATCGAAGAGCTAATGCAGCAAGCATTCATTGCAACCCCTGAGAAAGATGGCAGACTGGACAGAGAATAATACAGGAGAAAAAGGGAACATCCTTGGCCAAGAAAGCCAGTATGCCATGTTGAGAGAAGTAGCATAGGCACTTGAGCACCTATTCCATTCAGAGATTCAAAGTGGATAACCATCTTCAGGAAAAGGTGCTCAACAATATGGTTTCTTAATATGTGAGAGAGAATTTTAAGTGCTGCTATATCATTCCAGCAGTCTCTCCTTGTCTTTCCTCCATGAAGCTACAGTGCTGCAAAAATCTAAAGAACCTTTAGACTGGAAGACACTTTCAGATTTTTCAACTGTTTCCTCAGTTATAAAGTCTTCCGATCTGTTCTTCCCTCCGAAGAGTTCTTTAGTGAAGAAGATGGGAAAAAAAAAAAAAAAAAAGTTTGATCTATTCAAAGTGTGTATTAAGGCACTGTCATTATCAGGAAATGCTGCTGAAGAAAAGGTCCCAGCTCGTGGACCATCTAATGTAACTGTCCACTCTGTCTGGCCAGTATAAGGGGACTTGGTTTTCCAGTGTAGCTGTGTGAAGCAGAAACCGTTTTCACTAACAGATCTAGGGAATTTTAAACTCAAAGACAGGATATTTTCTAGTAAATCAGATTATGTTTCTCTTTTAATACCTGAGGGTCTATTTATGATTGAAATGGAGTAGTCACTCTGGATGCTCCACTGTTGCAATTCTGCATATTCAGTGTTCGGTGTTACAAAGTGTGTAAGGAATGTAATGATACGTTTAGATTATCTGAATTGAAAATCAATCAAATGATATTGTAGTGGAAGAACTGGTATTTCTGAAAAAAATATTATGGGGAAAGAAGATACATGGTGTTGTGCTAGTAAGGTGTAGGACTTAATGTCAAAAAGCTAACACTTAGGCTTTAAAATAAGATTTTGCTGTTGGTTAATGTCTTAATATGTAGTTTAGAAAATACTGATATGTGGTGCAGTATCCATATAGTCTGCTGTACTTCTTACAAGATGTAGTGATTTGCTCTTGATTTTTATTCAAGAGATATCTCACGGTGTCAGGTTAAGAGTTAACAAACAGCATTGTTTAGGAAAGAACATATATTAGCTTAATATTCTAGAGGCTTCTGTTTGAGCTAGTTGTAAATATGCTAATGCATGTAACAATTTAAATGAGCTCAGGTTATTGATAAGGCTGTTCTTTGACAGCTCACATAAATTAATCTCTGAAGTTAATCCATCTAGATCTCATCCATTCTGAACAGCTCACTTCCTGTTAGCGCTGTAAGAACTTGTGTAAACAGTGTATGAGCATTTGAGCGTTAACTTTATGGTGTTAATATAAAGGCTTTGTGGTCAATGTATATTAAAATTTTCAGCTTGAAAATCTTTTGTTCATGACACATTCTGCTTTAACCACTCTTTCTATGATCTACTGATACATTATTTTGTTAATGCTGAATGCTTAACTTTTTTCTTTCTTTTTCCTTTCTCTTCATATCCTGAAGTTCCAACTAACCTTTCAATGCTTTTTTTCCTTACCTCTTTTATTTGCTCCATTTATGCATTAAGTGGTTGCTTAGATTTAAGGTAAGAAATCCCAGGGCTGGATATCCATTCTTATTCTTCTGAGACTATTACACACGGGGAAGTGATTGACGTGAATGTTACTGACTGTTTAAAACAACACCGGCTCTCTCTGCTGTGTATCCAGCCTTCTGTTGAATGATTTAATTGCAGATAAATATTTTGTTATAGACATTGATATATTTATGTAAGGAAGCTAAAAAAGTTAATTTTAAAAGCTTTGTGGCAAAATACTGACTGCTGCATATCTACCGGATCATTTACAAGGGAGGAATGTTGTGCTAATCTTGTGTAGACAAAACAATACAGGGAATAGGTATCAGCTGAATATGAGCCTCCCCCTGTGTAATATTCTTTTTATCCTATATACGGTATAAGTTATGATTTGATTTGGATTAATGTTTCAGTGTGAGATTGCTCAGCTAATGGGCTTCAAAGGTGTGTAACAAATTCAAATCTGTATATTAATTTTTAAAGTTGCAGTATCCTTAATTTTTTCAGAAACTGCTTGCACTATTTAAATACTGAGGCACTGAGGCAAATGAAAATTTTCACAAATTTGGTAGTTTTGTAAAATATTTAGTAACCCTTAAACAACGAGCTAAGTGATTTATTTAGTTGAATATTAAACGGATAGTGCATCAAAGAACTCAGACTAAAGTATGTCAAATTCACAAGGTTCTCAAAGAGGTTTAAAGGTTAGTAGCCTTTGTGGCTACAGAAGTAGCAATGAAAAGCATCAAATCAATTAGATAAGCTGTTAAATGAAGTTACGTGATTCTATGTTGGGAGTTCACAGCACATTAACTAGCACATAGGTTATAGCCTTTATTGAGTATTGTGGTCTCATCATCCACCTGAAGTGCTACTGGTTTGGGGAAAGAAGGAACAAAAGTTTTTTAGTAGCAACTGTCACAGTTTTAAAGAGGAAACTGTGTTTTAGAAGATAAGAGTACTAACATGTAGTATGAGTATATTAATTAAATGAAGTTCCAAGGTGATGTGAAATACTTTTCATGATTAAATATTTTCCATTACTGGAAAAAGCTAAAAGAAAATCCTGCACATTCCTGAAAAGATTGCCTGAAAAATCAGGTATTACTGTAGATATCCCAGTGATGTCCCTATGGAATTGGCCAGATAGTACTTTTAGTAAGGTATTTAAGTGTATGTGGCACATCTGATCACAATGGAAAATGTTTAATAAATGAGAAATTTTTCACATGTCATTCAAAATTTATTTTTACATAAATGCGTGAGGTGCAGTATTTCAAATCACATAGTGTTTAAATACTTTTTATTGGAGAATTGTAAAATAGATCTCCTCCCTGTCTCTTCCTCTCTATCCACACAAAATGGGTACTCCTAATGCTGAATATGCCTTATTCTGGGTGCAGTTCATGTTGGATGATGGTTTTCTCATTGATCTAAAAAAAACCCAAACAATTTGCAAGCTCAGTTTACTTTGTTTCTGCAGTTGCAGTTATAAACAAGTAATGACCATCCTAAAAAAAAAATAAAAAAATCATATAATTATAGACTTCTGTGTGAACTGCCATATCTGTGCATCGTTTGCAGTGGTATTAAGAGTCTTTTCAGAGAAAATTATTTTTCTCTATTTATAGATTTGGAATGAAAATAACATTTTTTGTTATAATGCCAGTTATTTATTTTTATTTTATTTTTACTTGGTCAGAAATTTGATTTGGGAAATCACAATGTCAATCAGCTTCTCATTGCCAAAACATGAGTGTTTTAAAAAATAAAAAAGGGGCAAAAAGCATTGCAGCATCTCTCAGTGGACATAAGTTATTCTTTAGGTCTCACTATAGTCACTGTGCAGTAGCCTGAAAGAAGAAAACTAGAAGGTGGTTACTAACCCTAGTTCCATGTGAGTATTAATTTTATTTCACTTACAAGAGATTGGAAATGAAGTGTGTAGCCTGCATTTATTTTTCATGATTATAAAGAAGCCTTGGGCTTAGCTAACAGTTACAATATTAAACTGACTGACTGTAGCAGGGCTAACTGTGCTTGTGTGCTTGGGTGGCTTAAATTTAAATTTTAAACAGATTTTGAAGAAAATTCCAGTTACAAGTCAGAGGAGCATCTGTAGCATCTCGTGTCAGCAAATCAATTGAAAATGACATTGTTTAAGCCTTTTTGTATTTACCAGACTTGGTTCTTCAATTACTTTATGTAGGTGGATGTGGTAAAAATAAGTAAACTCATTTGCTGAAGCTTCTACTTGGGGTCATTTGCCAAGACAGCGTTGAGATTTAGTTATTTCACTTCCATATCAACCAGTTAATCAACTGAGAAGCATACGGTTTAATTAGACATGCAGAATAAGTATTTGAGTGGCCGAGCACAGCCTCAAGAGGAATTTACTTTTAGGTAGCAGATGATGGGCCAAATACCTGTTCACCCTCTCTGTAGCGTTAACAAGATGAAGCAGAGCACGGGAAGGTAGTTTTCATTCAGCCTTAGGTTGTCTTTGCTGGAGTCAGGTATAAAATTGCTTAAGAAGGCTGGGTAGCTGCTTGAAGTTTCGGAGTACATAATCCATGGAACATCACTGATAGAACACTTTTTCTTGGTAGATTTTGGGCAAAAGTTGATTCTTTTGATGTTCTGAAAGTTGTAGAAAATCTGATGTGACCATAAAGCACCACCTAAAAATTTCTGGTCTGAATCCAACTTTGGCTTTAGAAAGTAGCTCCTCCTGAAGGTAGATTGTGTGGAATAGCTGGTATTCAGGATTTTTGAAAAACAAAACAAAACAAAACATGTTTTTGGTTTTGGTAATTGAACTGGCAATGAGATGTTCTTCAGAAGAGCAGAAATGTGGATTGAAATCTTTGCTGCAGGTAAGTGCTTTATAGCTGCCTAGATACACAGTGCGTTGCTGAAAATAGTTTTTGCATGTCTGATGACCAGCTTTTGTATTTGACCAACTATGTATTTCTGCACTTCTTGTTAAGTGAATTTTTTTGCTCATGAAAACATTCCCAAGAATTGAATTGAATAAACTGCAGGATTTCTCAGTTTTAACCAGTTTATTTCAATACTATTTCTTACACAGTGGAGTGCTAAAGAAATTCAGTCTGTTAAATGTTTATAAAAATAGAACTGTGTAACTATGAAGGAAACTCAGTCATATGTAGGACCATAGGAAGGTGATTTAATCACTGGGATCTATGAAAAACCAGTTGCCAAAACCGGAAATTGCACAAATAAGTTGTAATGATTCAAAAAAATTAAACTTAAAATGATCATTTTCTAAGGGCTCTAGTCAGTCTGATATTGCGTCTGGAAGTCATCAGACGTTACCTTTCTAAGCCCAATACTGTAGCTCAATATAGAAGATACTGGATGAAATACTATTGTACCCTTTCAAATCAGAGTGGTCCATAGAGGTCCATTTCTTTACAGTTCATTTTATGGCTGTCACTGTGGAGCTGGATCTCAGAGCATCCTTCAGGATGCATTACCAAGGATCTGCTTAAGTTGCTCATGCAGTTTCTTTCTCAGCAAAATGTCAAATTCCAGCTCCAGTGCTGACACAGTTACAGCTTTGGTAGACGTTTTCTTCTGGAGTACAGTTGCTTGCTAATTCATGAATAAAAAGCTTCTGCAAGGAAACCAGTAAAAAAAAAAAAAAAAAACAGCTTATCCAAGATCTCCCTGGAATTATTTGGTATTCCTCCATGTAATTTCAGTTGGTAACATTTTCTACTTTTTTGCTTCCATGGGAAGATGCAAAAAAAGAACTGGAAGAATCCCTGAATGTATTCTGTGTAGACCCTGTGCACTACTTGTCTGTTCACAGGCTTGTCTTCCTGATTTTAGAACAGTCAGCTGTGGGTTTTTTCCTGAGCTTTGTGCCCAAATCATTACTGCCTCTCTTAATTTTTTTTCTTTTTTTAGCACAGTGATTAGCTGTTTTGGCAGTTGTGAGCGAAGGCAGAGATACTTCTTTGTGTTTCTGGTTGCAGGCTCTGTTTTGCCACAGTTTCCTAAAAGAATTTGCAAGCTCTTAACTACAAACCAACCACAGATCTGTGGGGTCCTGCAGTCAAACAAATCACCAGCGGACAGATGCATTCCTCTCCTTTCACCCTCTAATTAAACCAGTTGCATCTGGATAGTTGCAGCTGTCTGGAGCTAGGGGAACTGTCATCAGAAACAGTGCAACTTCTGACAAATTCTAACTTACTTCAGAAAATGGATTTTTGAAATTTGACAGCAAATGCACATGTGACTTTGAGTTCTAGTAGCTGCTTTGGATTTTAGAGGTTTGTAAGAGGGATGCGTGTGGACGAGGATTTGTGTATGGAAACTATGTTTGCAACCGGATGTGCAAATTGGAAAAGGCAATAAAGTTTTGCAAGAGGGCTTTCCTTTTTTTTTTTCCCCTCCTAGTAGAAGTCATCATAGACAGTCACAGTTGGAGATGTTACGATGTTTGTATCTCAACTGAAGTGGCAACTTGTATAGTTTTAAATTTTCTTCTTTTTTTTTTTTTTTGTTTTGTTTCCTTTCTTCAAGGCAGTTTGTAACCTTTTCTTTAGTGTCTTGCATGATAGTGTTACCACAGATCTGTCCATTTTGATCAGAACTGTTGGAATAAGTTTGTAGTCTTCATTTCTCTTTTGTGATTATTTGGCCGTAAGTCAAAGGGGAAGTTACTCAGATAGAGCTGTTTTAACTTACAGTAGCTGATCTTAAAGCCATTGATCCTGTCAGATTTGAAGGCAGCCCTGTAAACTTTAATTACTTGCTCTTTCAACATTTCAATTTTAATGTTGAAAAGTCATTTCAAAGAGGCTGAAACTAAGCTTACTGTCAGTGCATTTCCCGCTCTTTCCATTTAGTCTTTCTGAAGGACGGCTTCTTTGTGACTACAGTTTCTTGGCTAAAAAAGGATCATTTTTTCTTTGGCCATATTTTCTAAAGCTGTCTTCCCATTCTATGCCAAGGATATCTTTATTTGCAGTGTTAATGAAAGTAACTAGCAGTCACTAGAGTTCTGCATTAGTCAGGCAAGTATTATTTCCACTTCTTACTGTATACCGTGTGATATCACAGCATCCTCCACCTCTACTGTCCTTTCTTTTCATGTAGCTCTAGCCCAGTAGAAGCCTAAAACGTCTTTTTTGTTCCTGCAATGATTCTTTATGGTTTAATGTATGGAATTTTATATTAACTGTGAAGTGATAGCTAATGGTTACATCGTCTAGTCAGACAGTTAAAACACCTAAATAGACTATTCAGGGGCACATAGATTGGTCTAAGTTTGCTGTCATCTAAAGGCATCCAAAACCCCTGCCCTGCTAGGTTTAATGGGCTGTTTGGAATATAGCAAGTGACAATGCAGCAAGTGTTTTGCTAAGGTGGGGTTTTTTGTTTGTTCATGGGTTTTTTGGATAACTCAAATAAGGTGGGTGAAACAGGCATCTTTAATGAAAGAGGAAATACAGGGGATGCTGCAACTTTAAAAGAAAATTTCAGATTTTGTGGTATTTCTTAATGTTCCGTGTATAGAATAAACTACTTCATTTTACACTTTCCCTCTTCCCTTCCAAGTAGTTGTAGTTCAGTGCTTACCTCATCCCTCACTTGAATTAATTTTAGATTTCTTGTTGCTTAGAGTTGGCTTAAAGGACTTTATAATGGTGTGCAAAAGAATTTTGTCCTAAATTGACATTACAAAGTACTCTTGCACAACTAAATCCAAACATCTGCTTTTGAATCTGACAAAAAAAAACCCCCTCCCAATGCTTGGTTTTCTTTTCCTCCCAGCAGATTGAAAATACGATAGCACTGGGATTATTTAGAGCCAGGGCATCAAGTTTCAGTGGATTAGAATACTGAATATATTAGTCTTTATACTGTTCTCAAGATTTATCAATTCACAAATCTAAACATTTCAAGGGTTTTAGGTGACTTGTTATAGTCAGATTTTAAAGGAGTAATTTGCTTTTAATGATGTCTGCAAATACTCTTTATGCCTTGATCTTGGTGGCTTTTTCATATGGGAGACGGGGGGCAGTAGGCAAGACCTACGTTTTGGAAATAAGAAACAGTATGAAATGGACCATGACAGGAACAACAGAAAAAGGGACGTAAGCATACTTATTTAGGTTTGTTGAATATGTCTGTGTCTAAGCAATAGTTTGAGCATTCATAAATCACAGCTGTTTAACGGAGATTTGTAAGCGGACTGCTTACTGACTCCTGTAAGGGTGCATACATTGAGAGAGTTATGCATGGCTGGCAGTATGCAAATAAGCAAAATGCCTACATTGGTAACAATTGTTTATTGTTCCTAGACTGATCAATTAGTCAGGAATGCAGATGAATTTTTTACAGAAGTTAGAGTAAATTCTTTTACATAAAAGTTACTTTATTAGTATTTTAACCTGAAGGAGGGAGAGGGAACAACCGCAATTACATCGCATCACATCACTGCTAAATATTTTTCTCCCTGTCCATTTATTTATCATTTCTTAGAGATTAATTTGCTATAGATTTGGTGGAGAGAAAAAGTACATCTTTGTCTTTTTCTCCATATAGCTTTCTGTCTATGTTTACATATACATAAATAATTTTTACAATAAATACTATCTTAAATTTTGATGTTGTACTGGGAAAAAAATAAAACATTAATTGATCATATTTCGAGAGTACTTTGACTTCTCTATATTTCTGTGAATTACATTAAATTGTGGCCTGTTAGATAAACCCTAGTATTTTTAAAGAATATTCAAAAATATGTTTGCAAATTTACCATTCAGTAGTGCAACCCGAAATAACTGCCTTTATCTTAAAAGATGACTGGGAGGTTTAACCAAGTTAGATACAGTGTCTGTATTGTAGCTGATTCGATGTTTATGTGATAGGCTAAGGCAAATTCACTTCTTGTATATACAGTTTTTAAAAACCCTGTGTAATAAAGAGTCCTTTGAGCGCAACTCTTGACTTCTAGCAGAGTGGAAATTGCAAATAAAATGCATGGCCTCTCAATTTTTTTGTTTGTTTAAACCTTCCCTAATTTAGAGTTAATTGCTAAAGGCATCTCAATGTCTCTCCCCCTGGAAGCTGAGCTTAGTGAAGGCCGTTTTTCTCCCCATTCTTCCATGCAGGTCAGCACACAGAATATGAAGATGGGTGGGCTGCCTCGTACAACACCACCCACCCAGAAGCCACCAAGTCCACCGATGTCCGGAAAAGGAACTATTGGGTAAGTACCATTACATAATGTTTAAATAGCTTTAAGGGGTTTAAAGGGTCAAACAGAACAGAAGGGTAAAAAAGGAAGATTCTTTCTTTTTCTGTAGCATGGGGGTTTTTTTGGTTTTTTTTTTGTTTCTGTTTTAACCATTCACAAAGGTCAAGGGGGGTGTATCTGCGCCCTCTTATACTGATTATGTTTTATATATCAATTAGCACGTGTCTGCCAGAAGACAGTGGGGACATCATCAGCCTTTCCCAACAGGAAGCTTTTTATTATTGCAGAACACTTAAAACTACAAGTTTTAGAGTAAAAAGTCACTGACTGTGTGGTTTTGACAGGCGGTGCTAAACAACTGGAAAATTAGTATGTGGCACTGTTCATTAATTATTTGTGCTGTGTGTGATAAAAGTACTTTCCCGTTAAGTCTATGAACTTGACTTTGACCTTAGGAAAATGTGTTATAACTGGGATGAATGCTGTTTGTTGGTATGTGATTATGTATATACATACAATGGTGCTTTATTTTAAAACAAGATATGGATTATTTTTAAAACAAGAATGGGATGTCCAACACAGAGTTTATTAATAGGAAGGATGAAGTACATGAAAAACATCCTTAATTGTTTTTTCTCATTCTACGAAGCAGATACTGCAAACTTACAGAAAAACTTTTTTTTAGCTCCCATTACTGATTAGTATGTAGCTATCTTTTAAAGAATGAAAAATCTTTGGTTTTATCTGTGTTATCTTAATTTGCTTCTGAAATATGCTTGTCCTTTTGCAGGCGTCACTCTCCCTATCGTACGTTGGAGCCAGTACGTCCTCCGGTAGTACCAAATGACTACGTGCCTAGCCCAACGCGCAATATGGCTCCCTCACAGCAGAGCCCTGTTAGAACAGCTTCTGTGAATCAGAGGAATCGCACATACAGGTATTGTGTAGTCCTATACAAAGTGTGGTTGGTATTGTTACAAGCAGGTGGACAAAAAATGCTACGATATGCATCAAATCCATCTGCACTTCTATAGTGAAGTTTGCTAATTCATGGTATGGGCTGGGAGCGTCATTTAGCATGATAAGAATACACTCTTAATAAAACCAGAATAGTGAATCATGTTAAGATAGTTCACTTAATCCTCTAGTCACCTTAATTTTATTGCTATCTCTTAGTTACAGTACTTATTGAATTACTATAATTGTGAAGTCTTTCAAGTAGGTAGTCATGATAGTATTTTATGAAATGCTTACGAAACTGGGAAAACACTTTGTATGCAACTTGGCTTCTACATGTTGAAGGACTGCATAATACGCTTATAGTTCACATTTTTGTTTGAACAGTCTCTGATGTTTATCGACTGAGTAGCTGAAAAAGAGCATTGTATTTTGAGGATACTGATAACTTCAAACACAGAATAAAGCTGAACTCTATTACCAAAGGTTCTGCAGAAGGCTAGCCTTTCCTCTAGGATAATAACAATTTCATGATGTGACCGGTCTAAATACTTCCCATGAAACCTTTACTTTTTAAAGATCATTAAGTACTTGAGGATGGCTAAACAGATAGACTTAAAATGTAAGAAAACCCGACTTCTACTTTACTATCTTGCAATTTCCAGATTTCAGTAGTCTCATATTGAAAGCATATAAATCAGAGTCTAAAGAGTCTGCGAGTTTTATAAGTTATAGGGAAAAGGTCTGTATGTGCTCGGTCGAGGTTTAATAATATTGAAATGATGTACTTTGTAACAAGGTTCTGGAAGTGTTTCATTTTTGGGCAAGTTCACTAAGACTAACTGAAAAACCTGTTGCGTTGTAGTGAAAGAGTTTTAGGCAGACTTACATAGTCTTACATAGATCTTACATCTTACACAGATCATTGGTTTTTTCTCTTGTTCCATGTTGCCTCTCTGTATTGGCAAGGTGCTATATGAGGGATCTTATGTTTCAGCATGCACAGCAGCGTATTCATACTCTGGGTTATTTTGGTTTCTTACAGCAGCAGCGGGAGTAGTGGAGGGAGCCACCCGAGTAGTCGGAGCAGCAGTCGAGAGAACAGTGGAAGTGGAAGTGTGGGTGTTCCTATTGCTGTTCCCACACCATCTCCTCCCAGTGTCTATCCAGGTAAATGGAAACTTGCTGTTCCTCTTTCTGACTCAGCATTAACCTTTGGCATTTGCAAGTCCCCTGAACACAGTGCTGAGTAAACCCCATGCGAAGTCCAAAAGCTCATTATCCAGAAACATGCGAGCCTTGGAAGTGGCTTAGTGATAGTATGAGTTTGAATCAAGTATTATCTTTTCTGGGAGTGCCTGATGTGCTCTAATGCTTCTTTTACTTATTAATTTGTTTATCAGAATTTTTTGCCTGGCTGCCTGCAGGTGATTAGGTAGGACACACCACCTTTTTCAGTGGGCTGGAGGAAACTTCTCCCTTGTCCTTTTAAGCAAATACATGTTTTTTCATTGGTTGTTCATGCAGATATATAGAAGTGTGCTTTTAGAAAATTAGATGAAATGAGAGGCAGGCACAGAGTAAACCTTTAGTACATTAGTGCAAGCATGAGTGAGTTGTTATGAAAAGACAGTTCTTCACTGTAATTGCCCCAGTCTTTCTCAGAAATAGGAAGTGATACTAGTACTCCTTTTCCTTTGCTCAGCCCTTTTAGTGAAGAAGAGTGTGTAGTATGATCTGAAACACATGATGCTTCTGAACCAAGGAACTAGAAATTTTTGGTTTTCCTCCTCTGTGTATTTTCGAATTTGTACAAAAGCTAAAGGGAGCTGTGCTACAGATCAAAGTGTAAATAACAAAGTTTAAAGACATCTTTCAAAAGTGATGGCTTTCAGTGGAAAGCTCTGTGTTGTTCGCTTCAGACCTGGAAAGAAGTGAATTCGCTTGACTCATTTATTGTCTGCATAGGAATGAGCCTTTCTTTAACAGCTCCATTTTTCTCTCATCTCCTTGTCCGTTCTAAAATACTATGCATCTAATAAATAGCTAACACTGAATAGTCACAGGCTTTCTCTAATCCTTGCTAACATATCTCCTTATTAACTCCACCTCTTCCTCCTCTCTTCACTTAGCCCCCGCTGGCTCGGCTGGCACTTCTCCCCTTCCTGCTACCTCTGCTCCTGCCCCCACTCCTCCTGTTCCTGCCCCTTCCTCCGCTGCCCCAGATGCTGCTGCTGCTGCTGCAGGAGCTCAGCCCCTTGCTGATGGCTTCACCTCTCCAACTCCCCCTGCTGTTTCTTCCACAGCCTCTGCAGGTGAGTGTCTGCTCCAGCTGGTGGGCAGATGAACCCAGATGTGATCACGATCCAAGGCATTTCAAACTTACTTCAAAAACAGTGATTTAAAAAAAAAAAATATTTTTTTTAAATATAACTGGAAAATATCTGCTAATACCCAACTATAAGGTAATGGTAACAGTAGGCAATTCAAGGTGTGCTTGAACAGCAATCATTTAATTTTATCATTTTTATATTTTTACGTTTACATAATTGTTTATTACATTATCATTTTATTGCGGTTTGGATATTGAGAATCTCAGAGAATAACTGTGTTTGGGGGGAACCAGCACAGTTCTGGGTCCAATTATTCTCTTTCAGTAATGGAATTAAAAGTGCATCTAGCAAGGTGTCATTTGTATGACTTGTCTCTCCAGTGCTTTCAAATGACAAGTCTCCTTTCAATGAACTGATAAAAAGGGCAATTTTTTTGTGTTCAATGTCAGGTAAAATACAAATTTTTATTATGCAGAATAGTACTAAAGCATTTTGTTTTAATAGGTGCTGCTTATGGTATATATTGCAACTTGGTTTTTTTAATGCTTATGAAATCACCCTACATTTTTAATTTTCTCATATGGTGAAGTTGCAGCATATAGTGCTTATTAACCATAACACTGTTCTGTATCAGCTTGTGATGAGGAGTTACAACTGCATTGAAAAAATCTCCTTTAGCCAGCCAAATTCATATATAGCTACCTACGTGCTTTGTTACTTTTCTTTATAGTGGAGGCTGATCATAATGGTGTGAACTGGTTTGTGTGTTTGTTAGTGTTTGCCTCTCTTAGTAAGAATTTCACCAGGTGCCAGAAGCATTCCTGAAATCTTATTTAGCTTAAGGTCCTGTGATTCATATAAAATTAGAATATACATGTACTAGAATCCATGACTATGACCAGAAGCTTCTGAACTGTGATGAATTTTGGTATCAGAAGATGGTCCTGATGTCTAAAGTACTTTCATGTTTGGAAGATGAGCTATGTCATACGGGGCCTCAATCAGTTTTCCATTTTTGGTGCACTGTCAGTATCCCAATTCTTAAGCCATATTGCTTCTGTATTTTTTAGAAGTTAAAATCAAGCAGAGATTAATATTTTAATGGCTGTAAATTCACATTCACAATTCCCTAAGAGAAATTTCAGTATTTTTACTGAGTATTTTTAAGATCTTGTGTTTCCCTGTGCTATTAGTGATGTTGTTTGCATGGCTTCTCTGAAATGAAGTATTTGAAGAGACTGGGTAGTTCACTGTTTATGCGGTAGTTTTTGGTCCTTAAGGATCTCTTAGCCCTGTTTCTTCTCTTGTCCCTTCTCTCCAATCACCACCAATTTCTACGAGTGCATTAAGTAACAGGGAGACAGACAGGTTGGGACGATGCATTAGGAAAAATGTGAAAAAGCCTATATACTAAGTGGATTGCTTCTTAACTGTTCTTCTTCATCTGTAAAAAGTGCATTTTTTGAGGTGTGCATATCTGTACAAAGCAGGAGGAACGTGGATCTCTAGTTCATGCATTTGCTCTTAGAAGCAGGTAACACGGCAAACAACTTGCCTTTTATTTACTGACCTAGTGTGGGTTTGCAAAGCAATCAAAACATAGTGGAAAGTGCAGGTTTTTAAAAATTTGCGCATTCATTTGTTATGTTTCCCTATTTACTTCCCTGCATGCATGTCTCCTCAACCCAGTGACCATCCCTTCTCTTGTTTTCTTGCAAGCTATGAAAATTACTTCTAGCTCAAATGGTGGTGGCAGAATAGTCAGGGAGGGAAATAACCTGCACGGGTACGGCAAATCCAGTTTACTGTTTATGGTTATATACAGTCCATAAGCCAGAGAACTTTATGTGAGCACAAAAGATAACTTAATGGTCTTGCTTCATGCCTTGCTTGCTTAGATTCAGGATCAATAACTCTGATACAGCAAGTGATTAAAATGGAGAGCAAGTTTTCAAGAAGTTGTTTCAATTGACAGCTCCCTGAAAGAGGGTCTTTGGGTATGATTTCATTTATTCCGTCCTTCAAGCAGTTTCTAACATTCTCTTCTCCCCAGATGATTCTCTGCATATTTCCTGAACAGCTCTAAGATAGTTAATATTGTGTTTTTTCAGTGGTAGACGGTAACAGCTCTGAATCTTGGAACTGGCATACAGTTAGTTTGTACATGTATGATGCTTACTTGCTGGACTGTGAAGTGTTATATTTTTAAATAATTAAATTTGCAATAAATTATTATTATAATACATTATATAATATGGATAACTGGGAATTATTTTCTTTCATTTTGAAACTTTGTAGCTTAGACACCTTTGTATTTTCATGCTGGCTTTTATGAGGGGTGCTGAGTACAGGCAGTTGGAGAGTTGTTTTTTGTGTTGCTATTGAGACATCCAGTGTCCTGCCAGTCTGGCAGCTGAACCGGCTGACTGCTCCTAGGATGCAGACTGTCTTAAAAACCCAAAAACCTTCCCAAGCCTTTGAATCCTGAAGGCAGATGTAAAAAAGGCAGGCGTCATTCCTCTCTTTGTAATACATTTCTCTTTGTAACCTAGGTCACCCAGTCCAGTTCTACAGCATGAACAGGCCTGCATCTCGGCACACCCCCCCGACAATAGGGGGATCTTTGCCATATCGGCGTCCTCCTTCGATCACGTCACAGACAAGCCTTCAGAACCAGATGAACGGGGGACCGTTCTATAACCAGAACCCAGGTAAGAAAGTTTTTCTGCTCTGTTGAATTCGGGACAGTGGTGAATGGAGTGGCCTTCAGATCTCTGAAATCTTATGTTCTGTCTCCATTGCAAGTCTTACAATTAGTCTCAGGTAACTTCCGGTATGTTGCTGATAGCCATGCCAAAGCCGCAGTCCAAGTACAGACAGTTCAGCTTCCATTATGGCAAGCAGCTTAAAAATACTGGCTTTGTTGCCAAATACATTACTTTTGATCTCACAGTCCCTATTATATGAGCTTTAGTCCTTTACTACACCATGTGTCATGTATCTACTTCAGTGTGGGATGAGTATTTGATTTTTGCACCAGAACACTGATTCTTCATTAATCAGTCTTTGTCTTGTCTGCTTTTTCCTTCTGAGTAATGGACAGTTCAGGAAATTGCACTTGTTATATGAGGGTAAGCATTAGACACCTGAGAGACATCAGTGGTGTTTGGTATGGCATGCAAGGGAGCTGTGTGACCTGCTAAGTCCACTGGTGATGTTATTTTAATAGGCGACCTGTCTTAAAAAGCAGGATGAGATATTAACAAGGAGTGGTGTGTCCTGTGTGTCGGGCACGATACAGTAGCTTTTCATCTGAGGAGTCCTTGTCCCTGTGCTTCTGATGAGATGTGAGGGTTTTGACACCAGTGAGCAGGGGAGACTTTCTTTTTTGGCAAAGCTACAGAAAGATTTAGGAGACATACTGAAGGTTCCTCGTTAGGAAACGCCCTATTACCAGCAAGACTGAATGTTGACTTACAAGCACTACAGTGTGTTTTGTTGTTCTGGTGGTGGTGGTGAGTTTTGGTGGTGGTTTGTTTTTCAACTGAGCACTGAACTTGGAATTAGGTCAAATGCTGCAATCTGCATTTAAGGGATTTGATCAACTTCAAATATTACTGCTTGTGAGCTACCCTGCAGAGAGATGTGTGTGCTTAACTTGAGAAGGAAATGGATGGTCCTGCTGGGGACAGGGGGTGAATGAGGTTATATGACTAAATTGCAGCCTAGTTGCCTGTAATATGTGGTATTTGTTAAGCACATTATGTGCATATTGAAGGCTGAAGGGGAATAGGCAAAAAGGGAGAGGGTAATAGCAATAAAAGAAACCTTTGAGGATTACCTTTGCAGTAAAGAGGATTTCCAGAATATCCTGAGAGTGTCTGACAACTGTTGTGCATTTCTGCTTTTGCAGAGGGATAATTCCCTGCAAGCTACCACTGCATTGTTAATAGGTAATCATAGATGATGCCAAATAGACTTTAAATAAGTTACATAACCACAATTCAGTCAGTGTTCCCAAAAGGAAGATAATGATTATGGTGATTAGTCACTTGAGCTGTAAATCACAAACAAAATACATCAATTATACTGGCATGCTTGATACAACATAAATAAGCAGTTGTAGTAAGAGACTTTTTTTTAATATACTTAGCCCAATACAGAATTTATTAGCTTTGCAGTTATACTAAACCAAGTTTTTTTGGCCTGTACCTTGAAAGGAGAGGTTGCTCAAGCATGCATAATTGATAAAGACCCTAAGAACAGAAGGACTGTTGTGTCTGTAAGGAGCAGAGTTAGTAGTGACAGGACAGGGGCTGCGATCACTTCTCAACATTATTGAAGAGAGGGAGAAAATGCAAACCTTAGGACTGAAAAAGAGACCTTGAAACAGACAGAGGAGTGTGCCAGCTATGCCTTGTTCTTCTTTGCAAGCTGTTTGGTAATAAAGCAGTACTGTTTTTTCCACTTCCATTTTTTAGTATGTTGGTGTAGTCATTTTTGTTTATTCACTTCACAGGAGGATGAAAGATAGTTGCCTTGCCTTGTTCTTTTGAACACCACTTCTGAGATAATGTAATTTCACTGCTTCATGGCGAGACCCTTTTAACAGCTGAAAAGAAAATACTAAGAAATGCAGACACTAAATATCTCAGCGTATGTCTGTCCCAAAGCCACTCTTGCCAGCCATGCCACCTAACAAGTGTTTTAACTTTGCAACCTTAGCTAACGATGTCTAAGCAGTATAGAGCTCAGCACAGGCTAAAAACCCTGTGGGAGAAACTGAGCAATTATTGAGATGGTGTTCTGTACTACACACTATTTGTATAGCTAGATTCTTACCAGGCTGAAGCAATCTAGTGGAAGGTGCTCTTGAGCATTTCCGAATTAATTTACAGCATCTGTGTAGATGAATCTACCAATGGTCTATATGGAAGGAAGCTGGAGGGAACACGTAATCTGGTGTTTAGCTCTTTTTTTGAGACAGCGAAGGTACAGTAGGGTTCTTGAGATGCACTTTATAAACAAGGTCATTATTAATAAATTTATTTTATTGGTTCCTAAAAGTCAAAACTAGCTTAGAGTCCTTACATATCGTATAGAGACAATATAATATTGTCTGCATAGTCCCTGCGCTATGCATAGAGTGAAGCACAAACTGAATGGTTAAGATAAGCGAGGAAGGATGTCAGCTAGTGTTAGCATCACCATTTTGATTAAACTCCACAACCCAAACTAAACAAAGGGATTTTTTTGTATTTGCTTGGAGTGCTTGTCTAGAGTGATTTATTTTTCTACGTGCAAGGCCTTGTTACTTCTTTCAAAGAAATATATATAGCACACAAAGTGCACTGAAGGGACCTAGGAAACTGAAGCTATTCTCATATGATAGATATGAATTGTACTAATCCATGTGATATTGAATAGACAAAACATTTTGAAACTAAACATTTTTATAGCATATGCAATTAAAAAGGGGGGGGGATTTCATAGTTGCACAAGAATGCTGAATTCATGAATATTGCTGCCTTTCAGTAGGACTTCAAGTTCCCTCTTCTTGCTTTGAAAAAATGCAAAACTAAATCTTTTTCCAGCTACTGTGGTTATACTTAAAGGAATAAGTACTCTCAGAGGTCACTCATTCAAGTCAAAGAAGCTGTAATTAGAAATGCATTTCATTTTTTTCTCAAGAAATACTAATTAAATGGTGAGATAATGGAGCTTACTTTATATGGAGGTACAAGGATATTTTTGTAACAAAAAGGCTGGTTGCTTTTGTTTGTTTTCTTCATTTTGTTTGGGGTGTGCGGTTGTGAAAGGAATGTGAATGTGAGTGACAGAAGATGTTCAAAGCACTTCAGATAATAGTTACTGAAATAAGCAAACAGAAGAAACTTTGAGGCATGAATTTTAAGTGCCCTGGAGGTCTTTTCCTTTGCTATGATGATGTGAATTAATTCTGAAAAATACATCATACCTAGCAGTTTTCTTACCAGCTCTGGAATTAGTTTGAAATTTATTTAGTTTTGTTCTTCAAGCTAAATAAATGTACTGGTACATGAAGTATAGACCATTTTCCCCTCATTCTTTTGGACATGACTAAATGTTTATGTTTGTCATTACTAACAAGAAAATTATTTAGTTGTGCTTTTCCTGAGGTGTGCTTTCTGAAAAATAATCTTGTAACTTGCTTAAAGAATATTACTGCATTACTCTTGCAAAGTGATACTAAAACTAGATGAAACTAGCTAACTATTTTTTTAATTTAACTAGAGAACTGAAATTTCTATTCCTGGCTTAAACTACAGTTTAGTGCTTACAAACATTTGCAACTTGGTTCATAGTATATTCTTTAAATATGAATTCATGTGTATTGTACAAAGACAGCCTTCTGGTACCAGTAAAAGGGCTGTTCAGTGCAGTTGTGTGTGAGATCAGGTGGGAAGGAAACGAGGCAGCACATCTGGAACAGGCCCTGTTGTTTGGCAGCAGCACAGTACACTTTGTTACCAATAAGGTCAGAAGTCCCCTCTCTTCGAAGTACGCTCAGTTCTCAAAGGTGTCTTTTTCTGTTTCGTATAAAATAACCGCCTCATTTGATGGGGGTTTTTTGGCCTACGTTTTGGAGAAAACCAGTTATATCCATTTTCATTACTAAGGATTTGTGAGTGCCATTATGGAAATCACATTTATAAATACCAATTTCATCTGAAAGGTGGAGGATTATAGGGAGAGAATCCTCTTGCTATGTTTGTTAGTGAGGTGTGTTCATAGAGTGCTATATTGCTGTAGTAATAAACTTCAACTTAAGGGAATCTCATAGATCAGAAGAATACTTCAGCGTGGGTTCTTAATCTTACAAAAAAGAGCTGCATTGGAAATTTTAAAAATAGAGAAATCTCCTTAAAGTAAGGATTAGGAATATGCTTAAACCACCCGAGCTGTTTTTCTTTGAATGTCAGCCTTTTAATCTCAGCTTCTTGGCAGACTGCTGCACTGTCTGAGTGGTGATGATGTCTACTTCCCTGTTTGCTGCTTTGTGTTTCTAACTGAACGCCTTTCTCTTTTTAATTTCTGTGGCAGCATCCCTTGCTCCTCCTCCCCCCTCCATCCTACAGGTAACTCCACAGTTACCACTAATGGGATTTGTGGCCAGAGTTCAAGAAAACAGTAAGTTTGCTGCTTCCTTATGCTATGGTTTATTACTGGACGTGGCTTTTGTTTTGAGTGGGTGAAAGATCTGTCTCTCTGTAGCCAGAATTCTGCCTTCTGTACTGCCTCTGCGAGTTTGTCCGAAATTGTGAAGGGAGGGTAAAGGAAATAATTTTATTGGAGCAACCTGATTCTTCCTCCTCTGAATTTTGTTCTCTAGTGTATTTCCACAAGTTCTAACTATTGGTCACGGTGCAACTAATTGGGATAGGGAATACTACTTCAGCCTGCTACCATGATTCTAGAGACATTCTCATGGTTATACTATTGCTTATTTCAGTTTCAGATACTCCTCCCCCACCACCGCCTGTGGATGAGCCAGTGTTCGATGAATCTCCACCTCCACCCCCACCTCCAGAGGATTATGAGGAGGAGGAAGCAGCTGTGGTGGAGTACAGTGATCCATACGCTGAGGAGGACCCTCCTTGGGCACCAAGGAGCTACTTAGAAAAGGGTAGGTTTAGAGCTAGTAGAGACAGTAGGGTTGTGTTTGTAACAACATTTTGTATAAGCTCCTGCCATCCTGCTTTGGACATGGGGTCTGCCTGGACTCATTCATAGCCAGTATTTGGTATTCTGGTAGAGGTGCTCCTCCAAATGGCAACTTCAAGAATGAAAGTTAAGCTACTCTTCTGAGTCTGACTCTTTCACCCCTTTCTCCACAGAGGGAAGATAATGATTAGCTGGCTAACTACATATTTTTTTAAATCCTCTGTAATCTACTTAAGACTCACCATTCAGTAGTCTGCTTAATCCTAATGATCAAACTCATATAAAGTAAAAAAAATAATTAATTGGTGCTGCAATTGCACTTGAATTTGAACATATGAGTGCATCTGGAGAAGTGCTGCAACATGTGTTTGGGGCACTGGAAGCTGCGACGCTGAGTCAGTGTGGGGCCATGCTGAGCTAAAAACTGCTGGGTCTGTGTAGAAGTGACTGAGGCATTGCTGCATGGCTGCAGCTACATGTCTTCCCGTTCTGAAACAGCTGTGTGGAAACGTGCTGGAGTAAAACTACAGGTAAAATAAACTAAGAAGATAAATGGCTTAGGGGGACTTGAATATGAAATATTCTACTGCCTGGTTTTCTGCATGAAACAGGGTCATGTACCTCTTAGTGAAGGGTGATGTAAAATACGATGTGGTAAAGCAACCAGGCATCTCGGCTGAGTGACTGTGAGACATGGTCAGGCTGCATCAGGGAAAAAAATTCAAGAATGCCGCAAAGATAAACCAGTGCAGGACTTGACGTGAGGTGGGGGGGAAGATGGAAGAGACACTTTCTGCAAACTCCTGCCCAAAGAAAATATTACTGTTCCTGAGGGAGATGGGGGAATATGTGGGAGTCCCCCACTTTCTGTCTCATCGGTGTTTTTAGCGCAAGGAGTACGCAGGCTTTGCTGACAAGCTGAGACCATTTGTCAAATTGGCTGACTTGCAGGGTGTTTACATGACTCGCTTTATCTATTGACCTCTCTACATCCCTGATTGACAGAAAATGTCACTATTATTCTGTCGAAGCACACAGGCTCTTTGTTTGCTTAAAGGTTGCTTCAGCTTATTCTTGTCGGGGAAGCTTATTTCCATGAGGAAGGACCGGGAAAAGAGGAATCTCATATAAAAGTACTCTTCTTGCTGTGCAGTTTGGAGGGTATTCCTGATTATTGATATGAGTTACCTGCCTTCACAAAATCAGGTTTTGGAGTGGGGTTCCTGATGCTGCATTTCTTTCTTTGGGGGAGGGTGGAAAATTTTGTCAGGTTGGGAGCAGTACAGGTCATTTCAGCAAATACTGGATGTGCTGTATTACTGAATGAACTCTTTATCGGGTAGTTCTAGGAAAGCACAGTTTCTGCTCAGTTTCACTGTGGTGGATGCATTGTGTGCTAGGTGAAGATTGCAGGCATATTACTTTTTGATAGGAGAGTCTCAAGATTTTTCTCTGTATTTTTTCTGGGCATAAGACATTCCTTAGCCCAATTCTATATTCGTATCACTATCTCCGTTACGTTTCTGTTATTCCTGCCACCTGGCCCTCAGCAAATCCTCAGTGGCATTTCACCTAGGGAAAAAGAGGACCCTGGTGTGCATTGCCAGTTTATAGTGTCTCATACCAATGCAGAGGATGAGGAAGGGGGTGTTTGTGCGGAAGAGAAGCCACGAAATCATGTGGCACATGGCCTGGGAAAACAACAATTAGAAGAAATAATGACTTTTGAATTATAGCATATTGTTCTGATCTACTTTTCTGTGTGACTTCTGTGAGGTTGTGAAGTAAAATAATTTATGTACCTTCATATATGCACAGATCTGTTCAATCTCAGCAGGCAGTCCAGACACTTGCAGTTTGATATTTACAGGGAACGTTACGTGGGATAGCAAAACTGAAATGGGAGTCTTTAAAGACAAGCTGTAGAAAGTCAGGCTCTTAGTCAGAACATTTTTCCTGCATAAAAGCAAAAGCATAGAAAACCAAACATGCTCTCATATTGATGTAGAGTGCCATGTAAAAGCATTATTTTCATCTGCGTATTGAAAACTAGAAGACTAAAACATCTCAAAGGTTGGTCTGTTCTTAGAAGCAGTCATAAAAGTAATTAAAAAATCAAAGCACTTACAATGTATGAAGAACTGTTAAATAGTAGTTTTAGGATACCAGAAATATTGAGATACTGATATAGGGGTGGATTCTGTTTTAGTTATATAAATAGCTGTACTTATATTCAGCCCACGTCTTGAGATTTGACTGCTTTGCTGGAGTTGGGAGGGAAGTGTTTGACTGTGATTTTCTTTTTTTTTTCTTCTTTTTTTTTTTTTGTGGCAAACAAGCTTTAAAGTTAATGAAAAGCCTCACACTGAAAGAGGACTTTCATACTCAAAGAATGTGTATACTTACCCTGCTGTGAACTAATAATGCTTTATCTTCTGCAAAATAATTATTCCTATGGCAACTCCTTAAGTTCCTGTAAATAGGATTCAGTGCCACATGATTCAAAGCAGACGAAAAGTCATGGAAGGAAATGGCTGTTCAAATACTGTTAGCTCCAACAAGTACAGTAGCAATTCCTAGGATTTTTGCTTGTTCTTTTGGTGTGTTCACTTATTTAAGTTCAAATGAAAGCACTTCTAATAGGATTAGTGTAGATAACCTTTGCAAAAGTGAGAATGTGGAAGCTGGGACACCAAGGAGGTGTCAAATACAGAGGGTTGCTCTATGTTGAGATGGGATTCAGTATGATTCTGTTCTGTGAAGGGGTCATGCAGTGTGGGAGGGATATTTAACACTAGGACATGCTCTAACCTACAGCTGAGGAAGGAAGAGAAAAACAGATCCATTTTGAACAGATGGAGAAACTCCTAGGTAGGATACAGTTACTGGGGATGACTTGAGGACACTACCACATGGCTGTAATAGCAACAGCCACCCAGCGATGTCCAGGAAAGCACACTGCAATTTTCCATTGAGCTGCGTGTCTGGGTGCGTGGCATGAAAAGGTAAGAAAATGTCCCAACCTTGCAAATCAGATGAACAGAAATGGGTATGCAGAAGGAAAAATTGCCCTCATTCCACATAGAGAAAGTGTGTGATCACAGCTGTCAGATTTCAGTTGGATAATCAGTCTGGCCTACGTTTGTGGTCAGTTTGATGTAACGGAGTTCAGCCAAACTCTGTGTAATTGTTGAAGAACCAAAGATCACTGATTGGAAGAATATCAGTCTAAATGAGTAATTCTGTTTTTCATATCTGCACTGAAAATGTGTTCAGATAGAAACTAAAAGATGTCCTGGCTCAGTCTTGCAGGGAAGGGTGCCACCTCCTGAGTCAGTATTGCTGCTTCCTGTCTCATCTGGAGCCAGTTTTGCAACGCTGGCCTGGGCTCCTGGTAACTCGTGGTATGTGACAAGCTCACAGCTTGAACTGCTGGGACTGCAGACAGAAGGATTAAACAGTTTTTTAGAGAGAGGAATGTTGCCAGTACAAAAGTAGCATGCAGGAGGAAGCAATGGTGGTGTAAAAACAAAACCAGACTGCAGGTAATTTTATAAGAGGCATAACAAAAAGCAAATTTTCATCACAAACTTAGGGAAGAGTTTCCTACTTGCGATCATGAAATAATGAATACACTCTGTATCAGAGGGGACTACAGTACACTCAAAAATGAGAAATAAATAAATAGATTGGAAGCTACTGTGATCCTTGGATTATTATTATCAAGAGAATGAAGAACAACAACAGTGACTGCAGGAAGAAATGTTTTAAAATTAACAGGTATAGAAAGCAGTTAAAAAGGAATTTTGAAGGATTTTAACTGAATGTATTGTATGTTTATATAGTGACTTCTGTTTTTCAAGCTAAAAATATACTCATTTCTCCGTCTGTTTTGTTTCCTTAGAATGATATGTCTAAAACTAGTTAGAATGAGTTATTAACAACTGTGCTGCCATAAATGTAGAGCCAGCAACATGTGTTTTTTAAATATGCTCTGGTCAAATGATACAAGACTCCTATTTGGGAGATCTATTTAAAAAAAATAATCTCTGTACATACTCTGATTCTCCAGCAGGTTTGATTTGTGTCTTTTACTTTATAATCTCTTGAGGATCCAGGTTTCCCTAGCAAATACTTTGTATTGATTCCTTTGCTCCCTCAAAAGCAAATGACCTCTTTTCTTTTGAAAAGAGTGATGAGCTTAGTAGGGCTCTTGGACACTCTGCTCATGAACACATGCTGTTATTTTTTTTTCTCCTTCCTTTGGTTTAATCATCCTGTCTATCCTCAGTACAAGATTTTAGGATCCCTGTCCAACATCCATTTTGTTTCAATGACAGCACTGCATGTTTCATTGCCAAGTGCTCAAAGCAGTGACTGATGCTATTTGTTATTCAGAGTAATAAGTAATTCAAAGTCCAGTATAACTAATTTTTTGCATGGAACACATAATGATAGGACTGAGAATGGAAAAACATGCCAAACTGATGTCTATTTTTCTGCTCTTTCAGGACAATGCTGTCTTTAATATTTGCCAGTGTTTTGTCCAGTTTCTCTGACTTCCCTAAGAACTTTGATGCCTTCAGTAAAATATTCTGCAGCTGTTAGAAAAATGTCCTGACACAGTAGGCATACATTTTGTTTCAGAGAACCACCTTACTTCTTCCTAGCTCTTAACTGGAGTTCACCTGCCTTGGCACTGTATACCCTGGGAGTGACTTCTAGGTACTGGGACTGCACATACGCATTTTACAGATTTAAACGTGGAGGTAGTTAAGCTAGATGGAGTCTGGACATTAGCCTTGGCCCATTCTTACTGTGATCTGAAGAAAGCTCTTGCCGCTTCTCTCTCTTCCATGTTCTCCTGCTGTCTGTTAGTTGTGCAGAGATGTGGTTTTGCACGTATATCTAATAGATGAGTCTTGGAGTAGATCTGACTCGTCATAGCCATGGGTAGTTACATCCATCTCCTTGTATTATTCTACACCAAAAGTTTATCATATATTTGTAAACTTTTCCTCTGGTGGGTCTGGAAATAGAACAGAAGAGTTAAAGTCGTCCTGGCTGATGTGCTTCAAACATGAGCTCTAATAAAAGGGGTTGGAAGAAACGGCCCCTCTCAGCAGGTCATTCTGCGCACATGGAGGTGAGGTGATACAGTTCCCTTGAGATTGCCTTGAATGTGGAGAACTTTGTATGAGGTAGGTTGTTTTTCCTTCTCCTCCCTGTGCCTTTCCTAGCAGTCATGCTCTGTTCTTTCCTAGTGGTGGCGATCTACGACTACACGAAGGACAAAGAAGATGAGCTCTCGTTTCAGGAAGGCGCCATCATTTATGTCATCAAGAAGAATGATGACGGCTGGTATGAGGGGGTCATGAATGGAGTGACGGGGCTCTTCCCAGGGAACTATGTGGAGTCGATCATGCATTACTCGGAGTGAAGACTAGAGGACAGAACACTGCATCTCCTGCTGCAGGAGCTGTCAGGGCTTCCCAGATCTCCACCAGCCTCTGGGGCCCCATCCAGTATAACTGAATGAAGGATAATTGTAACAACCACTCTTGTTTTTTCTTTTTTTCTTTTTCTTTTTTTTTTTTTGTCATTATAAAACAATAGTGATGATTTGAGTTGTTTGAACAAATGGCTCTTCCAGCTGCCAGCAGAGGCTATACTGAGCCATCTGACGTTGAATTAAGCTGACCCATTCAGATGTAACAAACTCGTTGAGTAGCTGATACTCCACTCCGAATTCTGATGACTTCTGACAGGCTTTGGGATCTGTCTCAGGAATCCTGTGTGCCCCCAT
Source organism: Chionis minor (assembly GCA_013398295.1). Taxonomy (NCBI): domain Eukaryota; kingdom Metazoa; phylum Chordata; class Aves; order Charadriiformes; family Chionidae; genus Chionis; species Chionis minor. The sequence goes on along the minus strand of VZSF01011009.1, from coordinate 478,305 downwards.
GGTACTACCCTTGGCAGCAGTGCCTGGCGCTTGGGGTGTCCTGGATGCTTGCGGTGAAGGGTTACTGGCCAGTGGACATCCCTCCTGTTTCTACACTACACTCCTGTGCAGCTGGAAGAAGTCGTGCGCTAGCAAACACTGGGATTTGTGCACAGAGCCATTCCTGTAACTGACTTCCAGATAGTTGGATACATCTTTAGCATGAACACTTCTGCAGCTGCTCTGCACATGTAGGCTGACACAGGGGCACACAGAGCTGGCTTTCATTCACTCACCTTTCAGTTTTAGACAATTAAGATGGCTGCAGCCCAGAGGACCCCCGCCCCCATTTCCTCATCTTTTGAATGCCACAGATTTGCTTTGTGTTCTGCACTGATGTAAACGTGCTCCTCTCCGCAGCGAGCTACTTGCCATGGGTGCTGCCAGTTTAAACAGAACTCACAGATGCCGTTGATGGTGAAGGCGAAACAAAGTTTACATGTCCTTCTGGGGTCTGAGGATAAACTCTAGGGGCGGCGATCCAAGGTCCAAATCTACTCACGCCTGCTTGCACTAGAGAAACTTACCCCCAACTTTAGTCTTATGCACAATATAATCTTAAAAATCCAATCAGGTATTGTAAATTGGCTATTTTGTACTTGATGACTAGATTTGCATGTGTACTGTGAGAGCCCTGTGCAGAGGCAGGACAAACGGCAATTGTCGTCTTCATGTCTGTTGCCAAAATCTCTTCAGTGGAAGTAAAAAGGGCTGTTGTGTGTACTGGTTTCCCATGGAAATCCAAGCAGTAACTAGTAGTAGTCCTAGCTCTTCCCCCAGCCCTCTCCGTTGTTTATTATAAAGAAATAGATATTTTGAGCTGTACCGGTGGATCTGGGGTGGAGTAATACCAAGTGAAGGCTCTGTAGCCCCTTGTGTTGATAGTTTACTTTTTAATCTAGTCTCAGTTAAAAACGCCGCTCAGTGGTTTTGCCTAGCGGATCAGTGTGAAGGGATGGCTGGACTAGTCTGCCCTTGGGAAGGACTACATGTTATCTTTGGGTAAATGTCATGCATTAACAGAGGGAGCTGATTAAACCTCCTGTTGCAGTCCTGTTAGCCTGCAAACTGAGCTGGCCCCTCTATCGTGGGAGCCTCCTGCGCCAGGGCATCTTCCTGGACAACTCTCCTGGCCGCGTTCAGCTGGTACCAAAAGTAGCAACTTTGACAAAGGCAAGCCAGTGCTGCAGCTGTCTGCTGAGGCCCTCGCGCAGAACAGCAGTGCACGAGAGCTACGGGGCTGCGTTTGTGACAGTATTGGCAACCATACAGGTCACTGACCCAGCCCCCTTGCTTGGTAATTGCTGCAATAGCAAGATGGAGGTGCAGGTTTGATGCAAACCTGGACAGGGAGGAGCCATAGCTGCACCAGAGGGAAGAAAGAGGAAACAAAACAGGTGAGGTGTGTTTGTGGGATAGGGATGAATGTGATCACTTGCTGTGAGCTTGCAGAAGAGTGCGTTAACTCCTGTGATGGTGCGTAAGGAAATAGTTTGGCGAAAGACTACAGGAGGTGCAACTTTGAAGAAACCATTGCGAACATAGCAGTTACTTTCTCCCCTGCTCAATCCACAGCTGTGTGGGCAAGATGCTGTTTGTCTTCTTTCTGGAAGCGGACAGCATTATTGTTTGGGATGCGTGTAAGCCAGAATACCCTTCTACCTTCCGCTGTGAAAACCTTTGTCTCGCAGCAAGACCAACAGAAGCAGCCATGTTCAGTTCCCTCAGCCCATCATTTCTCTGGGAGCAAGCCTAGAAATGGTGGTGGTGCAGTCACTGGAATGACTGCTTCTAGTGTCACAGGGCAGGTCTCCACTTTCTGCACGGGGAGGTGGTGCTGGCAGCCTGGCTAGCAACCTGGTGATTGAACAGCACTATTGCACAAACCTGTAGTGCTGCCAGAGTGGCTGTGTCTTCCAGGCTTTCCTGGCTTCTCTTGCCATGGGTATGTTTGTGGTAAAGACTGAGCACCCAGTGCTCAATTGCATCGTTACCGCAGCTTAGCAAATTCCTAAATGAGAGCTGAACCTCTCCCTGTGCACCCAGGCTCCAGCTGGGAGGTCACGCATTAGTGAAACCTGTCTTTAACTCAGTCTGTGTAAGAGCAGGTGCGTGAATACTTCTGACAGGTGAGTGCGATAGTGTGTGCTTCCACTGTGCGTCACACACACCCGTGTCCTTAATCTTCATTCAGCTGGTTGTTCATCTTGCACGTTTTCAGTGGTGCGAGAGCAGAGCGGTGTGAACTCGGGGAATTGCTTGGGAGAGCTCAGCACAGAAGATGAGGCTGCAAAACCTTGAATGTGGAATGTGTGAAGCTCTTTAAAGAACTGGCTTTGGGCTGATGGGCCAGGGGTTGATTTGGTCCCTGCTGATAGCATGTGGGCTTGTTTATCCTGTAAGAGTTGCTGTGGATGGAATTTTTGGGTCACCTCCTGCTGGTTTTATGCTTTATTATGCAGTACTAATGTAAAGAAATTTGTTGACTTTTATGCATATTTTTAATTTTGTACAGATTTTAATTCTGTGGCTTGTTCGGGGATGATGTGATGTAATGGTCATACACCAGGCCAAGGTAAAGAGGCTTTGTATATTAATGTTACATAGATTGCATGCTAGTAAAGTCAGTGAGGGTTGTGTTTCCAGTTTTGTCCCTTGTACTTTTCCTTCCCCAAAACCTTCTTCCCCGCCCCTTTTTAATTTACGTGTTTACTTTAAAAGGGGGTGGAGAAACACCTCAGTATTTCAAATAGGTGCACAACATCTCTTCACTGAGTTCTGCTGCCACAGCGGCAGGAGTTCAGCATCACAGGCTGTTGAATCAGCAGTTGTGTATGCATGAGAGAGAGGTGGGGGAAGGAGCCCCTCCAGAATAGCCCAAAGAGTGCTATACAGCCAAAATGAGTATGTTTCTCACTTGGTGAGAGCTGCCTTAGCCCAGCCAGCTGTTTTCAGTGTGCACAGGAATCGGTTAGCATCCTCGCGCAGTGTATTTTGCTTTGGTTTGCTGTATGAGAGATTTCTTCATTGCTCTTGGCCCCAGGGACAGAGCTCGTAACTGCAGCTGCCTCTCTGCCATGTGCCTGCATGAGAGGGTCCTACAGAGCGTGTCCCCCAGCTAGTGCTGAAGCAGGTTACTTTGGTGCCTTTGTTCAGCGGCTGAGAGATGGCTGAGGGATCGTGTCTCAACCATTTTCATTATTTTTGTTTCCTTCCCTTCTCCTTTCTCCCCCCGCCCCATGGAGTCACTTTGTTTCTCTCACTGGCTGTTGCAGCGGAGGGCTGAGGGGGCAGGCGAGGCAAGCAGCAAATTCTGTGCTTGAACGTTCTGATGGTGGGCCCCTGGCCACTGGCTGGAGTAGGCACGAGGGAGCTGAAGCAACGCCTGAAGATTTGCTGGCCCGACTGGTGAGACACAGGCAGCCACCGGTGCACTGACGAGCCATTGCTCTCACTGGAGGACAAGAGGTGTGGCATGGCCCTGGGGTAGAGGGCAGAGCTGGGCATGTGTGGCCAGGAGGCTGACAGCATTCCTGGGACTCAGCCTGTCCTTGCCGTTACTGGTAACAGGAACAAGTGACTTGGGTGCCCCTGAAAGTGGCTGGAGATTGCTGCTGGTTTGAGCCGCGGCTCCCTGCAGTCCCTGTGGCCTGCGACTGGGTGGCTTATCTGGGGGTGCCAGGAAGGCGCCCAGCTAGTGCTTGCTAGAGCAGTTTGTTCTCCTTTCACAGCTCCTGGCCATTCTCTTTCTGTGCTGCTGAGGGTTCCTGGGGAGAGCCAGAGCTGACATTGGCAGTGATGCAGGTTCTGAAAAGTGGCAGTTCTATCTAGGGCATTTCATTTGCTCATGAAGAGAAAGCGAGGCAGCAGCAGGATCGATGCCTTTTCTGGCAGAGGGTGGGTATGTGCACATCGCTGACTGGAGATGGAAGAGGGTTGTGCAGTGATGCAAACTGTTGTACTTCTGTGGTGTCTCCCACCTGTGCTTGATGATGACTTAGTGCTGTGCTCTCCCCAGCAACTGCCACCACTTCCTAGCAAGCGCTGCAGATGTACCTCTGCTAGAAATGAGCTCTCTTTTTCACTAGTTATGTCTCTGGGCTTCAGGCGTAAATCAGAAACAAAACTTTCATGTTTTCCTTTCTGCAAAGGCTGGGACTTTTGGCAGGTTAGTAAACTGGGAGCATTTATGGGCTTCTCTTCCCAGAGGTGGGACAGGACATCTTGAGAAAGAGGTGGCTCTGTGTTCTCTGCAGGGCAACTTGTTGGATGCTGCTAGAGGATGGTGTTGGAGAGACCATGGAGCTGTGGCTCCTACAGGGAGCACTACTTGCATTGAGAGTGCAGTCACTGATGGAGCAGGGCAGCATTTCAGGAAGCATTATTACAAACCCCAGGCAGAGACTTCTGTTCCTACGCGGACAACAGTGGCAGTGAGAAATGTACAGAGCTGTTGCATTCACTAAGGCAAGTATTTACAGCCCTAATCTCAAGAGAAGACGGTGGTATAAACTGAGCACTAGCAGGCAGATGATGGGCTGTAGCTTATGGGGCGCCACTTGCAAGCATTTACTGTGCTTACAGGTATATTCACCTTCCCCACCTTTTGGTATCTCTCAGTATTGGTAACTGCCACATTTTGTGACTAAAATGGTATTACACGGAGGTCAGAATAGTGCAAGAAGGGAACAGTTTGTGGTGTTGTTCCCCCTCTCTCCCCTCAGTAACTGGAGTCAGTCTGTAGTAACAGTCCTACTTTTGATTTTGAAACTGCAAGAATAGTGTGAGCCAACCCCCACCTCATGTGCTGAAAGGTTGATGCAGCCAAGGTTTGCCAACTGCTGTTACAGAGTACTTCACAGGCCAGTGTGTGCTGCTGCTTTCGTTCAAAAAACCCCACCCACGTGTTTTGTGCAATTTCCTGCCCGTGCAGGAAGTGATTTTTCTTTGGTACGCTAAACATATTAATTTTATTAGCACATTTGCCTATTACAAGCCGTATTACAAAACCGTTGAAGTCAGCAGCAGCCCGTTGCCCAGAGGTAAGCCTACACCCAGCATCCTGCTGAACACCGAGGTGGTCACTCTGCTGCAATGCGTGCAGTACCTTTGTTCCCCTTTCTCTTAAAACCTCAGAAGAATCCTACCACTATTGACTAATAAGGAAGAGCTGTGTACAAATTCATTTCCATTACAGCGCCTTGCTAAAGTGCTGACACGTCTGAGATTTTTTTGTAAAGAACAAGTGCTTCTTTTCACATTTGAAAAAGTGTCTTTTGCAACTTGCATGGACAAGTAGTTTCTATGAATTCTCTGGAAATGTCAGTGTCTAACATGGATTTTGTCCATGCACTTTTTTCTGAAAGCAGATACCCCCCTCACCCCCCCTTTGCTTTGCAGTCAGAGAAGAAGCACGTTGTGCTTTTGCTTTCGGCCCTGCTGAGGCAGTGGCCGAGTGCGGAGCCCACTGTAAGTGACCAAGCCCGCAGGACTCTGGGGAGCTGTACGTCGCCAGTAACGTTTTATTGTGTGTGCCATTTGAACCACCTTCCAGTGAGTGCAAAACCCAATTTTTAAATTTTTTTAATTGTACTTGGAATTAACTGTTGCTGTGTACTAAATCCTCTTGTTACGAGCCCTAAATAAAAAGAACGAAGCACACACCACGTGTTCTGTGAGTGTGCCACTGCTGCGTCGCGTTCCTTGTCTTTGGCTACAGACTTTGCAACTTGAGGAGGACGGGGACGGTCGCCTGTGCATGCCGGAGCCCTGTCCCGGAGGGGCTCTGAGCACAGCCCCTCCCCCAGCAAAGGTTTGATGGTTGGCATCTAGCCTGCTGCCTGCAGCAGCTCCTCTCCACTCCTCTGCGACTACTCCTTTCCTTGGAATCGCTGCTAGCGTAACGCTGAGGAGCGCTGCAGGGCCAGCCAGCACACCCAGGAGGAGGGGAGCAGAGCCGACCTCCCTACAGTGGAGCCCAGAGAGGGCTGCAGGACACTTACCAGCCACCAGCCGTTCTTGCGCGAGCAGAGCTGTACGGGACCCTGCGCGCCTGAGGGAGGAGGCCAGTGGAAAAGGTGAGCCTTCACACTGGGTCCTCTTTAGACCTGTAAGTGGTGTGCACTATGTTACTGATACGGCCAGCTCTGACCCACTGGAAAGAACTGTGCAAAGGAACAATAAAAAGCAATTTTATTGAGAGCGAGCATAGAAACGGTACCCTGTAGAGGCCATCAGAGATCTGATCCCTACAGCGGGGAACCACTGGTGCCCTGAGAACACGAGGTGGGTTCCGAACTCATGAAAAAGGAAAATGGCAAGACAGAGGATTAAAACAGGTTATTAAATTTAACTACATCTTTATTGAACTGTGCATATTCCATTGTATAATGATCTATATTGGGTACTCTATAATGTAGTATTTCTTTTGTCCTCTCCCATGCTTAAAAAAGTATATTTATACATATATTTATATATCTTTATAATATGGCAAAGCTCCCCCCAACCTGAAGCTATCAGTCTAAAAGAGCTTTGATTTTTCTTTTTGGAAAGGGAAGAGGGGAGGCAATCCCATTGAAAGATAAAATGTGCAATTTTCTTCTTAAAGCAGTAAACATGAATGTATTTACAGCACTCGGCACAAGTTTGCTGCACAGACAAATCATCATTGCAATGACACTTTTTTTTTTCTCTTACATTTGCATCCCCAGCATTATACAGAATATCACCAGTGGCTGCTAACAATTAGTCTAAGCCATAAACCAAACTGCTGCTCCAGTTAACTTCTGGTCCACTGCAGGCCACTAGAAGGAGACCTAAGATTTGCAGTTACAACTTGTGACAAAGCATTTAGTTTTCCTTTTAGAAGTACAAGCTTTATAGTGCTGCACCAAACCAGCAGCAGGGAGCCTTGCGAACCTGTCCCTGCCCCTGCCCCCTGCAGACGTGTGCCTGGGTACCGGCGCTGCACAACATCTATCTCCCAGGGCAGCCCTCTTCTCTTGCCAAACTGCTGCTGCAGAGCGGCAGCATTTCAGCTCCCGGCAACTCAGCCTCAGGAGAGGCTGGTGCAAGCACCAGGAATTTAGCTGTGAATGCATCTTTGGCATCTTGGGAAAGGTGGGAGGAAACTCTTTTCCACTGTAGGGAACAGTAGGTTCAATTCCTAAGTCTCCTAACACTCGAGTTGCCTTTAAGTATTTTAATCGGGGATGGGGTGGGGGGGTGGTGGTGTTTCCAAAAACCTTACTCAGAGTTCCTTCTCACTCATTTCCCTCGCTCAATCCCTGCCGTGGGGGATTGTGCTTAGAACAGTAGCTCCTGTTCCTCCCGTTCTTCCAACTCCTCTAGCTCTCCTCACTGGAGATACACACTCTGATGAACAGAGAGCTCATCCCGTCCTTGTCCTCTTGAGTGCCTCAGCACAAAATAGCCATCAACCCAAATCACTGTTTTTCCCATGTTAGTGGCAATTAATTTACATTAAGTGTTGTCACCTCATTTGCAGTTTAGTGTCTTGAACTTTTCAAAACTAGACAAAGCCTGTGACTCACTGGATCACAGTGTTAGTGAGTGCTGACCCCTGCAATTGAATGCTGGTTTTGTCAGTCTTCATGGGTGTCTTTTTAATTGAAGGAGAATAAAGAATTCAGAAAGGAAAATTACACAACTTTAGACAAACTTATAATTCCAAAATAAAAGCTTAAAAATGACCAGCATATTACCAAAAAAGTCTAAGAGAAACTATCCCCTGTAGTGTTAAATCCTCTCTGGTTTGGAGGCTGCCCCGATTGTGCGAGGGAACACAAAGCTAAACACCAAGAGCCACAAATGGGCTTTGGGAAAACATCCCCTCTCCCAAAGATGAGACTCCCCTCACCTCCAAATGAGGAGCACGGTTTGAACAAGTACGTACTCTACACCTTAACAGTGAAAAAAGCAAAAAAACCACCCCAAAACTCAAACTCACATGTTCTGGCTGCATCCCCCATTACCTTCTGTCAGGAATTGTATTGCCTTCCTGGAGTGGTACTGATTTTAAGATGACTGTATTTGAAGTAATACTCATAGTAAGACCCACTCGTAATCTTTTTTTGAATATGAAATAAATTTACCTGCAAGGTACCACTGAAGTAAAACAACTTAGAATGCAGTTTTCTGTAGTAAGCAGAAAACTTTTTTTTTTGCCCATCTGCTGTTGAAATGGCACTTTTGGTTCTTTAACTGTGGAAAAAATCATTTTAACTCAGAGGAAAACTGGCCACACTTGATCTCTGAGCTGATTTATGTGGTTGCCTAAGGGCACAGAAAGAAGAAACGAGCAAACCTTTAAATATGCAAGTCCAGAACAGTAATTCTTAAAATGCACGTGTTGAAAAAACCACTCCCTCTCCCATCCGACCTGAAACCAAAGTGATCCAGGTGCCTTCACTTTGTTTCCCTGACATGTCAGTCAGTCGCTGTGGCCCTGCAGGGACTGCAGTGAGTTCAGGAGAGGAGCTCTTTGGCTTTGAGGTCCTGCCCCAAGTCAGAGCAAGGGGTGGTGGGCTGCTGCAGGAGGAAACCACTGCACAGGGGGAAGCTGGAGCTTTCCTCTTCCACCGGAAATAACAGGATTGTTTTACCATGAGACTTGTGCCTAACCTCCTCCCCCAGCCACAGGTTTTGAAAGCATAAACAGAGCCTCCAGCAACTCTACCTCAAACACATTACCTACAGTTTGTTTAGAACCTATGGGTTTTTTTAAAATAATTTCTCCTCTAAGATTAGTGCTGATGCAAGAGCCTCGTTTTCTCTTGCAAAGCAACTCCCAGAGACCGGAATGACAATACAAGTGTCTGGCAGACAAGCTCCCTGGTTGCTACACCTGTGCTGCAGGCAGGGAGAAACCTGGCCAAAGGGGAGGGTCACTGCTGCTCGCAGAGGTGGGTGCTACTGCTGCACAGCAGACAGGAAATGGAGACCAAGTCTGGAACAGATTAACAAACGCAGGTGTGTGCTCTCAGCTGCCTCTGCAGCAGCGGGGCTCTCCCCACCAACCACCTTAACAAGTGTCAAAGGCCACACACCATCGCGTAACACAACCATAGCTGTACTCCCTCAGTATTTTAGGATCAAAGCCCCTCCTAGCTTTGTGTCCAGAGTAGAAAAGCTCAGCTCTCACGTGCTCATTTTAACAGTGACAAAAGGATTACAGCCCACGTTTGTAGCAGGAAGCTTCTTGCCGTGTGTCTGAGACCTGGCCCTTCGTTTTCTAATTTAAATAAATATAATGGTGCAATTATGAGACCAGTGCACTCAGGGGAAAATAACTTACTTGCAAATAAGGCATAAATACTTACTGTCACAAAAACAGTAAATACACTGGGAAAGCAAGTTACAATGAGGGGTCTCATAAGCTGAAAAGGCAACGAGGTTGTCTGAACCACACTGTAGCCACATTTCAGTGCTCAGTTGAGAAAGAGCAAGTAGCAGCCACTTGCTGTATTTCTGTATCACTACTGGCTTAGGACGTAAGTTGTAACAAGAAGGAATACAGGGTGCCACCTTTGCTGACGCTCATTCTTTTTGCTGCAAACTTAAGAGTTAAACTTCTGTCTCCCAGCAAGCTGCTTACCAGCCTGCAGCAGTAAGCATGGATTCAGTGTCTAGGGAGAGATACTGGGTAAATGAACTTGGGCACAGGAAAATGAGAACAAATCTCAAATGCCTCTGAAGAAATTGCACTCAAAACATTGCTCTGCTGAGTCCAAAGCCCAGAGGTACCCGCACTGAGTGAACAAAAGAAAAAGGGCTGGAACTGACACGCACCAGTGGAGCTGTCTTGGGGGAGAAAGAAGAACAGATGGGGCAAGCAGAATTCCCTGACTGCTCTCATCTGGGAGCACGCACTGCATCAGCCCAGCTGCACCTTGCCAGGCAGCAGGAAAACGCCTCCCCTTACCTATCACCAGTAACGGCCGGGGAGCTCGGGCTGTACCTGGGCAGCTTTTGCCCCACTGGTGGGTGTGAGCCCCAGCAGCTGCGTACAGTACAAAGCGGCAGGAGGGCCGATGTTGAAAATTACAGCACCCAAGAACTGCAGTATAGCTCAACAAGCTTCCTGGGAAGTTATTCACCAGCTACACTGAGCTTACTTAAAATCAACAATGCAAATGCTTTTAAGGACACTTTATAAGCACAAAAACAGTAGAAATGAAACTTTGTGAACAATTTGAAAGATACAAAAAAGTGCCTTTCCGTAGCAGTGCTTTAAAAATGCACACAATGGTATATACTCTTATTGCTTAAAAAAACTAGTCTGAAATATTAAAACAATTTCCAGAGGTGCTGAAACAGATTTTAAAAAAATCATATGAAACAGGTCAGCAGAGACAGCACCAATAATTTTTCTCTTTTCATGATGCACTTATTTAAAACTATATAGTTATAGATGTGTCATTTTTCCCCTCTAAGTAGCAAAGCTTTTTTCTTATTCATAAATTATTCACAAAGACATTTATTTTATTATTTGGATTTTTTTAAAAACACTTCATTAAAAAAAAAAAGGAATGGGGGACACCGTCACAATAGTTCTTAAATCTATCAGCCTGAATTACTCTAATAAGGGATTAGTTTACATCTTTTTGACACGCTTGAGGATACTGTAAGGTGAAGCCACTTCCTTTGTTTCATTCTTTGGGGGAAGGAAAGCATTTAAAATTTGCTTTTGGAGAAAAGGTAAACAAACAGTAAAATCATTTGCTATGTGAGCCGTGACAGTACCCCCATGGCGATGAGGGAAGTTGTAACAACTGAAGATGGGGTAGGTACAGGCTAAGTGTTTTAGTTACTTTACAAAGGTTGTGTACCACTACCCTGTAATGAACATGCACGACACACAGGACCGCTTACGCTAACTACACTACCGCACCACAACGTCCGAGCGGGTGGGTCAGACTCTACAACCAAGCTACTGACCTACAAGAAAAATGACTCTAGTACTTCATCTGGTGATTGACTGTGAATTGGTGGCAAACAACAAACCCAAAGCAAATACGATACTCTACTTCCTACTCAGATGGGCCCTTAAATTCTTAGCAAACGTTACTGCCTCTCAAGGTCGGGGTTTTTTCCAGTCTTCTCCCTTGACTGCTAGAAGTGCAACTTTGTCATTAACAGGTTTATGCATCGGTCGCAGTCTCTGGCGGGTGAAAGGAGAGAGAATTGCCACCATGCTTGGCCTGAAATTACCACTCCCTTCTCTCGTTCTAGAAGGGAAAGTTTTCCTGACAGTTTCTGATGAATTACAAACAATACTTCCTTTAAATGTTTCCAGATGCTGTTTTTTGTAAAGATAATACACCTTATGAGGCACAGACAAGGTGAGACCGCATGCTGCGTATGCTTGTGTGAGAACATGACGCTCTCTACAGAAACCTACCTGCTCATTCAGGGAAAGAATTACACGTACACGTGACGTATCGGCGGGGGTCAGCCTTGGAGGTCGGCGTTGATTGCAGGAGTCCTGGCAGCTTTCAGAAGGGGTTAACACAAATATATTCATCTTGAGCCACAGAAACAAACGATGGAGCCTACTATAAAGTTAGAATGCATAATGGATTGGAAGAATATATATTTATCCTACTTACTGCATGGACAAATAACTTTGAAATAATTTGTAGTAGTGTATATTTTTAAACTATTTGGAAGGGAGGGGGAGGCTCTTTATAGTATAAATATATTTCACTCCAGCCCACTATATATAAAATCTATTTTCTTCCTCAGAACATACTCATTTTCAGTAGTATTATGACCAGAATGTTTTGGTATGTTGCCCCTGTACTTTTCAATCAATGGACAGTGTACAGTTACCAGCAGAACATCTCAGTTCTGCACCATTTACCCACCACAAACTGCCAAGAGGTTTGTGGGGGGCTGTGTTTGCTTGTTTGTTTGTTTTTTTCTTCCTTTCTTTAAAGTGCCCCCTACATCTTCATCTTTGCGGTAAGATTTGACTAGTTACAGAGTCCGATTCCAGATAATATAGCGACTGAAACAATAAATACGGTTCTACAAAAACATTCTGGTTATCTTCTATAATTGCGACAAAATGTATCACAATATATTATATACCTATACTTATAATACATGCACCAACATGTCTCACGTGGACAGACACTACAAAAAATTATCTTCCCCCCTCCCCTAAATGCAGAAAAGTAAGAAAATGGGGTTTTGGTCCAATCCATACGAAGGGTAAAAGAAACTGAAAGGATAAGTCAATGCCTCTCTACCCACCTCTCCCAATAAAGTTATCAACACCCCAAGCCCCCAGCTTTTTTGGCCTAGCCATAAAATGGGAACGTCTTTACGTTTAGCCTCAGCTACAGTTTGAGGTCACCTCTTCTGATGGGGCTACCAGCCACGTCCCCACATTCTCTCCAAGAGCCCAAGATCACAGGTTGGCTGATCACGGAGCAGCCCGCAAGTCACGGAGAGCACTGGCCCCTGGGGACCAACTACCAGTCCCGCGACAGCTTGGTGTTCTGATCCCTTTTGGGAGGCGCGGGGGGAGGCCCCCTCCGTAACGTTGCATAGCCGGATATATGACTGCCCCCGAAGCTGCTCGTCTTCTGCTGGTCAGCCAGCAGCTCTGGCGGAGGTGGAGGCAGGGCCATGTCATCCATGGTGGCGGTGGGCTCCGTTCTGGACATGCGCGCGGAGGAGAGGGAGCCGTGCCGGGTGATGGATTTCCGCTGCAGTGTCCGGTTGAGGTCTGCCAGGAATCCCGGCTGAACGCTAAGGCTGGACTTGGGTGAAGTGGGCACTTGAGGACCAGCTGACCCTGGTGGCTCTGCGACCTCCGCCTGTGTCAGTCGAGTGCTGTCGTTCCGCTTGGGACGTGTGGGTGGCGGGGCTTTTTTCACAGATGGTTTTGACCATGCCTGAGGCTGGGGATTGACAACAGCGACTTTTGGGGAGGTGCTGCCTGAAAACACAGATGGGATCTCAACTGGCGGGAGAGGAAGATCTATTTCAGGCGGTGGTGGTGGAAAGTCTGAATCGGATGGTGGTGAAGGGAATTCAACCACAGGTTCCTTTCCAGACACACCCGGAGCAGGAGCCTTGGCCGGGACCCCTCCTTGTGGAAGGACAATGGGCAGGCTCACCCCAGAAAGGTTGAGCTTTCCTGGCTTTGGAGGGGCTGCCGGAGGCGATGACTCCTTGGAAGGAGACCCTGACGGCTCTGGTGGGTGTGCAAATTTGCTGACAAGGCGGTCCACTGAAGGTCTCTTGGACTCTTGGTACTCCGTGGAGCTGGTGGACTTGATGCTGGAGTTTCGCTGAGGTGTTGGAGGTGGTTTCTTCCCTCCAGGGCTTGATGTCTTGCTGGTCTTTTTGACTGGAGACCCTGATTTGTCAGGGGGGGGAGAACCTGCAGAGGAAGCTGGGGAAGGAGGTGGAGGAGGAAACACTAAGCTGCTCTCTGGTGGAGGAGGGGGGAAATCTGGTGAGGGAGCGGACGCAGGCTGCCATTTGGGCTTTGCCTTCACTGCGGGAGGCGACTGTGGAGCCATGCTCAGGGGAAGGGGTTTCAGAGGCTGGGGCTCAGCGGCAGGTGGGGTGGGAGGAGGTGGGAACTGGCTAACTATCTGCTTCACCACCGACGGCACCGGGGACTGAGGGGACGGAGGAGGCTTCACAGGGAAACTCTGCTGCTTTGGGAACGTTGGGGGAGGAGTGGGGCCGGGAGGGGCCGGGGGCAGTGGAGGCACCTGGGGAGAGGTGACACTGGGTTGTTTCTTTATCGCAAGGGGCAAGGGAGGTGGCACGGGGAGGGTGACATGCGTGACCCCTGGTGATGCTGCCTTCCCACTAGGCTGTGGGGGCAGAGCTGCCATGACAGGCTTCGGGGGCGCCTGGGGTGGTGCTGGGGCAGGCACAGGAGGAGGAGGTGGCGGCAACGAGGAGGCGGCGGCAGCCTGGCTTATATTTGGTTGAACCTGATGGATTTTGGGGGGCGGGGGCGGCGGCATGAACTGTGGCACAGAGGGGGCACAGGGTGCCGGTTTCAGTTGCGCCATG
>VZSF01011009.1:371026-464091 GCA_013398295.1 Chionis minor | reverse complement strand
GGGGGGGACGGCTGCGATGCTGCGTAGGGGGTCGCCACTTTTGTCTGTGGGGACACGGGAGGTGCGACAGACACGAAGGGCCGACCTGCAGGCTCCATTCGGGCCTATTGGGAAGGGATTTTTAGTGAAAAGTGGAAAGGAAGAAAAAGAAAAAGACGGAGAGGGAGAGAGGGGTGGGAGGGAGACAAAGAGATTATAAAGTCAAGGTCTAAATGTGCCTGTCATTAAAAATTAAGTGGCAGATTACAGCATGCAGGAAGTATTAGCAAAAACAACGCAGCAAGAGACGACTCCACACACTGACAAGCCTGGACCGTGCATTCCGACCGGGCAGGTGGGGAGGGAGCTGGGAAGACTCAGTGGAGCCAGGTCTGCTCCGGGCTAGGCTGAAGGTCAGCCAGGAAATACACCAGCCTTGTCACTCCAGCGGGGCAGGCAGCCGTACCCAAGGAGAATCACTGGTCCTCCTCTAGGCAAGTACAATGACCCCAAGAGAGCGCTCCCCAGAGCGCCACAGGCCGTGACAGAGGACATCAGGCAGAGCTAGAGACTCCGTGGACATCTCCTCAGCTCAGTAAGACTGGCGTGAACCATCCATGGCCTCCCAGAGCATCTGTCAAGCCTCTGCATCGGTCAGCTCAGGCCTTACACTGTTCGGAGTTACAAAATGCAGAAATCCTGAACTGCTCTAAAACACGTGAAGAGTGAGCTCTATGCAGGAATACTACTGAGATCCTTCCACTCCACGTACTCTGATATTCGAGACTGGCAAGGGAAAAAAAATGAGGGGAAAAAAGGGAGAACTGAGGTTTCCTAGGAAAATGTCCCCACAAGAAAACGTTTAGAGATCTGCAAAAGAAAGTTAGCTTGGGAAAGAAAAGCTATACGTGCAACTATTATGTTAAGCAGAAGAAAGAAAGGAAAGACAAGGAAAAGCTGACTAAGGGAAGGAGCAATGGGAAAGCAGCAGGCAATGTTTTAGTCCACTTGGTGGGTTTTGCTCAAGTTAAATTGTTTCTCTAAAATTGTAAGCCTACATTCCTGTTAAAAATTAAAAAGATAATTGCATTATAGAATCATAGAATCACATAATGTTAGGGGTTGGAAGGGACCTCTAGAGATCATCTGGTCCAACCTCCCCTGCCAGAGCAGGTCCACGTACAGCAGGTTGCACAGGATGGTGTCCAGGGGGGTTTGTAATGTCTCCAGAGTCGGAGACTCCACCACCTCTCTGGGCAGCCTGTTCCAGTGCTCTGCCACCCCCAAAGTAAAGAAGTTCCTGTTGAGATGGAACTTCCTATGTTCAAGTTCGTGCCCGTTACCTCTTGTCCTATCACTGGGCACCACTGAAAAAAACTGTCCCCCTCCTCCTGGCATCCTCCCTTTAAGTATTTGTAAACATTTACTTACTCAAGTTTATAAACATCTTCCTAACCCAAGGTGGTTTGGCTACAATCCAAGTTGTGAATTTCAGTGCACAGCATAGAAACATGCCTTAGAGAGGCAATACCAACACAGCAACTGACCACACCAGTACCTGTACTTCATTAGTAGATACTTTACCACAAGAGAGCGCAATTATGCTCATTTGCACTGTATAAGCAGGTTTGCGTATTGCTTTGTTCTAAACACAGGTGCACAGAGTTTCTATATGCACAGAACACCAGAAGGATTAGAGTCAGAAACAACACACAGTGATTTACACACGTGGGGTGTGCCTCTACCCATCACGTTAGGTCTGGAAGGCAAGAGTGTAACAAAGTTCTGGAACTAAATCAAGGTGTTCACATAACAAAACAGCAGAGAAATCTTGAGCTCTTGCAAGGGTTAGTCTGGAAATTACCATTCTCCCAATCACCCAGGTTAATGAATTTTCAAGTAGCACCACCTGACCTTAATCGTGCCCTGTATAAGGCACCACGGGTGTGCTGACCTTAGCTGTGCTGAGCTTCACTTTTGACACCTGAGATGGCAAAAGGCAATAGGAAAAATAAAAGCGGCATAAAACAGAGAGGGAGACCAAGGCATAACAGAATAGCTATCCCTGAATGGTAAGACCTTGCAGAATCTTGAATTTGTCACTTAAAGCACACACAGTGTGTGTGCTTTTGATGCATTTTGACCCTACAACGTGCATTTTGATGCCTGTTGTAGGATCCCATTTGAAATAATGTGTTTAAAATCTAACAAGCAAAATGAGACATAATTAGATCTTGACTGCCCAGCTGTGAAGAATGTGAACAGATGAATAAAGTATTCTTTTGGCAAACAGCAATCTTTCAAAATATGAAGTGGACAGATTACCTGCATTTTGGGAAAGGTGGGGTTTTTAGTCGTACATATATTTGAAACGGAGAGGAATTTTCCTCATATCCATTGAAGACCGTCATTTTCACAGTAAGCAAATCAGGACAGGGAAGAAAATACTGTGCACCTCCCATTGCCACAGAATCAAATTAGATTTCCACAGCCAGAAAGATATTCAGTGATACTTTTTTATAGAAGAAGTTTGAAACAGATCATTGTGCTTGTTCATCCTTATAACTATGTGATGTCCTTCTGTGTGTCTTGAAAAATTACTTATTGCATAGTATCGATTAATATTTGTAACATTCACCTTCTTAACGACTATCTGGAACTCTCAGAAATGCTATAAAAAGAATACTGTCTATTTTTTAAAACAGTAACCATACTATTTTTTTAGACATCTTTCCCAAGAAAACAAGCTTTACAATTGAACTGTTTGCTATCTCTTTTCCTATGCCGGTTGCTTTTGGGTTGGTTAGCAAATTTCAGTCAAATATGACACACACTAGAAATCTCAATATATTTTCAACTTCAAGAAATTGTTGTG
This sequence comes from Chionis minor, assembly GCA_013398295.1. NCBI lineage: Eukaryota > Metazoa > Chordata > Aves > Charadriiformes > Chionidae > Chionis > Chionis minor. Next base: position 461,237 of record VZSF01011009.1, on the reverse strand, counting down.
AAGTTCCCGGCACCTAGTAAATGAGGGAAAAGCAGGCAAAACTCATCCATTTTTAACCCACTGAGCAGTTAGCCACTGGCCAACCAGTGTAACATCCTGGCTTGCCAGCCAGCCAGCCTCAATGCCGTCTCTGTACCGAGCCACAGCTCGCTCTGCTCTGCCCTGCTCGCCGAAGGGCGAGACGCGGGTGACAAGGGGGTGCGAGCTGTTGCAGAAGGGGAAGAGACCTGCTGCACAAGCCTCCATTAATTCTGCCAATTGCAGCAATCTGCCAGAATGAATTTCTTACGCCAGCTTTGTCACCAAAGCACTGTGGAATAACCACCTCTGAAACAACTGTTCAGAAACTAATCTGCCTAAACCAGTGTGTCTCAGCATCACTGCAACTACCTTTTAATGTAAATTACTATTTTTTCAACACTGTTGTTTCTTTTCTTGCCACACAGTTTAAAATTTTTACTGCCAGTCTGATTTATTAGTTATTTATGTTCCTTGGGCCAGACCTGTGCAGGATAAAAAAGCATGTACTGTAGTTTCACTGATAGTAAATTTGTCACCAGTTTACTCAGAATTTTTTAACATGGCTTTGAATTATAATTTTACATGGTTCATTTCATTTGGATTCTTTGGAAGTTTTAGGGCAATCCATTCACCTGTGTTACACATGAGGAAGAGAAATATATCTTTTCTTGGATTTGTGCATAGAAAGGAATTTAAATTGATGAAATCTTGAAACATGGATGGCCCTCAATGGGGAGCAGTCTGAATATTTTATTTTTTAAATGGCTTTAATCAGCTAAGATAAAAATTCTTGAGGTTTATTTAAATGAGAAATTGCCAGCAGCACTATGGACTTGAGAACAACAACAGTGACTTCACCGTGGTAAACTTCAAACTTTTCTCTAAAAGCTCACAGAAAGCGTAGCAACAAGATTTTCACATTAAAACCAAAACTTTAGGAAATGATAACATTACACTTCTCACAGCAGTACTCTCTGCCCTCTGTCAGACACATGCTAGCCAGACTCAATTGCCTTCTCTTTTGCATCAACCCCAGTCCTGCAGAAACGATGCACCCTGGACACATGCACAAGCCATCTGCTGACGAACACGCGCCCGGTGTTGCACTCATGCACTAGAAAAATTTGGATTGCGTTTTATCAAGCTACATTCCTGGGCCGAGTACGACATTTCTATTAGAATCAGACAATTTCCAAGCCAGCAGGCACTGCAGAAAAGTTATGAATCCCAGAGAATTCAGCCATGTCAGCTTTCACATTGTGCCACGTGTGCTTTCTTATTTGAAAATGTGATGTTGTGTCTTATCTTTCGTTATTTATCTGATGCACCAATGCCCGGTGCAGTGACCCGTGGTCTTATTTTTAAAAAGCTTGCTTCTCCAGCTTGAACCTGGGGTCTCGGAAAGATTCAAAATTGACAGGAGTGAGGAGAGCTTCTCCGAGCATCCTGCCAGTGTACTTCTACATGGAACTGCTGCAGTTAATACCGACATCATGGCTGTTCAGGAACCTGGAAGTTCCTTTGAGCCTGACAACAGATCAACTTAAGTGGCAATTCTGCTGCGTTTGCAGGTACCCCTCAGGAACTACGCCAGCCAACTACCACAGAAAGGACAGAAAACTAACCAAACCACAACAGACCTGAGTCCCAGGCTTCAATGGGTTAAAAACTTTTTAAACTCTCTACCGGCAACAAGAAATATCAAATCTGCCTCAATCCACAAGTGCTACCAATTTGAGTACTTTTCCTTTGACTGTACCTATGGTCACTGTTTCCATTTCCACCAAATATAACAGAAAACATTTGAGTAAAAACTACTCAAGTACTTCTTAAACAGATATACCCACCTCCAGGTCTCAGTCATTCGCATCTTTCCAATGGAAAGATGTGGCTAGGTAACTGGAGGAAGATCTTAGTGAAAGAATCTCATTCAACTTGTTAACAGCTGATCTTTTTATTTTATCTTTATTCAACATTAGTTAAGAGTATTCTATGGGAAGGGCTGTATCACACCTTCAAAGAACAGAGGGCTTCTGTGCACACAAAAAAAAAAAAAAACAAGAACAGAAGGTTCCAGGGCTGAATTCCCTGAAAAAGTGACTCCTGAAAAAACAATTATATGGCAGTGTATGTCAATAACATAGAGTAAAAGAAGAAATCCCGAGAAGAAATCCCACTTAAGACAGAGGCGGAAGAAGTATCGCTCTGTCTCGTACATTTTGTTGGGTGTTCGTTCTCAAACTAAAGTCTTCTTGTTACCTTGCTTGATTCCTCCAGTTGAGTGCCTCGTTTCCAGGCCTCGGAGAACATGGAGCTGACAATACTTTGGGAACGGACATGTCCAGCTGGCTGGGTGTCAGAAACTCCACTGTCAGACTGATTAGAATGATTTGACTGAGATTCTGTTTAGAAGAAAGTTAAGAAACAGTCAGCATACGTTTCTGAATGTAAAGAGTAAAGTCAATGTCCTTATAATGCGACTGTGTGACATTTATTGGTCACACCTTTTAAGCATGTTATCCCACCAAAGGACATTGATTGTTCCCACTAACTACTGCATAAGCTCTAGCTCACACCCAGGCCATTGCTATCTGGAAGACAAAACAGTGAAACAGATCCCTGGTATTACCCAAAGCTGAAGCTCCACAAAGATGACAGCCTGTCAGATATGCTGCAGAGTGACAACACACGGCAGTTGTATTGGATCTGAAACACCCAACAGCTCCTGCACTTTGGGAGGAGCCCCATTTCATGCAATGCACGCAGCCTCTGCAGCACTCCTTCCCAGCACCACCTTAGAAACAGGCACTGGACACAGGCTGAGGGCAGGCAAACTACACTAGCTGAGGTAGCCGTCGGCTTCTGACTGCTCCATTCCTCAAGGGAAGAGAAGGAATGATGCGCATCCTGCAAATAGCAAATGGAGATGATGCTCTGTGCCCATAGGATGTCTTAAAAAGACAGCAGCAGCCACTGCCAGACTGACTTAGCCTGCCCGGCACCTGCCTTTTGTGTGGTCCCAGGCTGTCATGGGGAAAAAGATCGCCTAGGCACAGGCTGGACCGTAGCTCTGGCAGAACATGCATCGCTGGTGGGCTGCGGATCAGCTACCCACAACAAGACAAACTTTATCAGAAAAACATCCAGCTTGGATGGAGAAATTGTGAGTAACCAAAAACTGCTACACCTGGCAAGGTGTTCCACATGGCTGATAAAATATGGTGCCCTCCCAGTTAGGCTGAATTTGCTTTAGCTCGTTCTCACAGGCTACTCCCTGAACCTTTCCAATTCAGTAGCATTACTTCCTGACCTGTATCTCTGACGGACAAAACACTTCCACACAATAACCTGTTTACAATAATGAAACTTGCCCCTGAGGGTTCAGAATAACCTGGCAGAGCGTCAGTCAGTTCTGAACAGTGAAATGAGGCTACAGAAACCATTCATCAATTTTTAAACTGTTATGGGCTACAAAAAAACAGTCCTGGTTCTGCTGACAGGTAAGTAAGAGCATATTACTGCAGGCACACACCGTTTGATACAGGAATGGAAACAGTATTTCCAAAGTTTGTCTCTAAAGAGATTGTTTGGATCTTTGCCTTTGGCCAGGGACTATTTCTCATTTTCCAATTTTAGATACTTCAGTCAACAAAATCAGTTTAAGAGCTACAAACACAAGTCTTTATGTATCATTAAAACCGATTTGATTTCTCTTTTCAGATTAGTGAGGACAGAGGCATCAGGAATTTGAAAGGAAGTTACCTCTGCTCAGTATCAGAAAAACATTCTTTTTTGGACATGAACAAGAAAGAAAGATATGTTCGAAATACATACACCACTACAAGTAATATAATAAATATGTTTTTAGATTTTTTTATATACATATATATTAAACTAATATATAGTTTATATATACATTTAGATTAAACATAGCATAAAAGGCTTTGGAGAAACAGTCTATTTCCTGAAATAGTCTCTCTTGAGGTCTCCAGATAGCAGATAATGAAAAAGGTAATCAAATCTTTCTATTATGAGACAAATCACATTGTTACCTGGCAAACTAGATGAGCTGGAGCCTGACTTGATACTGGAGCTAGACAAGGAAGTCCAGTCATACGCTGATTCTGTTCTCTTCAGTGCTTCCTGATAGTTCATGTATAATTGCTTCCCATACTAAGCAAAATGACAAACAAATTTAACAAATGTATAGGGCGTGTACCCTATTCATACTGTTGAGCTCCACCTCTGGCTTCTCTGTTCCACCTTTTTTTCCCCATAGAGAAACATCAGGCTCTTTACCAAGGAGCTCAGGCAACATTAAGTGCAATTTTTTTTTTTTTTTTTTAACAAAAGTGGCAGCTCCCTTCCCCCAACCTTTTGCCTTTTTATTAGTGAATTGCTGAAAGAAAGAAAATCAGGTTACTTATGCTAGAAGAGATAGTGTCGAGGAAGAAATGGGCCAATGAATAAACTAAGCCAACCCAGGCATTTCAGAAAACAATTGTTTTGTAAATTCTCTTTTTTTCCCATAAGCCTTCTTTGTAAAATCTGTAAGGGAGCTGGCTAAAATCTAGCCATTATGTCAGTTACAATTTCATCATGTGACAGAGGTGCAGTAGAAACAATAAGTAAGGGCCCAATTACTGAATTATCACAACAAAGCCTAATCATTTTGCTAGGGAATGAAACATTTAAGAAGATTGTACACTTCATGTTCAAAATAATTAAACACAGGAAAGTTAGATTTGGCATGTATTTTGCTGAGTAACTGTAAATGATTTCAAACAGATAACAACTTATGACAACAGTGCAAGACTGCCTAGAGGAGGTTACCTTAGCAATGCGGATGCCATTAATCCATTGGTGTAGAGTTCTTACATCGTCACAGCAAAGATATTTGATATACTGGGATTTCTTCTGGATCTGAGGATGCTGCAGAAAAATTTTTAATTCTTATCAATCTTTTACAGCTAGGAATGCAAGGAAAGCCATTAATCTGTTGAGGTCTATACAGACAAACATAATGCTGGAAGCTCTTCTACAGCAGTCTATATTTTGAGCCCACCTAAAAATGTTTGAGAGTATTTCAGGAGGTAGCAGTGAGGATTGCTTCACACACAGATGTGCAGCATGTTCAGACCCACACACAGGTCTTCTCTGCTTTTGTATGGCTTGAGAGAGACACTCCACAAATGTATATTTTTCAAAAATCAGACACCGGATGGATTACTCTGTTGTTTCCTGCCCATACTGTAGAAGTTACATGTCTCTCAGCTATTGGGGCAACTCTGAATACTCGTGTTCTTATCGTTTCCTGTGTTAGCTTATACTTCAAGGACACAGAGTTTTGCCAGGTGATCACAGGTATTTAAATTTTACTGAAGACTATCTGAAACATATATCAAAGAACTTTTAATCTCTTTTCAGAATATTTTCTCCTGTTGTCTTCCAAACAAAATTTATGCTCAGAATGGCAATACTCTTTTTAAAAAAAAAAATCTATTTAGGTAAGACTTGGTCTAGTTTACTCTGCGTGTTCAACAAGTCTGAAAAATAATTCACTATTAACCTGTCCAAATGATACAGAAAGTGACGTCTAACCAAAAGAAATCAATTTTCTTCAAGGAATTTATATACACCTACAAACACTGACATTTTTGCTATTAATTGTACTAAATTAACTGTGCTAATGATGTATAAGAACACGGACAATACTTCCAGTTTCAGCTGTATGCTTTCTCCCGTATATTGTGTCCCGTATTTGATATTCACTGTCTACCTCTCAGTGAGTCCTGTCTATTGGAAGATTAAATCCTTTTTTTGCACAGTGGACAGGCAGCCACACACTCCAGGCACATGACACATTCTAACATACTGACATATGCAACACCACATGAACTACAAATTAGGGAAGGTAAGAGGTCAAAGGAAAACTGCAAGTGCAACTATAACCATTTCTTGTTACTTGAACCATTTTCAAATCCATGAAGATACTATACTTGCGATGAACATACTGTGGAAATCTGTTTTAAAATAGCTTTGTAGTTAGCTATCCTGCCAGGAACTGAAATCATTTTGAACACTGTGTGGGAACCAAGAAAGACTGGGAGATGAGTTGGTGCAATTTAAAATAACTTCAAGTAGCCAAATCATTAATTTCACAGTTTAAGATCAGGTCACTGCTGTCATAACATTTTTTTTCTACTTGTCCTTTCTACCTGTCCTTTATACTCAGAAGTTTCTCCCTTCACAGCATCCCCTTTCCCTCAGGTTGAGCAATATGGGTAGACAACTCTCTAATCCCAATTTCTGCACAACTCTGGAACAATACTCTGAGGATCACAACTCCCTGAAGTAGCATTTCAAGGGGTATTATCTCACGGAACCTGAATTGTTGTAAGGTACAGAGCTGACAAAGGAACAAAAAGAGTTTAGTATTCTATGTTGGAGTATGAGGAACAATTAAATAGACTGGGACTCATCAGTCTGAAAGTAAGACAATTCAGGGCAATATGAAAACGTCCACAAAGTCATGAGAAGCACAGAGAACAGGCAACGCTTGTTCACTAACTGTTCGCTTCCTATACAAGAATGAAGGGAAAATGAAGTGGAAAGGAACTGGTGCTCAGAACAAGTAAAAGAGCGTGCAAGGTGTACCCAACTGCTGCAGCATTCTAGAAGTTTCTTGGAATCTCAAAAGAGACAGGGCATATTTAAAGAGTAAGAATGCATCTACGGCCAAGAACCACTCCCTGGCTCCCTAAATTTCTGAAGGCTGAAAAAGTATTCTGTGGAAGTATTTCTGCAAGACTGTCCTGTACTTCTAATTTTTCCCTAAGCAGTTTATAAAGAAAGGTCACTGCCAGAGAAACCTAGAATGCTAGGTGAATCCAGCAAAGCCATTCTTCTGCTGCTTCTATATTTTTCCTCCCCCACTACACAATCCACATGGATCTTCTGTCAGGAGGAGGAAATCTGTCAGCTTGATGGGGAAGAAAGTGATTCATAGCCATTTCTTCCCTCTGCACTAGTCCCTGCATGGCATTTTCTCATTTGTTTACTGTATTTCTGTCAAGGAGTGTCATTACAACAACTCCGCAGAAAATGTAGTTAAACATAGCTTTTCTCATTGCCACTGTAACTCGCGGCAATTTGGATTTCTCACTTGCAGAATGAAAACAGTTTAGAGATTCACCCTGAAAACTGACAGACATAGTTTTCCAATTGTTATATCACTATAAGGAAGTGTATTTCAAATTATAATCTCAAGATTAATAGGAAGTGTAGTTATTATAAGAAACTACAATTAGTGTGGAAATGTTTCAAGCTCTTCAATTACTCTTTTCAGTATCAGAATTTTAAAAACAATTAACAAGTTACCTTTAGCACTAAACAATAGTCTGTGGGTGCTTTGTATTTGTTCCGATAGTCCTGTCCATAGTAAACATTGACATGATCTAGCTGTAGAAAGCACACGAGATCCCGTGAGACCTATTAAATAAAAAAATAATAATTTACAAAACATTTTTATAAGAAAACCACATGTGCTGACAGAATCAGTCTAGTGTTAGGATCTAATACTAATATGAGGTCTAGTTCAGGTCTAATATTAGTTTCAATCTCATTCAAAAACTACTAAAACCAGGAGATACAGCCATGTGTAAACTTGTGCATCCAACTTTCATTTTAAACCAGGATTTCCTTTTCCAAATTCAGTCTGGGTTTTTTTGCGTTTTGTCTGCATTTCGCCTTTTAAAACATTTTACATCAGACTACTAATGTTTATGCAGAGCTGGTATCAGTAGAAAGTAAATAGGACTGGTTGACCAGGATCTTTTGAACAGCTACTGGTTACATTTCATCTTGGTAATAATCAAGGTGTCCAAATTTCAGTGTGACCATGAGTATAATTCTAACAATGCTTGGCAGTGATTTTAAGGCACAGAATTTCAACGGGCTATCTCGCATATAGGTTGTTTAAACGAAGCAAAAGGCTGTGGAAAGAACATCTGAGATGTATTCAGCTCTAAAGGGAGCTGATGCGCTGACAGAGATTTCCTCTTCATTGCCAGCTGTGTGGGAAGTGGACTTCCTGTACTGTGGATCAGTTGATGCCGTCAAGACTGATGGATTCATGGACAACTTGAACTCAGAGTAGGTCAGCCTTGAAGCTATAATGCATTTGCAGCAGCTTTCTATTTACTTTTCGTTATTGATACACACAGAACAGCAGGAAGTGACACTGAAGAAATGGTATTATAACATTTACCAGTTTCAAAAAAAGTAGCACAAATTGGTCTGAAAAGAATCCCATTTATACGAACTAAACCCAATAAAGTTATGAAGACTGATTGTGGAGTTGGTCTGATAGTTTATGATTGGCATTTGCAGTGCAATTTGGTCCTTCATCTGAATTCTGTTTAAGAAAAGACAGCCTCTTAACTCCGCCCATCATTTTTCCTCAAGTGTTTCTGAACACCTAAACCTGAGCTCACTCAAAAAGCAGGCCCTTGTCTTCTTGTATTTTTTAAATTTGGGCTTACACCCTTCACATCAAGCGATACCACAATACCACAATAATCTGCACAATTCCATGACAAAGCTGCACTTTTAATTAAGGGATGTGGCACTAGGTAAGGCACCGCTAAGCCAAAATTTAATGCTGGCTCCTGTGTGCATGATTTACCAGCAATAAACAAATCAGGGAAACTGCTTTAAAATGGCATACCTTTGCCTTCCCTTTAGGAACATAGTAGATTCCAGAAGCTCGAAGGAGGAAGTAACGTTTCTTCCAAGACTTCTTACCATCCTCTTTCAGCCACAAAACTCCCTCAATCTCTGGCACAGTTACAGAACTTCCACAGAAACATTCCTGTCAATAAACACAGAGGTTTGGGAAGAGAGAAAGGGAAAGAACATACAGCATGCAGTGGATTGCTCTTAATGACTGAAATTCTGAAATTCTTTATCTAAGGAATGCACACATAACAGGGACGGCTCTTTTTTCATGCAGCAATATGAACTGGAGATTAATTCTAGAAGGTGTAAGATAATTCAAACACAATAGGGGATCTTAGCATTTTCTCAGCACAAGAATGACAACAAAATTTATTAGCAACTACTGTAAAGATTTTCTAACCACTGCTTATCAGTTACAGATCCCCTAATGGCTTTACTGGCTTTATTGTCATGAGCTCACCTTATAGATATAGCCTCATAAATCTATGTATACACAAACCCTTATATTACATATCCACCAGATACAGCTATAATTCATTCCATGAGTACTTTGTTTCTACTAACTGCCAACGCTACAACTTCTGTTAAAGTTCTGTTTATAAAGAGCTAACAGAAGAAAACAAATGCTTTAAATACACTCCAGATTAATATGCAGCAGAGAGATTTATGAGTAATCCTAGAAGACAGAGAGAATTAGACAGAATTACAACCTCTGCATGTCATGGCTTCAAGCAACTTTGATCCACAGTATTCACATGACCACTTATTAAAACCCATATTAATAAGTAGCATATGCACGCTTTTACTGTAAGTTACATTGTATTAAGTATAATCCAAAACAAAATGCCCCAAATATTTACTTTTGTGTAACTATTGACATCATAATCATTATTCTGGAAATCAAGGGGAAGCTATGACACTTCAGCCTGGGTACGTCTCTACAAAAATGTCACAAAATCATTCAGTTTTCAGCTTACAGAGCCTATGTTTACTGTTTGTTTTATTTGCTCCACACTTTTTTTTTTTGTTGTTGTTGTCCTTAGTTCTGTAAACTATACAATGTGTTTGATATTAATTGACTTCCTTTTCTGTCACTTATTTTTTAGATTTAATACTTGGTTGCTTATTTTAAAATGTAATTGAAACAATTTTTAACTACTTCACTTACTAACAACAGTTAAAATCTTAACATAGACCAGTCACCGAGCCAACGCTATAGAATTTTGTACAGAATAACCATTTGGAGAGTACTAGTAAAAAAATCTCTACCACCACAGGTCAAAAGAACAGATGACAGTTACGCAAATTTTCACTGCTTTTAGCCAGTTACAGGTAACCTTATTTTTATTAACACTGTGTATGGTATTTTAGTTATTAAATAAAGACATGTTTTTATTAACTGATCATACCTGAACCAGGGTAACATCACAATAGCCGTTTATCTCAAATGCAACACATTCCAGAATTACCTTCAGCCCCGCCCATCAATTTCAGTCAACACAATTTTTAGAGTTTAGCTTCAAACTCTGAAATAATGACTATGACCTTTTTGTTTTGGCAGGCTTACCTCTAGCAGCACCTCTTTATTTCTGTCTGCCATCTCAGAGGTTTCCTTCTTTCCCAGAAGATAGTTCTGTAACAAGAGAAAGCTTATTATTCCTATAGGCATTCTGAAATCAAGCCACATTTCTCATTCACCTTTCTGTAGCAGTAAGAAAAACCCCACGTATTATCTAAGAACAATACATTAATTGAATAAAACTTTGTATTCCAATTGAAGCTATCTATCAGACTGCTAAATAGTAAGTGGAACTAAGTTATAACCACCTTTTCCAGAAAGATCAATCTGTCCGTACTCTTAAGTAACAGCCTCCTAACAACATTGTCCTGGCTTTCCACGAAACAAACAACTGCTTGGTACAGTGCATCCAGAAATAAAAATACTATGAACTTGAAAACCCCACCAAAAAAATATTTTAAAAAACTGAGATCTTTAAGCTTGTTACATATTTACATTATTTATGTCTTCAAAGAAGCACACACAGATGCAATATACTTCATTTTACCTTGCCCTCACAGTTTTTCTGAATAAAAATATTTTTTTTCATGCAGAATTACTAAATACTTCTTGTCTTCTAAAGGGAATCTAACTTTTCATAGGTACTGTATCTTATCTAGTAAGAAGTTTTGTACTCTTCTTCAGCTTGGAAAGGACTGGGACAATGAAAATCTTCTGCTTCCTAACCCCTACCTCTTACACTGGAAAAAACCCCAATATTCACAAACTTCAGACAGTTCAGTATTTTAAACCAAGGAGAAGTACTGGTTTTATGCTGGTACCTCATTCTTCTTGACACTGCCTACCATATGTACTGATGTATAAACTACATGATTTTAAAATTAACAAGAGATTTGCTGCTTCATCACAAAGCAGTTGAGTAAGAGCTGGTTTTCAATTCTCACTTAAAAAAAAAATAAATCAACTACACTAATGGTGGCCCAAAGGATGAGCGCGCAAAACTGACACTCAGTTTAAATCCAAAACATTACCACATAGATGCCATATAATCTATGACCCCAAAAGAGAATACATTAGGTATGAGTTAAAAGAAGATCAAATGATACTCTATTCAGTTCTTTTCAATTCACATTCTTCAAAACCTTCTGCTTTTGTGGTTTTTTTCCTCCATTCCCTTACAGTACCGAACTGCTGCCAGATATCAAATCTGTAGCTATCATTTGAGGGAAGAAAGGTCTTTGAGGCCATTTGAGGGACCTTTGGTTTCCTAACCAGGGAACAGGAAACACAGGTGAAGAGAGGCAGGTCCCAGCTTCCACAGGGAAGGATACATGCTTCTCTTCACTTGCCATTTGACCATGGAGTAGCTATTCTCTTTGATTTTCTCTTCCCCTTCTTGCCAGCAATGTAAGAATGCACAGTGGAGAAGCATTACTATTAGCAGTATCTGTCAACACCTTTCTTGCATTTACATACTTGAACAGCACTAAGTATTGGTGTAAATGCCATGAAACTGCTTGCCTGTATCTCCATTAAAATCACCCACAAACACATTAGCAGACAGACTGCTTCATCTTATGGTTTTCTGCTAGAGACTTGATTTTGTGCCAACCACAATATGGATGTACACGGTGCTGAACTGTAAAGTTGCCTGGCATTTTAATACATACAAAAGTATAAAAATAAAAGTGTGGAAATTAACGCTACCAAAAAAGGAAGAAACTGCAATCAGGCTTGCATGTAGGGCATGCACACACACATTTACGGTGAATCTCAGGCTTACCTGGGGATTCTTGAAAAGTGCGTATTTCTCTATACGTTCCACGAACATTAGTTTGTTTTGACTATCTCTTGTCCAGTTCAGAAGATTTTCAACTAAATTTTCATGATCTTCAAAGATCCTTTCTGCAGCAATAACAAGACAGCAAATACATTTGAATACATCACATTTTGTGATAGAAACTACTCTGTAGTCATATCCAGGAGACAAGACATATACGGAGAGAAAAAAAGAGCTCAAGGTCTACTAACATGGGGAAGAAGTTTGAGAAATTAAAAGAACTCCGTCAACTCTCAGATGTGCCTGGTTTAATTTTACACATACACTCACTCAACCCTCTCACTTCTGTCTCTTCAGGCTTATAGTTCCATCAATATATGAAGGGTTTTTCTTTTTTTTTTTACCTAACAAAGCCTACCATCCCACATGAACACAGTAGATTCAAAATGACAACATTTCAAATGCTACAAGTACAAATAAGAAGGTTATCGCATTTATACGTACTCTGGTCCACGTAATCCCCAGAGGAATTTATTAGGCAGCTTTTCAGCACAAAATTTGTTTCTACATTCCTAATCATTATTTCACTCATAAAGCACCAAAAAAATGACCAGAAGGAAAACAAAATGCCTCCAAAATGCAGAATACCCATGGTTAGTGGGGATACGGTAGAAGAAGTCTGAAAACTGACACTGTCTATTTCTTAGAATCTGTCTTCCTGAATAAATGATCTATCAACAATGGCTTCTGGTAACTCTGAGCTTTTACACTCTGTGGAAATAGTTATCACTAGTACAAGTGAAACTTGTACACTGAAAATAGGCAAAAGAGATAAAGAAAAAAGAAGAAAGTTTACTGAAATGGTAAAGAAATATCTGAAACCCCTTATTCCAAAACAAATAAGGAAGAATGTATCTTTGGGAAACCATTAGACCAACTTTCTCCTCCTTTCAAAGACACAGAAGCAGAATCTTCCTTTCTGCAATTTGTTCCCTCTTCACACAGGCCACACAGTGGCATTGCAGCAAATTATTTCTTTAAAAATCCTTTGGGACTTGCTTGACCTTTCAATTGCACCTGAAAGCAGAACACATTTTTTTTCCACAAAATCGATTACACCACATTATTACAGAGGGTACATGGCAGTGATCACATCCAGACCTAGGAGATATCACTAATAAGACTGAGATGACATGACAGCTCAATGTCCGTGGTAATTAAGCAGATCAAATGCAACAAAATGTCATCTGTAGGGAATGAACGGGGGTTTGAGATGACAACACAACCTTACTGAGGTCTCAATGAAATCTTTCTAAGAAGCTTTCAAGTTTTAACTCACGACTTCCATCAAGCTCTATCAGCAACACAGCAATACTGTATTCCAAGAAGGTAAAAACATGTTACCTAACAGAAGAACATAATGAAAAAGCTTCGGAGGACTCTGATAAAAAAGCTTAAATCGCACCGCAGCCTTATTAGTGAAACTGGATAGCTTTCAAAACATATTAACTGTTATTACAAGGAGAACAACTGAACTCAAACATGAAACAACTTATTCACCAAGTATAATGTACCTATAGCATGGGAAACTGCATATAATGCAATGTTCCTACTATTAAACATACTCTCTAAAATTAAAACATTCTAACACAGATATTTCATAGACCAGCTCTGCTCTAAATGAAAACAAACTTTGTCCCAACCAAAAGAAGCCTTCCAGAGTTGTTTCTGTTACAAACTCGCAGAGTAAAACTGGGCAAAGCATTTAACTCCGCATTCTGGAAATAATAGCACTGAGAGCTTCTGAAAGTACATGTAAAGCGCGTGGTTAAACCATTAGATAGTAACAGGTGGTCTTCTACTTCAAGTACACGTGCCTAAATCAGACTCCTCAAACATTAGTTATCCACCACATAAAATGCAAAGAAGACCAGGAACTCCACAGGCCTCATGTCTTTCTCTGCCGTTTGTTAGCTTAAATCTTTCACTGCATTTTACTGAACTGTCCAACTAATGAGCAATCAACTGACAAGACAACATGGTGAAATACACTGTGAAGGTACACAGGTCTTCTGCATCTCACTAAAGGAAGATTATTATAATAAAGAAGTTCCCTCCTCTTGCATAGGCACTGCCTGAAAAAATGTGTTAAAAGATGAGCTACTGTCAAAATAATGCAATACAAGACACAATAGCACCTAGGGTGAGGGCTTTGTTATAATAATTTTTTCATCTGTTTTTCAAGTTCCAGTATAAAATATATGAATTAAACTGGCTGCATTTTGTATTGTCTTTTAAAATGCCATGTATGTGAAATCTAAGAAAAGCTACCTAACAGTTGCTCTACCACGCATCAAGGAAAGCCAAACCAAAAAATGAAAGAGGAAACTGACTTCTAACCTCTTGCATTTTTCTTACCATATTGTAGTCTGAATTTAAAATTCTGTGATTATAACAGATGTTGTTCTTTAGCTTAAAACTCTTTCAATACAGCAGTTAAATTCTGTCAATCCCAGTATGTCACCAAGGCCGTACAGCAGGGTACGCATATACTTGCAAAACGTTCAACGAGAGATTTGTTAACCCTGGTTTCATTTCAAAGTTATGTTAATTCAGCCATGCTGTTAATTTGGATAAATATCAGTTTATCTTTGCACCTGCAGCCTAGCTCTTTGTGTCTAAGAGATGTTGAAAATATTTTTTCCAATTTTTTTCCTTTATTCTTTTCAGGCTGCACCATGAATGGAAGTGTCATGAAAGCAAATCTACGATGGAGAAGACCCCTGGATGAGCCTTGAGTCCAGGATCCTGCCTACACATTCAAAGATTTTTCAGTGATAGAAACATAAAAATGTTGCAGAACTAATAAAGTCATTTATTCATACTATTCTTATTGGTAAAACATTACAGAATTACACCTTTGATTTTTATAGAACTTCTTTGGATTTACACAGAATTTGTGCAAATTCTTTCTGGTTTCAAAATTGGGCAACTTATGATTCCATTTATTAAAACGTCAATGTTTTGAGCCTAATAAGTTGTTATTTTTCATGCGCAAAGTAGAAGATTCAAAGGATACCTCATCACAATGGCCCTTCCTGTCTAACAATTAGCCAAGTTAATGGGCTAACCTGCCTGAAATAGAAAAGGTTTCACCAAAAGAAAGAAAGAAAAATTTGCATTTTAATTTGAAATCAAGATATTTAGGTTCAGTTCTGGGCTTCTCTTTAGTCAACAGGTAAGAAGCTTAACTCTTTGATGTAATTCTTCTCCAATAATGGGGATTAATAATACTGTTTTTCTATCACTTTTCCCCTTCTTTTCAAGTGAGATGCTAAATGAACAACTAACATTGTGGTATGTGCAATGCAGTGCAAAGAAGCTTTAATTGCGCTTAGAGACATTACTGCCAATTACACTAGAATATTTAACAGAAAAAAACAAGGTAGTCAGATTTTTGTAAAAGAGCTATGTTCAGTACAAAATACTATTTACAAAGAGGAAAATGTACGGTAAGTTTTTTATCCCTTACCTCTTTCTTCTGTAAGGAACACATCAAACCAAAGAAGCTCAGTGACTAGACGTTAGTAAAATTACTAGATCATACCTTAGAATTTAGACATGCTTTTAACACAAAAGAAAAAAATTCCCAGATCATTCTGAAACAGTATCATTCATGAGCTTTATTACATGAATGAACATTCACCACATGAATGAATGGGATGATGAACATTACGAAGACAAGAATTCAAATCATTCTGACGATGTAGATATGGACGAGTATTACATGAATAGATAAGAATGAAAAACGTTTATAAATATTACTTACCCATTTGCAATTCAGAGATGGTTTCCACTAATGACCAGTCTAAACTGTAACCACAATGTGATTTGTCCATTAGATTGTCTAATACTTGTCTCACTGTCTGCCTCTCATCCACCATCATTGTTTTTGAGCTGTCATCAGACATGTGGACTCTGATCACCAACTATTAAGCAGAAAATTGGGAAAATAAGGAGGATTAATTTCCCACATTTCAAATAAAAATATGGTTTTTAAGATCTTGTTTATTTTTCTAAGATTTTGTTAAAATAGTATAAAATACTAAGTTCAATCAAAACACTCCCTCAAAATGTAAAAAGCCATAAATGATGGTTAGATATTTGTATCATGGACTCTTACCAAGACACTGTTGTTCTTCAGTATAAAAGGTCTTCCCAATACAATGACAACATGCTTTCATTGTATGTTAAGGAGGAAAAAAATTCCTCCTGTCAAAGTGTCCTATTCAGGTTAATAAAGTGGTTTTGTGACAATTTTTCTCACATAACTAGGTGGAAAAAATCTAGATGTAGAGTTCTGCACACCCTTATACAGATTCAGACTTCTTCAGATTTGCAATTCAACCTTTGTGCCTGCTTCCTCTGTATTTTCTAAAAATGCTGATTATGTAAAACAATATACCTAAATTAAATCTTTGTTTTCGGGGGACTATGAAGCATTAGTGCAAAATAAATCTGCTTTTAAACACAATGACTTTTCACAGGCACTTTAAAGAGGTCACCATCCAGAAAGAAAAATGCAGCCTTTTTTTTAACCAATCAAAAAAGCTTAAGACAATAGATTCTTCTTGCCAACCACTATGCTTTCTTTCTTACACCTCATTCGACTGGAAAAGTTCAAATGTACTCATGGTAATACACTGATTGGCTTGTTAATTCCCATCTTCCAGCCAGGACTGCTTTTCAGCTTTTGGCATATGAACACTAAATGTAAAAGGCATTTTAAACTACTGAAAAACTCCAAACGTAAAATAAGAATGCTAAATTTCAAGGGAACGCCTTCTATTCTTTGATAGTGCATCAAGAGGTGTCAGTAGACTTTCTCCACTCGGTGATTCCTGTCTGTATGTCGGTATTCCTGTTTGGAATGCTCGTAATTCCACTTATCACTGGAAATTCTTGATATGTATAATGGGAAGGAGTCTGTAAAGAAAACAGACCCAAATTTTAAATGTGTGACTGCTTAATATACAAATACAACCTCAGGAGACTGGACCTTCATTTCAGCTCTGGGTGGAAGTTGGCAGAATCTTCTCGACGTGCACTAGCTGCAAAATAAGCTATTTCTTAAGAAAAACATAACATTATTGCATATGCTAGGATTTTCTTGATTAGATTCAGTCTAGATAAGAAATTACCACTTAAGATCAGAATACCACAGTGTTCCTATTTTATTTAGGGCAGCTTACGGGTAATAAACACAAATGAGAAGAATTTTGCTTGCATTTTCCAGGTGAATAAGTATAAAATAAAGATCTTATAAACTGGTATAAATCATTTACCTTCTTCACTTGTGCCTCTTTAATCTTCTCTAACGCAACCCGAATCTTCTCAGCTTTGAGTTTTGCAGCCTGTTCCTCCTAGGGGAACACAACACATAGAATTTCAGTTAATGTAATCTTCAGTCCGGTTTCAGTGGATTTAATTTTGATGCTACCACGCTTTAAAACATGAACTGAAATGCTGATTTACCCAGCTATAAATCCTCAACTATTTGTTAATGATGATGAAGACTTATTTTTTAAGACAAAAAGTGTTACTATGTATGTCTAGCATTTAGAAATACAACTATCATTATCTCCAAAAGAACACAGTGGACGTTTGTATTTTGTACAGACGCATTTGGCATTTCTCTGTTCTTCTATATTGTAAGTAGCCTAGAGCATTCCTACCCGATATTTTTAGCATCTCATGTATTTACAGTCAGATTTCGACAATACAATTGAGTACACCCAATAGATTTTTGGCTGATCAACATAAAACATAAATAGCACAATGAGAAATAGCAAAATTTAACAGCACACAGAAAGTATGGAAAACAAATCCTATAAATAAGATTCCACACTATGTGCATTGGTTTGAAAGACTTTCAACTATTAAATCCGTTTGCAGTAAGTAGCTTGAATACTCCCTTTATCTTTACCAAATCCAGGCTGTATTTCTCCTCCCTTTAAGACACAAAAGAAAAGAACATTCTTCAATGCTCTTCTAAGAAAGCTACTTTTGTTAGAACTGGAAATGCATTAAAAATTCAGATAATTTAAATCTATTCTATCTGATGATTCTAAAGAAATCTGTGCATTGTAAGACTAGCAATATTGTTTTTTAATTTCTGGAGAATAATGATATTTCCATTGAAAGTAGATTTGAAATACACAGCAAAACAAGGAACCACTCGTTTTAAGATGCCATATGAAGGTTTCAGATTTTAGAAATTGTGGCTAAAATCTGAAAGCATCATAATTATTTTAAAATGTGTAGAACAATAAACAAACATATTAAATAAACAAAGAATTTCCCTTCAAAATATTAAAACTCCTTAGAAAACAAAACTTAAGATTCTTCTCAGATCAGAAGTAGCACAGCCCATCACAACACTCAGCATGTCACAGACATTTAGTTCTGCATTGCTTTCTTGTGTGAATGTAATTTGTGGTTTCTTTACCATGCGTTTAGATGGTTCCTTGTAAACGTCAAGATTCAGCTATCCTGAAACCCACAAAGTTTAAGTTTTCCAGTTCTCAGTGAATTACTCATATTCCTATCAACCACTAAATTTGCTATTTTATTGTACTCTTACTTAACAGCTTTTGCTCCCTCCCACCTGTGACCACACTACGCACCAGAAAAAACATCAGCTAGACATGACAATAGGCTCCCTTGTGAGAAATATAATCCTTTTCAATAAAATGAACCAGCAAGTTGAGATGAGCAGATACAATGTGAGCTCGAAACATTATCTGGGAACTCACTTACCCAGCAACACAGGGCTTTTTATTAGTCTACAGAGAACTATGGCTTTTTATTCACCATAAAGATGGGGTCACATAGCTTAGGAATGGGTAAATCAGATTAGCATTCTACTAAAAATAAAAAAATAACAGTGCCATGATGCCAAAAATCATTTAAATGTAAAACACACCTAGAATTCTGAAATACACTTCCTTAAGATTAAACATTTCCATCTGTAGAAATAAATTATTACTAAAACCCAAGGTTTTAAATACTTGTAAGTTATAAAGGGGATGTTATGTGCCTGTACATTATGAAATCAGCAAAATATTTTTTATTTTATCACACATTTGGAGAAACTGTAATTTATGGTTTAAAAAAGCTGTTCCTTAACACACCAATAAACCTTTACTGCTGTGCAAAAGTTGACAGCACATTTAGTTTTGCTCTTCACTACAGTGAAACAGCACAATTTTCCACCCCATTTCACCCTACACCTGTGCAATGCAACTATCTATAGCAAATCTCAGCAGGAGCACTTTACAGCCACAGCGCACACGCAGCAACAAGACAGCAAGCAACAAGGAATCAGCTGGGGGCCTCTCACATAGCTGCACAAACATGGCTAAAATGTCTTTGTTGATCTCAAAGTTAATAATCCATCACTCCCTAAAATGTGTTTTAAAAAAATAAATAAATACGTAGACCAAAAAAGATTTTGAGGGTTTACTATTTTAACACCTACCAATTACTTTTCATCTCCCACTTAATTTTAATGTGCGTCTAGAGATTGAGATTTCTTATACTTTACTAGAGTTTAACAAAGTTGGTTTGAATTTAATAAAAAACCCACCCAGTTTACAATTATAAAAATAAGAATTGGTTTCAACCAGTAACAAGTTATAAAAAGAGGTCTGAATCTACTTACTGGAAATACACAGAGGAAAAGGAACTGAGAATCAGAAATTTCTGAAAGCACATATTAGTCAAGGATTTTGAGTTCTTCAAGTTTTGCTTTATAGTTAAGTGCTTAGGACACTGTTGCATCATTGTTGGTGTGTCAAACGATGTTTCACTGGACCAGGAGGAGTAACTTTTGATTACTTAACAAAATAATTGAGTAACTACAGAATTCTTCAAAACTCACAACAATTTTTTTCTATTCCTCTCCTAATGGCCCAAGAAAACAGCCACAGTGATCCCCTCTCCATCAAAACCATCCCAAAACTGCACTCAGACACAAACACGGGCTCTCTCCTCCCCCATACACAGACCCAAGACAACTCCTCAACAGAGGAAGCATGTGCAATTCATCAGCTTGTACTAGGCCAGCAACATTTGTCACTGCACACAGAGAAAGGTGACAGGTGCCAAAAAATACCTGACTGCAACTATAAACTATTCAACACCACAAACTAACAAGGCCAGGACATGCAGTCCAATCGCATTGAACTCAGGTATTTATTTCCTAATTGCTAGTAAATCCTTCTAGTAATAGCGATGCCAGTTAGGTTGCCAAAGGGTAGATGGCAGGGCTGCTGCCCAGGCCATGGTTTCACAAGTGGTGTCTACCGATATAAATCCTGGATACAGCCGATGCGCCTGCCTCCCTTGCACAGCATTACTTCAGGCAGTTCAGTCGCGGAGCTGATCTGGTTGAAAATTAACACAGCAGAAAGATTCAGCAGAATCTATTCCTTGTAAGACTGCCTTTATGGTCACATATAGGCTATGGAAAAGCATAAAGGAGACACATACACTGTGTAAAAACACAAAACGTAAAGGAGCGTCATTTCCCCCTCTGACAGGAGGCTGCTTGGCAACATACTTCTGTTAAGAACTTGTTCATCCAAAATACCCAAACATATTGTGAACCAAAACTGAAAGAGTACAGCTCTGCAATACAATGGTCTTAACACTTTCTTTGTATTTTTATACCAGAACACAGCTTTCAATAATTTTAGACTAAACTGGAATATTAAAAGAATAACCCCAAAAAAATCTGAAGTTAAGATTTCCTTAATACAACAATGATCACAGTCTTCTGCCGCAGTTGCCAGTTAAAGTGAAGTTAAAAATATTCCAGCTATGTTTTAACATTAAGTATGCAAGATGTGTGCTATGACAGAGTTGACCGTGCTCAAATGACTTTATACCTCACCATTCTAGGTTGGGGTTAATTTTTTGTTTCATTGTACATTTTTAAAGTGTCATTAAATGATCTCTTTTACAGAGATCACAGGCAGAATCAAAAAAAAGGGGGGGAGGGAATCACTTTAAAAAGGTTACAGTATTTAGGAAAGCTAATAATTAAATTGTAAGAGCTAAGTAACAAAGTCCACATTTCACCAAGCAGAGTAGACACACAGATCACAGGATGCATAGAAGAAGAAACTTCTTTTATGTTTAGTATTTGAAATTCTTCTCTGAAGTCTTTCTTTGAATGCAGACAAGAAGATAACTAAATACACAAGTAGCATTGACTTCCGAAAGACCAGGTATCCACTGTTTATTTTCCCAGCTACTGTCTAGCTTCAGGTAGAAAGGGAATCACTCCTTTTGCATGGACTCTCCTTCCTGCAGAATTTTTACTAAAACAGAGTGTGTATGTGATCAGCACTGGAAGCGGAATGGGTGAGTATTAACAGCAGTTCTTCTGTATTTCTTAATAAACTCATTAGGACAGGCAGAACATCCCTACTCTAAAAGACAACGTGTGGCAATAGTGGCACAGCCCATTTATTAACAGTGTACTTGTGTTTACAGTAGTAGTTCATGACCATTCTAAAAAATATATGTTTTATTGCATTTCTTCTCAAAATAACCTATACCTGAGTAAAGCAGAAAAGCAAACAAGACATTGCTCTCTACCAAAGCTCACTAAATGTGACTGCATAGCAGTCAGTTTCCCGGTGAAGGGTCCATTCTCCCTAATGTAGACATATCCCACATTTCCATCTTCTTCCTTCCCAACTTAATATAGAGTTTTCTATATCTCTGACATATTCCTGACTTTTGCCACCATATTATATTATGTTAATAAATATGGAAATGCATGTAAAGCAGTACTATTGTTTTGGGTGTTATGTCTGAGAATTATTCACCTGAAAAGTTTTTATACTTAAAAACTTTTAACAATGACTTTACACTGGGACAGTGGCATATTTTTCCTTTGTTCTACTTCTGTGTGCCATTCACAAGCTTTTTGCTATTAGAAGCCAAGCTCTTAACACAGAGGATGGTTTCTGAATGGATACCGAATAGCAGCAGTTACATTTTAAATGCATCTCAAAGTTACACTGGCCCTTGTCACAAGTTCCTATGGAAGGAATCCTTTCCCCCAGTCTATTAGGACAAAGAAGGAAGGCCAAGAGACAGACAGCAGTTACTTATCAACTAAATGCATAATGGCATCTATGAGTCTCTCCAGAATGTCCCTTGTGTTTCATCAAAATTACCCAGCACATAAGCTTTTGTCCTGGTTTGAGCTGTGACAGAGTTAATTTTCTTTCTACTAGCTGCTGTATTTTGGATTTGGTATGAGAATAACGTTGATAACTGTACTGGGTTCAGCTGGGATAGCGTTAGTTTTCTTTCTAGTAACCACTGATTTTTTCCACGCCTTTTCAGATTTAGTATGAAAAGAACGTCGATAACATATATTGTTTTAGTTGTTGCTAAGTGATATTTACATTAGTCAAGGACTTTTTCAGCTTCCCAGAGAAGCTGAGAGGGAGCACATAGGGGCCAAAAGAATATTCCATGCCGCAGATGTCATGCTCTGTATATAAATGGGGGTTGGCCAGGGCGGGAATCCACAATCACTGCTCACAAGAGGCTGGCCAACTGATCATCAGGTGGTGACAGCAACTTGTGTGGTATAACTTTATTTTGTATAGTCTTTCACCATTATTATTTTTCTCTTCTGTTACTGTTCTACTAAACTGTCTTTATCTCAGCCCCTGAGGTTTTCTTCCCCCCTTCTTTTTCTCCCTCTTCTCCCTGCCCTACAGGAGGGTGGGGGGGTAGTGAGTATGCGGCTGCATGGTCCTGGTCACAGTCTGGGGTTAAACCACAACAGCTTTTCACACTCTCCCCACAGATCTTGGGCCATACTACAACAACATATAGTATTTGACAAAGTGTTAATGCTAGAAGTGTGATAGAAAGAAATTTTCACAGACAAACCAGGTAGTGCTACTTCTTATTAAAGAGAACCACTGTGCAACTTTAACAAGATCAGAATTTTATTTGCCCATAATATAATCAAACCAGCTGGCTGGGAAGAAAGCTACAATGCCAGTGTCTATCTCAAACTGAAGCTGAGGAAGAAAGGATGCAAAACTAGTACCTCAGCTACCTCAAAGGATGAGGAAAAGCAAAAGTTAAGTTTGTCCACATCAAAAAAAAAAAAGTGGATGTTCTTATCTCTGGTAAACCTGTTTTCCCCAGTTTTCACAGAATGGCTGAGGTCATCTTGTCCAAGCTCAGGCAGAGCCACCTAGAGTCAGGTGCCCAAGACTGTGTCCAGATGGCTTGTGAATATCTCCAGTGATGGAGACTCCACAAACTTTCTGGGTAATCTGTGGCAGTGCTCAGTGACCCTCACTGTAAAAAAAAGTGTTTCCTGATGTTCAGACAGAGCATCCTGTGTTTCCATTTGTGCCCAGCGCCTCTGGTCCTGTCACCAGGCACTACTGAAAAGAGCCTGGCTCCATCTTGTCGTCTTTACACCCTCTCTTCAGATATTTGTACACATTGATGAGATCCTCTGAGCGTCCTCTTTGCCAGGGTGAACACTCCCAGCTCTCTTAGCCTCTCCTCACAGGAGAGATGCTCCAGTCCCTTCATCTTCTTCATGGCCCTGTGCTGGACTCTTTTCAGTAGCTCCATCTCTCTGGGGAGCCCAGAACTGGACACACTACCCCAGCCATGGCCTCACCAGTGCTGAGTAGAGGGTAAAGATCACCTCCACTCACCTGCTGGCAACACTCCTCCCAATGCAGCCCAAGACAGCATTAGCATTCTTTGTTGCAAGGGTAAATTGCTGGCTCGTAGTCAACTTGGTGTCCACCAGGACCCTCAGGTCCTTTTCCAGCAAGCTGCTTTCCAGCCGGGTGGTCCCAGCATGGATTGGTGCATGGTCTTGCTCCTCCTCGGGTGCAGAACTTCACACTTTCCTCCGTTGAATTTTGTGATGTTCCTGTCAGCCCATTTCTCCAGCCTGTCAAGGTCCCTCTGGATTGCAGCATGACCCCCTAGCATCACAGCCAGCCCTCCCAGTTTGGTGTCATCAGTAAGCTTGCTGAGGGCACACTCTGCCCCATCATTCAGATCAGTAACGAAGATGTTAGAGGAATGGACCCAGTATTGATCCCTGGGGTGCACCACTAGTTACTGCCCTCCAGCCAGACGTGGTGCCACTGATCACCAGCCTCTGGGCCTGGCCATTCAGCCCGTTTTCAGTCTACCTCACTGTTTGCTTATCCAGCCCATACATCAACAGCTCATCCATGACATTTAACTTGTCTATAGGGTTAGGGCTGAGCGAAAGAGAGCACCCAGGGGGTCCGTTGAGGTGGTGCTTGAATTGGGCAGCCAAAGGCAAGTTTAAGCAAAGAGATCAGCGCTGAGAAGTAGTTTTTGGTGTGGGCCAGAGGTGGGAGACTTAGTCCAAGCCTGAGCCAGAAATTAGGGTTAGCATCTACCCCAGCATCCAGATCATTAATGAACATGTTGAAAAGTATTGGATCCAGTAGTGACCCCTCCGGAGTGCACCACTGGTTAATGGCCTCCAACTAGACATCATGCCATCCTGAAGGTATGCTTCAAGGTATGGCAGAATAGAATCTTATTCAGCAGGGGCATACATTCTGCTGTCCCCCTGAAAGAACAAACAAACTAGATTTGACAAAGCTAGTAGCGATGAAGAAAAAGACCAAAATGCATTTGCAAGGAATTTCACTGGCTCGTTATCCCTTGAAGCATTCATCTGCACTAGATTATCTTCCTGCTTACCTCTGAATAGTACCTGTCTTGTAACAGCTCTAGACCAGGCTTTGGACTGCGAATACCCAAGGCAAATAGGAGAAAAGGTACTAGATCTGGGATCAGAAAAAAGCAAGAAAGGGGAGAGGAAAAAAAAACCAACACAAAAAAACCAACCAAACACAAAACAGGAGGGAGAATAAGCCTTAGAAACCACAGTAAGGAAGTTTGAGAGTGGAGAGAAGACTACACCATAACAGACGAGGAACTAGGACTGACTGGTAAGGAGTTTTAGCTGGACAAAAAGCTCAACTGCTACGCAGAACAGGGCAGAAACAAAGATTTGAGAACATACACTGTTTGTCTAACAAAGTATCCATAATAGCTTACTATAAGTCACTCCAAGACAGAGGTGACATTAAAGCTATGCAGGAACATCACAACAATCACATCAGATTAGCACAAAGCGGCTTGTTGAATAAAAATTTTGTATCATGATTTTCAGCATTGCACAAAACCCTGCTACTAACCACCTATATCCTTTCTGTGGTTTCCAGGTGTGGTCATCTCAGCTTCCTCAAAAACTGACTTTAGGAGGCTGGAGTTTTCAGATCACGCTGACATCCTTTGCAGATTAGAAATCAATTGCTGTATTTATACTGCATTAAAAAAAATCTCAAACAGATGTTTTATTTAAGAATGAGCACATCTGAATCAGACTGACTTAACATGCAGGAAGCCAGCTTCACAACTGATTTATTCAAAGGTCTGAAGGGATGACGGTGTGCAGTAACCAAAATCTACCAACCAGGGCAATCAACATTCCTGAGAAGAGTATTTGCCTTTCAGGTCAACAAAAAAAGAAGAACGAAGTACACGATATTTGGGAAGAGGAGGCATAACATGATTCCTCTCTCCAGATGCTGACATACATATCTGAAGCATTACATCATTAAATCACCATCATCTGGCCTCCTGAACATAGTTTCAGCCTCAGGTGCATCAGAATGGTAGAAGAAATGGTAACTTCAAAATGCAGAGTGTTACATTTCTATTTCCTATTTTCTTGTCCTAAACTAGGAGATATTTGAGGCCTAACTACTCTCTCAAAATTATTTGCATATACTCTATATTTCACAGCCATAAGCTTAGTTTTCAGTACTCATTTGATGGCTTAATTCCAACCCTACAGGGAAAAAAGCTTGCAGATTTGGCATTAAAGATACATTGCTCTATTTTCAATATTCCAATAACTTACTTCACTGATATGATTTCACTTCCTTCTGTTTTCAAAAAAAGGGTTTGAATGCTGTGTGAACAATAACACAAAGAATTACGTTTAAAAATGAAGAGACCACCACAATGAATAGATCATTTTCTGTGCTGAGATGTGCCCTATGCTGCAACAGGAACTGGGTTGGTGCATGGCTGTAATGCAAAAGGAATCTAGTCCATGACTGGAATTCTTACAATTAGTTATATTACCAGAGGACAAAAATGACATTACCGTTCCCCCAGATTGTCTCTAGTCTCAATACAGGAGGTAGACAGATCAAAGAAGGGGAAGAATACAAGAAACAATAAGACAGTAAGAAATATTTGACACACCAGAGACACCAGCATAGAGCTGCAACATGATCCTACAGTTAACCAACCTAACACCTTGCTACAATTGCAAGGAAAAGCCTCATTTCTTGGAACTGCTTCTCTCATACTGAGGCTTATCTAACATTACAGCAAGCTGAAGAGATCTAAGCAGCAAAGTGGGCTTCCATTTAATCATTTTTCTAAAGATATTTCTCTCTGCAGGAGGTCAGAAGAGAACCAGCAAGTATCCACACAAGGACTGCCTGCTCAGTAGTCAGAAGCAGAGGGCACAGCTGTACTGAGACAGCCCTAAGCTGAGCTAACAACCACCATTATCCTCAGAACATCAGCAACCTCACCAAAAGCACCTGACTCAAAGGGCTACAAAGTCTGATTAGCTAAGACAAAGATTTATAAATCCAATTAACTTCAGGAGTCTATTAGAATCACTGATATGCGGTAGTCCATGGTCATATGACACAATGGACTTAATATTTTGTGCATTTTTTATTGAAACCCCGTATGCAAACCAACAGTCATCTCATATATAAATAACCAGAAGGGAGAATATGAAAACACATGGAGATGAAACAGAGAAAATGATGGTTTCTGTCGTGCCACAGCTCTTGTCAATCTATTTGCAATCAAGCAAGGTTTGCTGGTTTGGTGGCTGGTTGCTTTGTTGGGAGTGTGGGGGGCAAGGAGCTGACAGGGGAAAGGAAAGAGGTATGGTATGAACCTAAATTTTAAGCAAAGCAATCACAAGAGCAGAAAATTACTTGGTTTTGGCTGTTTATACTCCTCTAGAAGACAGCCTGAAAGTTTGTTGTTAAGATGCATGCTGAGTATTTTGAGAAGAATATTATGGTATTTCAGAAAAAACAGTAAACTAGTTCTAAACTTTTATTGGGAAATACAGACTACTTATGCCCAAACATTATACTTATTGTTTTGAAGTCACCAAGGTACATTTGTTACTTCAGGCTTGCCTGAGGTTTCTCCTCTAGAGTGTCTATTTTAGAAAAATAGCCCAAGGATTGGTTTGCAGTAGGTAGTAGCATCAGACATATCTGACATCTCAGCTACTGAACATTCAAAGTTTTCTCAAAGTGAAGCTGTATGTTCTTCACCCCAGCTTGTTTTTCATCAAGGATATTTATAGCTTGCTCCATCCCTCCTCCTCTATTTTCAAAAGGAAGTATGTATAGAAAAATGTAACTCTTAAACTGAATGGCAATTACTGACCTCTTTACTGTGAAGATAATGAATTTACAATCAGGAATTGTACATACCCAGCTCATTAGACCACTGTCTTACTAGGATATTCTCCCCACATTGTATTAAGACAGCACTGAAAATGTTAAAAAAATCCCATTACTTTCTACAGTTTATCTTCAATACAGCAAGTGAATTTATTTTAAGGATACTACTGCCTTTTAACAGTACTGAATACTCCCACATATTTTCCACAGTTGTGATATGTATGTTTGTTTTTTTTTAAAACTAGTGAATGGGAATAGGAACAAAAGAACGCGTAGCTCAGTACATTTCATTTTCAGCTAAGGCATTTTACCTGCTGACATGGCTATTAAGTATTCACCAAGAACTTGAACACTTTGATAAATCTGCAGAAACAAACAATAAAATTCAGCCTTTAAAAGCACCTTGGACAATCAGGAAAATCATGTAAGTAAACGCAGAAGTTCCTGGAAAGGGCAGGGGTGGGAGGAGCATAGCACACACCAAAAGCATTTTTTCTATGTAGAAATAGTCACATACAGGTGGAAAGAAGAAGCATCACCTTGGTCAGCAAATGAGAAGGCTTTCCTGCAATGTTTCTCAGAAGGAGGGAGGTTTCCCTGTCCAAATAGGAGTGCTTGTGCAGAAAGAAAGAGAAAGAACATAAATCAAAAGAAGTCAGTATAGTAATTTTATAGTGTCTTGATTACAGAAGATAAAGTAGAGTTTAGGGAAAAAAATGCTACATCACCACTTTATTTCCCTCCCATAAAAACATGAACGTTCACAAATTACTATGAGCCTAACAGACTAGTATAAAAGCAGTTGAGCTAACAGAGGACATTATTTTACAGAGTACATAGGACACTGTACAAAATGTCACACAATAGAATTAAGAAAAGTTTTGCTTACCTGCTACTGGTTTCTTTTCTGTAAGAGAACTTATTTTTAAAGACATTTTGTACTATAAAAGTAAAAAACCATGCACTTACAATGCTTTTCAAATTCCTGTCCAGTCTTCTAAAACTGAACATTCTACTAAAAAAATGGTCATCCTGGACAAGGAACTGTTTTCATGCTTTCTACAGTGGCTGTTGCTTCCATAGTTAAAGAAAAAAGATGTTACCATAATAATAATAATCCAAACATGACTCAATTTTTTTTTTTTAAAGGACTTAAGTCTCTCCTCTCTTGTACAGTCCAAATTCTATAGTCCAAGAAGCTGGAAATAAATCCCCATATTTCTCTTGGACAAGACATTAGCAGAAAATATATTTTCATCTGTTTAAAAAGGGGAAGTAAAATTAGTAGCAACCAGTATAGAGGGACTTCTCAAAAGGCAAATATCAGTTAATAAGAGTTAACAGAGTGGTTATCTTCTCCGGTATCTGCTACAGAGGAACAATAAAATCATCGGTCTACAGGAATTTGCAGAACCACATAGTCACAAGTCTGCCAAGGAAATTAGGCTAATACTGTGGCACTTAACAAGAGCATTAAGTGTACCTTTATCGCCTATGTACTACCACTGTACTGCAAATTTTGTCCCATGTGGCTGCATCTGTGTCAGCCTTATTTGTGTTCATTGGTTCAATGCGATACAGAACAAGGCACAACAGCTGAGCAGCCTACTATACTGCTGGTTAATAATTAGCAGCACAGAATCCCCATCTCTTCCTCAGAGCCACAATAAGGTATAGCCTCCTGAAAAAAAATGAAGACACCATGTCTACAACTTCATGCAAGGCAATATCAGTTTGGTGAACACAGTTCCTGCAGGAGCAGTTTACTTGATGTGACTGCCACATGCTGGGATGAGTAATTAAGGATCTCTAGCAGGCTGTAAAAGTTACAGCTCAGAGACTCTACACAGCATCTGAAGTAAAACCTAGGCTCCAGCCCAAGCTCCACCTGGTACTTAGCCACTGATACAGACAAAGGTTATGCTACAGACTGAATGAAGATTTTTCTGCCTGCAAATTAACTACCATCTGCGTCTACATTGTATGTTTTAGAAGCACAGCAGTGCTGCCTAGTGACTAAGTTTTCACACCTCAAGCACACACTGAAGAGAGCTTAGTGGTGCAGGACCTGGAATAATTAAAAGGTCTTGCGCATTATTTACAGTCATACAGAACTCTCAGATTAAAATTCCTGACATATATAATCATATCATTTGGGACTGATGAACATTCTACTTTTTCTACATACACAGGATTTCCAGCAACTTCAATGAAAGTCAGTTTAGAATGGTCTCATTACAATATATTACTACAGAACTCAAATAAATTAGCTGGCTCAATCCAAAGCTCAAAAACATATGTAAAAATCCAAAGACAAGTTGAAGGAAATTCTTTTGAAGAATTTCTTGATAGAGTTCTTGTCAGACATCATGGACTCCAATTAACATGGATCACTTTTTCTTGGTGAATGGAGCACTGCAGCAGAAAGAACACAACAATGTACATTTGCGGTCTCTTCCTTAGGGTTTAGCCACCTTCTCTCCTCAGCCTATCAGTCAAAAATAGGGTCAGGATAAAGAGGGGATACTGAATCTTCTCTTAAAGGAAATAACTATTTGCCGGAGAATATTTCTCCTACAAAGATGCTCAAGGCAGACCGTTTAACCTTCTTCCTGTCATTGGTCATTTTAGCTGTTTTCATCTTGCATTTAAGTACAGTGGAACTTTTCTCCACTAAGGAACTTTTATTCTCTCCAGAAATGGGAATGCTATATATTTCTTACAAAATAATAACCACTGGGGACTTCGCTAATACTGCTTTCCAGACCTTCAGCAAAATACGAACACAAATAACCAAAGCAAAGCTATCCAGGAAATCAAGAATGATGGTATTTCATGGGAACAGGTGCTGGCCAGTAAAACGTGAAGTAACAGCTTGGTGACAGCTACCTATGTGAATTTGAGCTGGAGAGACATGTTTAGAAACAGGAAGGCAACAGTTCTTTGCCAGACACCTTTTTGCCCGACAGTTAGAATGAGCAAAACTAGCAAAGCAACAGGAAAGCCCAAGTTCTAGGGATTACAGCTTTACTGAACAACAACTATGTCCACATAATATTTTTAAAATATCTGACCTGCACAAACTGTAAGAAAAACATTAAGTTCCATTTTAGAACAACGTGTTACTTTTTCCACGATCCACAGTTTTAAAGCATTTAATCTATTTCAAAGGAAAGACTTCAGCTCAAACATCAAGCTTTGAGGTGAACAGATACTGCCCTTTACTACAGGCTCCTAGGAATATTTCATTGTTCAGGGGAAGATAAATATTTTGTTATTTTTTCTTAAGATACTACAATCACATTGGACCACACGGAGGATCTAAATAGCCCAGTCTTCCTCTCTGCTTCTGAAGTATCAAAGCTCTAACAATATAAATGCCTGATCTCTCCAAGTAAATCAACCTACTTTTCCGCCCCAATTACTTTCCCAGACTAAAAATAACACCAATGAAATCTAGGAAAACAACCTCAAAACATTAATTACTCCTAGGCAGACATTTCTAGTCTTCCACCATGAAAAGCATCTGTTCTCCTTCCACCTGCTCCATCACAAGAATGAGAACTCATGCGCTGTCACAAGGAGGGCTCTCCCCCAGTGCATTGTTTTAGGTTTGCTTAGGATATAAAACCAATTCCAATTACACAAAGTAGTATGTCCTATGCGCAGCACTCCCCAATGCCATACATTTTTCTATCCTGTTGCAGTAAGCTGACCACTTCCACAGTACAAGGCCATAACTTTCTCATAAGGGGTATTTAATTTTTTTTTTTTTTTAAACTGTCACACAACCAGAATATTTAAAAAATCCTCGGAACATGGTTTGAAACATCATGAAGGTATCAAAATTTGACAAAAGTTTCAGAGAAGGCAAAAAAGTGCAGTTCTTCATACTAAGCATGAAGTTATACAAGACCTAGGTGGTAACAGTGTTGGAAGACTATATAATTGCTACACTCGCTAAAATACTCAGTGAAGCTTATTCAACACAAATAATATTGAGTTAAAGACTTAAAACACGGGCACAGTCCAAAGCTGCTATAATTCTTTACTTTTGCTAGAAGGCTTTTTAAAGCTGTATTTTTTATGCGTAGGATAGGTTTCTCAATAAAATACTGCCATCAATTACAGCCATACCTTTTCATAAGTTTTTGTATAAAATGCCTAAGGCAAATGCAGTGCAAATGAGAAAGCTTCCCAAAGTTACCTCCTCTATATGTAGGAAAAATTCAACTTAATAAGCATTAGCAGACATTAACATTTTCTACTAGAAGGGGATCTAGAAAACCACTCTGTCAATAAAAGAATTTTAAAACTGACACTTATAGTTTGATATTTTAAATTATGAATACAGAGCCAGACTCCACTTAGGATACCCAGTTAATCTAAGAACACCACTGTTCAGGCAGAACTCAAAATACCATAGCCTGGTGAGCATCCAGGAAGGAAAACGTGATAGGGCTTTAAGAGGATTCTTAAGAGGCACTAAGAATTTTTTCTCCTTGTCATGTCATCAAATCATGTAATTTGCACTTCCACAGAAACTGTTTAGAGAATAATTTGTTGATATTAATTGTGTTACAAGACTTCACAACAGTAACACTTGACAGGCCATAACATTAGACACACTGGAGACTGAACCTCACTAAGTTTCTTTCCTTGTAATCTTCAGAAGATACTCTTCCTTCCCTAAAAAAAGCAAATACGAAGCTTACTAATCAGGTATCAAATGTGCTTGCAACTTCTTTTCATGTCAAAATAACTTCTTTTGGGGACAATTTTTACACAATACATAAAAAGTTATTCAATTACGTTCTAGTGCTTCCTTATAATATGGAACAGACTTTGAACCAAGTTTCAAAAACTCAATTTACTTCAAAAGACCTGGATAGAGGAGAAAAATAGTGAAAAGAGAACTATAAAAAAAACAGGAAAAGTTACATTTTTAACTCATTTTATACAACGCATATAAGCAGACATTGCAATGATGACTGTTTTGGACTGTTTTCTACCATAACTCCCAGCACCAATTATTCCAAGTCACACTAAAAACTATGGGTGTTAAAAATAATAATTTTTTAATCCTCAAAATACTAGAAAAGATATGCTGATCAGAACATTGACTTCCTATAAAATAAAATGTATACCTTTCTCAGGGGATGAGAAAACAGCTGTGCACAAAAATATAAAATACAGAAACATTTTAATATTAAAAAATGGGGTATGATGATCAAAATACCAGAACTAACAAAAAAGCACATAAATAAGTCTACTAATGTCTCCGTAATGAACTTTAGCTGGTATGGATAATCACAACATAGAAAAATAGATTTGAGTAAAATCAACATTAACAAGTTCGAGATGATGTTAGGACAAAACATTTTAAATAGTTTTCATGTGTAGTTCATTCAGCAGAGACAGCTAGCCTTGATATTTATAAAAACATGAAATATAGCCTAGTTCCAAATTACATTTTGGACTTCAAAGATTTCCCATATCCTTTCTTTGAAGGCAGGAATGTAACATCCATTATCTTCAGGCCTAAATACCAGAAGTTCATGGACCAGCTGTTGAATGTTGCATTTCACAACACAATACTCCTCTTAAATACAAAGTAGCTGCTTATGTCAGGTTTTTTCAGTGCTGAAACGTTTTTATACCCATCACCAACTCTACATCTAAAAAACATATTTGCTATACATGACAGAACAGATGGACTACCAGGAAAATGAAAATACCTTTTTATCTTTTCAGAATATAATTGGTCACACTACAGTGACAAGTAATCCTTCACATGGCCAAAAAGCTCATGATTTTCTCCCCTAATTTCCTTGCTAGTTCCTTTATGCTTTATGAAAACTTCAGTGGGTTGTTTTAGTTCTTGAGGTTCTGAGGCCTTAGGATGAAAGCACCTTTCAAAAAACCCAAACAAACATAAAACCAACACAAAACCAAACCTGAAGCAATTTCTAAAAAACCACTGAATTACTGAGCATATTAAAATTATTTTTTGCAGACAGTAACAGATGGGTGGATTTTAAGAAGCAAAAATCCTTTTAAAAGAGGTCATAAACTGAGCTGTCCAGTCAGGTTCTGAAGCTTGCAGGCTGTGTAACCCACCTTGCCGCTGTAGCAGGTCATCAGCTCACAGGTAACATGCTACGTACACTGCCTCCTGTCTTCAATTCTACTCGCATGTTTTTGCAAAACTTGACAATCACATTCATATCAAACACTGATCTATTTTCTTGTTACATGTCTGATTATCACTTAGAACAGAAGGAAGTGGGACAAATTTAGAAAGACTCAATCTCATTGCTAAGAGACAAAGTTGTATCCAATTTGTCTAATTTCATGGTAAGGGCTTAGAATACATACATGCAGGGTTTAAAAATAGTACAATACAGTAAGAAAGATGCCAAACGTGTTCTTTACGCTGTCAATTTACAAATAATTAACAAAAACTGGGTGGGAATGTAAGAAAAAGATGACCTGGCAATCTTCTAAGGTATTTTATCTTATTGTTCTAATGCCTTAAATACGTTAAATAGAAAAACTCCTTTCTGGTTCTGTAGGTCCAAAGATATCATTCACTCAAGGTATGTACAACAGAATACCTTTCCTCTGTACATAAAAAACCCAAAAGACAACGATAAAACACCGAGGACTTGTGTACATGAACATCTTGCCACATTTCTTGCAAAAATCTCTAACAATTTAACATTAACACACCTCTAATTAAGCCAGCTGGTGGCACTCTTGTGCCACTATTTTGGATTTAATATGACAGTTAAGAAACACTACAAAAATCTTTTTTAGAAGTCTCCTTCTGTCCCTAAGAAAAAAACTAAAATGAGGGTAAACTGAGTAAGCAGTGTCCGATAGAGACCTATATGCTTGCAGAACTTCAGTGAAGAGATAACTACTCTAGCTTGCGTTTTAACTACATCAGCACATTGAATTCTTTAGAGTCCAGCTTGAAGAATCAGAATCCACTATTTTCAAAAAAAGAACTCAAGAATTAAAAAGTTTAAGTGTAATTTTTATAATTTTGTCCCAAATGATGACAAAGATGAGAAAGAACACCTGACATTTTTCTTTGCAAACTCTTTTAGATTATGTATTCACAGGGAACATATAAGAGCACACAATATGAAATGATGAAAGTCTAGTTTTAAAAAACACTATTTTCTGCTTTCCTTTGCATTGGGGGTTGTTTAGGCTGGAGAAAAGAAGACCGAGGGGAGACCTTATCCCTCTACAGCTATCTGAAAGGAGGTTGTAGCAAAGAGGGTGTCAGTCTCTTTCTGAGTAAGAAGTGATAGGACAAGAGGAAACGGTCTCAAGTTGAGTCAAGGGAGGTTTAGCTTAGATATTAGTTAAAAAAAAAAAATGCTTCACCAAAAGGGTTATCAAGCATTGGAACAGGCTGTCCGGGGAAGTGTTGAGTGACCATCCTTGGAGGTACTTAAATTATGTGTAGATGTGGTCCTTAGGGACATGGTTTAGTGGTGGACTTGGCAGCATTAGGTTGATGGTTGGACTCAATCTAAAGGTATTTTCCAATGTAAATGATTCCATGATTCTATGACTACCAAGAACAATCATGCTTCCGAAAAAAATTTAAGTGTATTTCAAGTAGCATTGCCCAATTAACAACTAGAAAATAGGCAATGATCACCTTAAGACTAAAAAGCTTGACTGTAATGATATACATGGTTATCTTACTGCACTGTTGGGATGCTAATGAATTAAACTCAAGTCACTAATGTGATTTTTCTATTGCAGGCAAATTGACAAAAGTATTGACATAAACAGAAGCCATATAAACATGTCTAATAACTTGCAGGAGTCAATTCAGCTTCCTTTTCTGGAAAGGGTTAATGGGATTCTTGGACTGATTGATACAATGTCCCATAAAAATCAGTAAAATGTAGCAAAATGGGGAGGGAAGAGGGGAAAGGGAAGGAGGAGAAAGAAAGGCTTTATTATTGCTCAAAAGAGGAAAGAAAGAAGCAATGATGATGATTAACTCAAGCAAATGAAACAAAACTAGATTACGAAGTTACAGTGTCCCTCATCCAAGTTTCTTACAGACAAATGATCGATGATGACTTGAAGACAAGACTAAATTCAGATTCTCTCCTATGGGAAGGCAGAAGAAGGTAGGATACAAGCATGTTTTTGTTCACAGTAAGATTGGAAATAGTCAATCTCAGATAAAAGCACTGCAGTGAAACATCTGCAGGCACACACAACACACTTTTTCTACTTTTGTTGAAACAAATCAGAAAATAAACTCAGATAACATTCCCTTTGCACAACTACTTGCTCACTAAGCCAACAACTGAGAGTTAAATTCTCTAAACATTACAAACAGAAAAAAACAGTCACTTTACACAAGCTTATCTGCTTCCCATGTCAGTTCTTCCATACCAGTAAATAACATAATACGCTCTCGTGAAAATTACTAAGTACATATGAGAAGAATGTCCATTTAGTACAGATTTATCTTATTTGCAGTTATTTTAGATCTGAGTGCTTTCATACTTTAAGTAATTTAAAAAGAAATGAAGAGGAAGTATTTATGTATTTCCATAATTTTCAATAAGGGAAGGGAAAAAAACCAAAACCAAACACACAGGTCTTTGTGGCTCAGGACAAAAAGCTCATGGTAATGATGAGCTTCTCAGTGTGAAGTTAAGGGATCAAAAATTGCATATTATGCTACTAAAAAGCAGAGTGCCCAAGAGTTCCAGTGTGTCATCCAATGCTTGCTCCTTTTCCTTCAAAGGTACAAAAGTATTTGTTTCAGAAACGTTAATTTTGGTAACCGAGTTACACAGTTAAAGTTTGAAAGATGCAAAAGGGGTTACAGTTTATACACTCAAAAAATGAAGCAGGAGCATTAGGTAACAGAGCTGACTGACACTTCCACATACAAGATGCGTTTTCAGTTGCTTATAAAAATTTTGCCAAGCTATAACAACTAAGACAGAAGTTTTCCATGATGGGTTATAGGATGTTGTAGGATACTTAGTAGTCATTTACATTAGATGAAGTATTTCCAGGAGAGGAAAGGAAGGTGCACCTCATTTAAAATATAGATTTTTTTTAAAGACCTCTGCACGTCTGAGCATGAAACAGATTATTGTCAGGGCCATTTTCAAAGACTTGCTTTGTGCTGTCCCATGGGAAGTTACACAATTTTGTCTCAGCATAGACCTTTAGAATTAAAATTGTAGTCCACAAAATCTCAGTGAAGTCTGAAGCATCACACTTTAAGTAAAAAAATAAAAAAAAAATCAAGGCTCCATCCCCTCACGGAGCACTGCCCAGCCCTCAACTGGTCTGCACACTATTAATGAACAAAAGATTGGCCAACCTTGACAATCCTTGGGTCCATGGTGGGAGAGTACAGCAGCATTCTGGAAATCGCAATGCCTGGCTGCTGCAGAGCATATTGGAGCCAGACACGAGAATTGAGAATCTGGAGCTATTACTCTGTGCTCCCAAGTGGCCAACCCCTCCTCCTGGAACTCGTGCAACTCCATTTCACTGCAAGCAACTGGAATTTCCTAACTCTAAGCGTTCAACTTTGCAACTTAAAAACCCCAAAACAAAAAACCCAACCACAACAAAACCACCCCATATTAATCAGGACTAAAAAAATTAATATATATTAATTTATAGCAAGTATTTCTTAGCTACTAGGGATGCTTATAGCTTCGTGTCCTTTCTAGTAGTTACAGTCTAAACCTATGGAAATTTATTGCAATTTAAGAAACAGGTCTGTGGACATTGCAAATCAAGAAACTGCTGCACCATGTGCATGAGATGCACTATTCACTAGTCCATGCACCTCCCAGGTCAGGTTGCGATACTTCCCTGTTCCTTGGGACACAGCAGGACAGAAAGAATTGCAAAAGCTAGTAAACATTTCAGTTCAAGCTTAGTTTCACTATTGGTTTTAAGACACTTAAGACTAAACTGCCACAAGAAAGAGGCAGTCCTGACCTTCCGCCAACCATGTGCTCTCACATCTCTTTTGTGTGGGCAGCAGTGATTTTGACCATGTGGCCCAGTGGATCAACGAACAACTAATTCAGAAGGATTATTTCTCAGGGAGACCACAAGCTGATCCAAATCACTAGGCAGCTGCACAAATACTAGTGTCAATACAAGACGGGGCAGGAGTGCCCAATTCAGCAGTAGCATGGACATAAATTAGCATAAACCAAACATGAAATCCCAAATAAGGTTTATCTGCAGTGGAATTTTCCCAAAAGAAAAAAAAAAGTAACAGGAAAAAATAAATAAGATGAAGTACAATTTCACAGAAAATCAGATCACCTCTGATCTGTCCAAAAAGAGATGCATTAAGTGGAACGCTGAATGGAGGGGTAAGTGGAAGAGTGAAAGAAAGAAGGAAAAACAAACCCCAAACTTCAATGATACTAATTCATGTGTAATCACATTAGTTAGAGAAAGAATATCAGATACTTCATCCTGTGAAGGGCTCTACCTGCAGCACAGAAAACAAGACATCAAAGCAGCTACAAAACCTAAGAAATAAAAGTAGACATAGCTTTAATTGGTTTTATTTGAATCTGCTGCCTTTTGCACTAAGTAGTAACTGTATTAAGCAACATTTGCTTACATGCCTGTTGACTACTAAACTATAAATCTGTCCTAAAAAAACCCGACTGTAGACACCAAATCATCCAAAGATCAATCACTAGTAGAGAACAGGTATACACAGCTGGGGAGTTAAGTCACAAATCTACCCTTTTGTTTAAAAGCAGATAAGCCATACCAAAAAAATGAAACCCGCATTCATAAAGGAAACCACTGATGTGACTGGTCCAAAAATCTTGTATAATTTTTACAAACATGAGACTAGTAAATGTGCAACACAATTCTGTAACCAAGGCTGTAAATTTGGTTAACTAAAAATGAATATTTTTCTTTGTATTTGCAGACTTCTATTATAGTATAACGGACTAAACACAAACCAGCATGCGCAAAACTGACACAGCTAGTTCTCAGTTGTTTCTTCAGAACACAAAGTCTTGTTTTTTGGGTTCAAACTCCTTTACAAACCTGACAAACCCTAGTTTTCATCCTATAAGTTAGAAGTATATACAACTGGCGAAAACTGTGTAAATTCTTTTCTCCTCATACGAGTTTAATGTTCCACAGTCCCTGCTGTGTTCTTAATTTTTGTCATCTGTTCTAAATTTGGGTTTTGGCAACCTGAAGTAAGGACAAACAAGTAATCTGTTGCTAATTTCCTACAGATGTAGTATTTCTCTTCCCTAATCTAATTAGATGTTACAGAAAAAGTAAAGGAATTTGTCTTGATTTTAAATGGACTGGTATATCTACAAAGAAACTAGCTGTTTTAAAAGCTCCATTAATTAATCACAACTTGTAAAGTGGTATCTTCACTGGAAACTGCAACCAAAGCATGCAACTCCCTGCAGCACTTTTGACAAAATTTGGTAACATCATAAGGCAAGAATTCCCATTTCTCAACTCAGGTCTAGTTGCTTGGTCCAAGACTGCTTCTTCTGAGAGGTATGTTGCCTAGATTTACTTGGTCATTATCTATGGTATTTTGTCTCTTGCAGATGAATCTAGTAAGAGTTCCAGCTTCTGAGCAACCATTTTCTTAGCTTGTCTGTATCACTGGTATTTTTTTCCCCTCGATAAATCCTATCATAAACACAAGTATTTTTCTGAAATGTTGTGGAACCGGCAGGAAAGCAGCGAGATATATATTAAAATGTGCTTATTTACACAGTACCCAATTCAAACTGTCTTCTACAACCGATGAAATCTCTAATCAGTGAATGTAAAGAGGCTGGAGGGGAAGCTAAAAGTATAAAAAAGGTCACTGGACTGCAGACAGCTTTCATCAGCACAGCAGCTATTCTACTGCTAGCATTACTAATCAAAATGGCACATGGACATACAGACACAGGAGTCTAACCATTTTAAGAGGCTACCACTGCCACCAGCTCACATTATTCTCTTGCAAGACTGCAACTGGAAAGTGAAGGCTGATGAACCTCAAACTGTGTGCCTTCATCTTAAAAGGTCAGAACAGCTGCAGAATAGAAACCATCAAGTGTTTGGTACCTCCAAGAACACCACAGTGGAAGAAAGGACAAGCACACCACAGGCAAATTCTAATTGATATAGTATGACTTTCTCAGAGACTGTCATCTCACTACTGCCATATGCAAGGGGGGCTACCAGGAAACTGTCCAAAAGCAGTTTTAACTGCAGATAAATACATTTGGGATGACAGAGTTTGAATCCTTCAATTGCTCACCCACAAAAGGCTCCAACATCACAGAACAACCAGAAAGAACAGCATTTAAGCCAATGCCTTAAGGGTTCATGCTTAAGGTAACAAAATACACCATAACTGCAATTTTTGAGTTGATACCAGCTTTGCCAGCCAGCTGTATCAAATGAGACATGTATCATACTGTCCATTTTCCTGTTCCTTCCAGGGAGGGAACTTTTAAGCTTATTCATCAGTGAGGAAAAGTTGACAGGCAATCTCAGAAGATAAATATATTCTTACATGTTTTATGGTTCCTGATACACTTTAATTAGTGACCTCCTATGTGGAAAAAAGTTACAGGGCCAATTTTCAATTCAGGACTATGAAATACATTGGATATGCTCATTGGAGAATTGAGATTTACCAATGCAAGGAAAACATTTAATTTCTCATTTCCCTTTCACTTATTTTAAATCTATATGCCCCAATTCTTAAAACATACCACTCCATGCATGTGCAGTAATTTGAACTTTTAGAACTACTGGATTCCAATTCAAAATTCTTACAAAAAAATCCCTTCCCATAATACGCTTTGCAGATTCTCTAAGCATAATGTGAAAAAAATTTAGGCGCTAGTTTTGTAGGCATGGAGAAGAGTGTATTAGTAATTTTTGGGTTCTAGTGCATCACAGGCTGAAAATTGCTTTATTGCCATGTGTAAACTTCATGATGAATAGTCAAGCACATTCGATTACCAAAATACATAAGTATTGTTTATATTTCAAACTGATATGTTTATCTCAGCGAATATTTTGAAAGCCTCCAAAAAAAATCTCACAAGTGAAGAGTCATTTTCCATCTATTTCAAGAACATTTGAAAACTGGATGGCTCACACTTCTTATGCCAACAAAATTTGAAGCCAAAGTAATGTTTCAAGATGATAGATATGCACAGTTTTCCCTTACTGTTGACTTACTAAAAAACACTTTATGACTAATAATTGGAAAAAAGAAAGAGGAAGAGATGGTCTAATTCTGTTTCAAATTAAGTCTCTCCATTGACTATTTTCAGCTTAGGAAAAGGATAACCGGAAACACTCCAGAATAAGCTTTATGTACAAAACTAAAGACATAATAGAACTGGCAGAAAATAATTTCATTTTTAAAAGTCTTTAGAAGAAAACCAAAACAAATGCCTGTCATGTCTTGGTTGTTGCATATCTATGATTACTCTCACAAATCAGAGACTAACAACCTTAGCATCTGCTAACCACACAAAACATGGAACATAAGGAAAACTACTCAAACCTTACGCTCCCAAAATACAAGAGCCAGTGATGTTCTATTCCTCCAAGAGCTAAAATAGACCACAACTGCTCTTTAAATCACCTACAAATAGTATGGAAGGTTCAGCAATCCAACTCTATTTTAAGATACTGTTGCCTACCAAAAATTGGGTTGATTTCTCTGCATACAGAAACAGTTAACTGAATTTTCATACACTGTAACATTTAGTAATCACACATAAAACATGACCTACAATAAACTTTAATGGGTAGAAAAAGCTTCTGCATTATGCTACTGTGTAGCAAATATTATTTCAGTGACAACATGTCCATACAAGAGCCAAGGCAAACCTTTTTTTTCCTTATCCCCATTTCCACTTTCTCTCACAGGAGTTATTAGCCAATACACAGATTTGTTTGTGTGTGCCGAGTTTACATTACACCCATTACTCACCATCATGCCCCCAAAGCTCCCTTCTTTTCCCCAAAAGAAGCATTAAATTTTAGTCTGTATTGCTGCTTTCTCTGCCAAGTGAAGCAAATAATGTGTAGTTTTAATGCACTGGC
This sequence comes from Chionis minor, assembly GCA_013398295.1. Lineage (NCBI taxonomy): Eukaryota > Metazoa > Chordata > Aves > Charadriiformes > Chionidae > Chionis > Chionis minor. The sequence goes on along the minus strand of VZSF01011009.1, from coordinate 419,395 downwards.
AGTCCTCACCATGATTTTCACCTCTTATAGTAGAAAGTCTAAAACTACAATTAATTAAGTGCAAAAAAAAAAATTTTTTTTTAAATTTAAAAAAAAATCATGTAGCATTACCAACTGCTACATTATGCATTATCTTCATATGTAAGTCAGAATGTCTCAGCTGTGCAAACTGGTTTATGGTCATAACGAACTCCATCATGCTGGGAGGGAGCGGGGGTGATGCTTGTACTGTGTCAGACCAGATGGCAGACTTCAAACTTACTTGCAGCCTCTTGACTGAGTACATGCAGGGCAGCAACAATAACTGTCCATGAATGGACCCCTTCACAGATCAGACATAACGCGCTACACCAGCACAATCACCACAGTTCTCTATTCTCTTCCCACTACCTTCTTCTCCTACTGCTCCAGCACAGCTTATTGAAAATAGGGACAATTTCTTGGTAGCAGAGGGACCAAGGAAGAAGGAAAACAGTAGTATGGGTGGGTGAAAGGGACAAGTTAGTCATATAGTCATCACTTCCCCTACCTTTACTCATGCTATCACATCACTCATTCAGTCTACATTTGAGTAAGGTATCACACATGCAGAAACCAACATTTAAAGTGTATGCCACTCATTACACAACTAAAAGCACAGAAGACAAAAAGAACTTACCAATTTAGGGAAGAATACTGTTCAAGCAAGGATTTGGAAAGTCATTTTGTGAAGGACAATTTTCAATTTAGCAAAAAATTTTACGGGGTTGGGATGGAAACAGCTTTCCTTAGTCAGCAATGCTTAGAGGAGACTGAAGACAAGAACATAAGTGCAGACAGACAATACTTAGTACCGCCAAGATCATGAGACTACAAAGCAGTAGTCTTTAAAGACATTAATGTCCACAATGTCCAAAGAGATAGTGTTAAGAATTGTTATGAAAGGGAGAAAACTAAAAAAACCATGATGTCAACTGATAGAACTGTGATTTTAGACTACCCAGGGAATTCCAGCCAGCTGTCTTGAAAGCATCATAGAGACAAATCCAGAATGAGGACAACAAGGATGGTCCTGGCCAATAGGACCACCAAGAGTTATCATCTGGCATGATGTTGATTATCTTCAACCCCATGAAGTTCCTACAGCACAGACTGCTAAGAGGAAGACAATGACAGCAAGGTGCCTATCCAACTGCTCAGGCAAAAAGATCCAAATCATTCATTACCACCAATGGGTGTATTCCTGCTCTCCCTTCAAGCCTCCAGTTCTTGGCTACAATGCCCCCATCACGCATCAGCAAACATCAGGCCCCTCTGAGCCTATTCGAGTCATCCAAATAGCACAGAACGAGCCTCAGAATAAAAGTAGTAAGTTTTGGTGTGTTAAGTACCAGTAAATGCCAAAGCTGGGACATGGGAGGAGATGAGACAGTGTAAGAGCTTTGGGGAAGGAAAGAAGAGAGGAAAGGGAAGTCATAGCCTCCTGTTTCTGGTGGCTATGGAATTGCAGCCTCTTCCCATAACATGTGTCACTATTATCAGTCAGAAAGTATACTAGATTATACATACCTTTAGTGGGCCTGTGCATGGCAGTTCTTTTACAGGATTTCCCTACATTTCCAGGTCAGTAAGCTCTTAAATATGCAACAGAATTATTTTGTAAGATAGAATACTAAAGTTAATAACTGCAAAGCTTAATTTCCTTTTTCAGACATGCATTTCCTCCTATGAAAACAGTCTTCCATTTTACTTAATGTTATGTTCTTCGTCCTGTGATTCCAATAAAACTAAGTTGCAGAAGAAAGGATGACTTTTTAAGGTCCCTATACTGCCTGGAGAGAACAGAAAGGATCGGTCAAAAGGGCAGAGTTGCCAAGTCACTGACCTCTTTCGTAACAGCCACAACAGCAAAGAAAAATTTTAAAGGTCAGCTCAACTGCAGCCAGTCTCAAGGAAGACAGGCAAAAAGAAAAGAGCTGACTTAAAGTGCTGTGTAAAAACAACAAGTCTCAAAACAGATCTGCTGTGGCCATGAAGTAATAGCCTCTCCCAGTTCCTGCATAAAAACTGTGGTTTTTTCCTACATGGGCACCAGATCTTCTTCAAAGGCTACTTCCTCAGAGGGATGTTCTCCATTAGAGACAGCACCATTGAGTCCACTATGTGGGTGGGAGGGTAGAATTCAGCCATTCCAGGAAAAGGTGTTTTGGTTCACAACCTAGCCAGGAAGACTAATAAACCCTAAGCAACAGTTTTCACGCTCTAAACGAATAAAAAGGAAGTCAACCCCTTTGGCAGAATCACTGTACCAACAAAGAATCCTTGGGTTTCTACCCATTTATAAGGCAAATTTCATTTAACAACTACCACCAAATCTGTCACAAACTCCAAATAAATGTTATTTTCCCCTCTTCCTCGCCAGTGATGAAGAAGAGATTAAAAAAAAAAAACCAAAAACTGCTTCACAGTAAAAAGTCCTGTCCCATCACATAAGTTTCCATACTGAATAGTTGAATACAAATTCTGTAAAACTCAGTGAAAATTTCTCAGAGGTGAACACCTTCCTCAGACTACTGAAACTAAAAAGATATAGCTCAAAATCGAAGCAGCACTGTTAATGAGTGTAGAAGCTTCTGTTCTCAAGAGGCGAGCAGAATTTGGCTTTCAAATTACCAACACTTTCTGTTTACTTCCTTCAAAGGAATCATTCTTATCAACTTATCTGGGCAGAGAAACAATAGCCACATTCTTATGAGAAGCAATCACCAGGTCTACAAAGGCAGCTCTCTCATACCTTTGCGAGAAAAGCTTTTGGGGGTGATTTTGAGCCTTGCAGTCAGTGGCCAAGAGCTCAGAAAGCAACTAGGAAAGAAATGGCAATGCTTGCAGCAATATGGATCAGCTTCCTGCAAACACAAAGTAACTTCTTGACCTCTGTTCTCTTGATTCACCACCATCAAGTTACTTAAGTGCATCAGGTGGTTTGTTGATTACTTATGCCATGGGAAGAACTGAAAAATCTGGGAGACAGGAAGGGCCATCTTACTGATGCCTCCTGAAGTAAGAGAGGCCAAGATCTAGACAGAGACCTGCAAAATCAACTGCAGAAAAGATCCTGTGTTTTTAAAAATGAAGAAACGCAAAATTCAAGTTTTTCTTTTGCTATGCAAGTTACAGAAGCAATTAATTCAAGTAAATAATCTTTTTAGCCCAAGGAGAGACAAAAATGCAATCTTGCCTAACTTTCTACATAAAAAAAGAAGAGATATCAGCATGAATAACAGTTAGAAATCCAAAAAACCAAAAATAACCCTTGTCATACCACAGAAAGAAAATGACTGAAACAAACAACAATACAATCAATGGTTGTCATAGGCTAGCTCCAACACTTAAGCCTACAGCAATAACACAAAGGCTTGCATTTTAACTTTCCAAAGAGAAAAGGACACATTTCTATCTACTTCTGTTTTGCTTCACTCAATACAAGTCTCCAATAAAAGTAAACTGAACACCAACTTTTCACACAAAAAGAAAGTTTATTACCTAAACTGTCCCTCATTCATTTCTCACCATTTCAAATAAAGATTTAAATCTAAGTGTGACCTTGATGAGTTGATCATTAGACTGACAAGCCTGCACCATTCCCTCTTTACATCAGATGAACTTCTGCTGCAGATGGGTAGAGGCATGCCTTCAGCACAGCTCATTCAAATTAGTGTTAATTATTGATTAGAATAAACTCAGCTTGTTCCAGTTTACTTCCATAAAAAAGAACATGCATATTAGTACAACTGACTTTTGAACATGCCAGATTCTGTTTCAGGGAATATTTCTACACGACAGCTTCTTGTTCTCTAAATTCACTGGAACATTTTCACCATTTCCTTCCACAAGTCACCAGCGCTTTCAACATTCCCCAAACTGGCTCTGTTTTTACTGAAAAGTTCCCCCTCTGGTTAAGCAATGCCGAGGCACCAAAATTCCAAATGAACATCTGCTATTGCTGTATCCCAGCCCAGTTGTTTTTCTGTGTTGTGCATTGCTTCAAAGAGTTCTCCCTGTCATACATTAAACAAGGACATTAAGTAGCAGCAAATTACTGATATAGTATAGCTCTAGATAAGCATTTAAATTGCTCCATGTGTTTCAGGTATTAAGTGTACTGTAACAGGAATGTAATCTTGTCAGTTGTACTTTCTTTTTTGCACGGCTGTGCACTCCTCACATTTAAATTAAAAGCAATATATGAGATTTACTTAGAATAAAAACATAAACTATAAAACATTAAAATCCATGACTGGCTTAGGAGGAAGAGATGGGAAAAGCCCTTAAAAAAAAAGTATACATTCTTTAAAAGGATTCCTTGTAGACAGAAACAGAGAAAGAAGTAGCTATAGCACGCACAGTCCATGAAAAAGCAATCTTAATCTTTTATCAATCCCACTGCACTGAAGATGTTTATCTAGGAGTGACAGCATGGGGGGAAGCAGGGAGGAAGAAAAAAAAAAAAAAACCTGCCAGTTTGAAGAATAAAAACCCCAAACCAAAACAAAGTCTTGAATTAATGACACTCTACCTCAGTGATTGGTTGCCCTTGTGATGTCAAGTCCAGTTCCTGAGGTCTCGTCACCTTATCGATATCCAAGGAGTCCATGCTGGAAGCTGCAGAGGTTATGCTGGAACGGGAGGAGTTACTGATTGAGCGCACCTCAGCGTCGCTCACTGTGCCAGCAGATGCTGTCCTCCTGTGCTGAGCAGTAACTACTGGTTTGGCATCTTCTGCAACAGACTGTTGGGCTGCCTCATCCATACTCAAAGAGGCCTTCTCTAACTGTGCAGTGATGTCATCCAAAGATACGTTGGCATGCGATGGTTTAGTCACCTTACCAGATGAGGAGGATAATCCTTTCACACTGCTGTGCTTAGTAGAAGGTCGACTAGCAGGTGGTTTCTGAGCTTTGGATTCTGTGGGAAGGCATTTCACTGCAGCATTGTTTGCTGAATGAGAACCAATGCTGCTGAGCTCCTGCTCAATGGAACAGAGATCAGCCATGAGGGCATCTAGATCCACAGTCTCCCCCTGATTCAGGGCTTCTGCAATAAACAAGAGTTTTTAGTATGTGCAAAGTTATTTCATTTGCCTATGCAACTCTTCACTCTGTGTTATCAAATTTAACAGTTAAGGTAAGGGAACAAAAGAAGCTGTATTTTCTTTTCCCACCTGTATTGCAAAAATCTCTGCTCACTGCTAAACAGAAATTTATTTGCACTACTACTCTTGACCTAAGAACAACTTAAAAAACCCAACAACCTATTAAGGTTAAATATGTTTGAAAACAGAAGAAATCTATGAATGTTCAGGTTACATTTGAAAAGTTTAAACTGCTGTCCTGTGAACAGAATCTAATAATACAATAAAGAAAGCGTAGAGTTCTGCTAAGCATTTTCTACTAAAGCAATGCAAGGTACATGACACTGCTTTTAAAAAAACCCACAAAATATTATACACATACTCAAGCCTTTAAATTAAGGCTTCCTGTACTACAACCACAGGAAGCTATTTTAAGACAAGAAAAAAACCAAGATTTTTGTTTAACATGAAAGCATTTTGTAGCTATATTCCTGCATCCTGTCCCATGAAGCAAGATGCTCTTTCTTCCCGTTTAACAAATACACATCAATTCATTCTTTCACGAGACCAGATCCTAGAACGTGTATTTCTGTACAAACACTACACTACAACTGTCAGATACTAGGTACTGTAAAAGGTACTGCTTTAGGGTATTCAAAATTCCATGCCATCAGAAAGCAATGCCTTCAATAAAAATGTTGCCACTTGAGCTAGAAGTGTATTTAAATGCTCCTATATTTTACAGTGTTCTCATTGATAGCTGCATTTTTTTCCCCCTAAACTGATATTTGAAGAGATAAATAATTCAAACAAACCATTCAAATTGTACATGGAGAAGCGATATGAGAAGTTGGCAAGATTGGTTTCCTGATGGAGAGGTGATCTCTTCACGGGTGCCACAGGCTTGTCTGTATCCAGACTCTGAAAAAGACAAAAAAAAAAGGGGGGTAGGATAAAGTTTGGCAAGGAACTGGACAAGCAAATCTTCAAGATGAATGAAAACCAATTTTCTCTAAGAAATTTTTTTCAAAAACTCCTGGCATATAAAGAAAAATATACCATAGAGATTTAGCTTCAGATATTCAATGGAGAAAAGATGTTAAACACATTCTGGGTTTTTTTAGAATCAAAAGGACTGAAGCATACTCCAAATGCATTTTAAATGGTGTTACAGACTAGCTCATTTTGAAAGACAGACTGGCTTACCTGTAACAGCTTCTCTGCGGTGACATGCTCAAGTATCTAAACACATTCAAACTGTGGCAGACTCTCTAAGAAATGCATCATTAGCTTGTGAGCATAATGATGGCATAAGCACACAAAAGCATTCAATGATGAATTCTGTTTTATTAACAGGGATTGAAAATTGGCTAAATTCAGACATTTTTCTCATAAGGCTTTTAAGTTGTGAAAGCAAACTCCAGCCAGTTTATGCAGGCTACGGTTGGGTATTTTTTAGAAAAACTAGTACCTGTTTAAAAAAAAAAAAAAACAAGACAACATCTTTCTACCCAATACCTTTAACTGTTACATTATGAAGGCTAATGTGGGCATAATATTATCATAAATAACAGCACTTTTGTAAGTAGCGAGCAGTAAGGTACTATGATCCAGCTGGTGACCTGACAGATGCATGACAGGGTCCTGACCTGCTGTCCCTGGAACAACAAATGTTACATGGGGAATCTAGCTCTTGCTGTCACCGAGACTCAACAGCCCTGCAGAAGGTTTGAATTTAAACAATGATTGTACCGCTAAAGCTTTCCTGAAGATGCGTGTGTCTGAAAGAAAAGCACCTTCTAGCTCCAACAGAACAGACATGTGCAGTGCTACAGGCTTCAGGAAGAGTGGCTGGAAAGCTGCCCAGACGAAAAGGACCTGAGGGCATAGATTGACAGCTGGCTGAAAATGAGCCACCAGTGTGCCCAGATGGCCAAGGCGGCCAACAGCATCCTGGCTTTCATCAGAAACAGTGTGGCCAGCAGGATGAGGGAAGTGAACGTCCACACAACCACCCTGTACTTGGCACTGGTAAGGCCGCACCTCAAAACTGTGTTCAGTGATGTACACTTGCAGCCCAGAAGGCCAACCACATCCCCAGCTGCATCACCAGCAGCGTAGCCAGCAGGTTGAGGGAGGTGATTCTGCCCCTCTACTTTCATGAGACCCCACCTGGAGTACTGCGTCCAGCTATGGGCCCCCCAACTAAGAAGGACGTGGACCTGTTGGAGCAGGTCCAGAGGAGGGCCATGAAGATGATCAGAGGGCTGGAGAACCTCTGCTATGAGGACAGGTTGAGAGAGTTGGGGTTGTTCAGCTTGGAGAAGATAAGGCTCCGGGGAGACCTTATAGCAGCCTTCCAGTACTTAAAGGGGCCTACAGGAAAGCTGGGGAAGGACTCTTTATCAGGGAGTGTAGTGATAGGATGAGAGATCATGGTTTTAAACTCAAAGGGGGTGGATTTAGATTAGATATTAGGAAGACATTCTTTACTGTGAGAGTAACAGCAACTGGAACAGGTTGCCCAGGGAAGCTGTGGATGCCCCATCTGTGGAAGTGTTCAAGGCCAGACTGGATGGGGCTTTGAGCAATCTGGTCTTGTGTGAGGTGTCCCTGCCCATGGCAGGGGGACTGAAACTAGATGATCTTTAAGGTCCTTTGCAACCCGAACCATTCTATGATTCTATGAAGCTGGTGAGGGGTCTAGAGCACAAGTCTTATGAGGCACAGCTAAGGGAACTGGGGTGGTTTAACCTGGAGAAAAGGAGACTCAGGGAAGACCTTATCACTCTCTACAATTACCTGAAAGAAAGTTGTAGTAAGGTGAGTGTCAGTCTTTTCTCACAAGTAACAACTGACAGGAAGAGAGGAAACAGCCTCAAGTTACACCAGGGGAGGCTTAGATTGGATATGAGGAAAAATTTCTTCACTGAAAAGGGTATCAAACATTGGAACAGGCTGCCCAGGAAGGAGTCAGCATCCCTAGAGGTATTTAAAAGACATGTAGATGTGGCGCTTCGGGACATGGTTTAGTGGTGGACTTGGCAGTGCTAGGTTAACGGTTGGACTCTTATGATCTTAAAGGTCTTTTCCGATCTAAATGATTCGATGAATATTTCTCACCCAAGGTTTTTAATTTGTATTTTCTACATCTTTACTCAAGTCTTTGTTAAAAATCAAATGCACTATTTTTTTATCCTAATATTTATTTTTGCTGAACTCACTTCTCAGTTTGGCCTGAACTTATAAAAAAAAAAAAATCACTTTACTAGGAAGTCAAGCATCACTTAATGAGGAGAAGCCAGTGATACAGCCACATCAGGTGGAAAAAACCCCCACCTCTAGTACCTCTGATGGAGCTTACATATTGTCCCACACAGAACAGCCAAAAAAAATTAAAGTAATAACAAAATATCTATCTATAACCCTAAAGGCAGCAGTGAAACTGGAGACAGAAGAGGCATGTTAGGGCTCATTTGCTCAGACTGAAACCATAGACTGCCACAAAAAGATTTTCTGTAAAGCAAATATTTTCTGGTTAAAAGCATCTTAAAATGTTTTTTACTGAAGTTACTATTAAGTTATTTCACATCCGTGGAAACACATGAGATATGGTCTCGCTATTATCAGAGCACAGTCTCCATAACACATCATGATACTAAACTAGCAGTTTGGAGAGCTGCTGAAAACGGCAACAGCACCAAAAGCTTAGTTCTGAATGATCATGAGAAGCAAAGAAAGATTTCCTTCATTTAACCTGCACTATAGAGCAAGATTAATATTAATGGACTCTGTACCAATGCCTATTCTGGTTTGAGGTAAAACAGGACCAATTTTTCTGTTCAGTAATTTTACTTTTTAGCTAGGCCTCTTCTAACTACTGAAATTAAGAGCATATTGTGCAGAAACTTCACTCTCAGAGTGATAAGACCCATGTTTATAGTTGATGCCAAAGCATGGTATGCAGAGAGGCTCTTGCTTATACTTGTTGCTGTAACACCCAAGGCCAGACAACTTTGTTATTTGCCCTGTTGAAGGGTCAGAAGCAGAAAAGCTTAGAGGGTTCACACCTGTGGGGAGGAGCAGACAGGACAGGTGACCCAAAACTGACCAACAGGGTATTCCATCCCATCTGCCTCAGGCTCAGTATAAAAGCTGAGGGAATCAAAGGGTCAGCCCTCTTTCTTCAAGGGCCAGCATCCAAGGAGGACTCTGTCTGTTCGTCTGCCTTTGATTCCAAACCATGCATTCCTGAATCCAGATCCAGTTTATATCCGTGACTGAGTCCAGTCTGAGACTTTCTCAGTGCCTGCTGGTGATGTGATCATCATCCTGGAAGTTTGATACAGCTTTGTATATATTTCATTATTTTGTCTTTGCTATTTTATTATTAATATTTCAGTAAAATAGTTTACCTCCTTCTAAACTCATAAGTCACTTTCTCTCTCCCTCCTCTCCTTGAAGAGAGAGGTGGGGGAGAATGTCTGTCTTTTGCCGCAGTGGCCAATCCTGCCCAAACCACGACAGCATACACACAGCTTGCACGTGCTGCAAATTTTGTGACTACATTTTATAATGCTTTTATTAGACTGACAGTTAAAGAGGGCAAAGTGAATTCAAATGATCTCATGGGCACCTTAAGATTTACAAATCTTTTAAAAAGCACTTCCATATGGAAAGGCATCTGGGTCTTACTTTCAATCCCCCCAAAACAAACACTTAGGAAATCTAAAAAGGAAGTTAAAGTTCAAGGAACTTGGGGACAAAAACCCCTTTTTTCCTACTGATCTTAAGAGTCCAGCTGATAAATAGCAAAAAATGCTGAGATTACAGGATAATGCACTTTGGAGCTCATTAGCTCTAATCACCTCCCTTTATTGGGACAGCTGCATTAGGACACAACCACTTTCCAAACGAACTGAGACAACTAACTGCATTAACTTGTTTATACAAAACCATATAAGGTCATTCAAAGTTTTGGAGGAAATGACATTTTCTTTCTTCGTCACAAAAGACAGAAGAGCAACTGTGAGGCTATGTTGCAGACTGTGTCGTACAGCAACAGGAAAGTGAGAAACAAATAATGTGGGTCCTCCCCTTAACTATACTAGTAGGTTTTAAGAATTTTGCGTGCATCAACACACAAATTGAGCCATCACCATAAAGTCTGTATGTCAACAGTGTAGCTGTAAGCCTCAAGTATGCTTCTATTCCTAGGCTGCTCATACCTGAAAAAAAGGGGCAGAGAACAAAAGGACTAAGACCAATTACCCTTTGTGCTCCTCTGAAAATCCTCCCTGGAGGTCATTTTCAGAGCCCATACCTTCAAAATGGCTCTCACCATTAAAAAGCCTTCATAGGAAGTTAACTCTATCATAATGCTTGTTGTTTATTTCACACTGTCTTCCATTCATCTCAAAAGACAGGATTCTTTATTGCCCTTCATGTACAAGTTCAGAAAAAAAAATAGTTTTCTCCCCTATGTAGATAGTGTGCTACCTACATTTAGATCTCACAGGCAGAGATTTAGTCAGAAGATAATAGAGATGAGCCTGAATTTGAAATGCTGTCACAGGATTAGTTCAATTTTCCTTCAGCCTTTGGGTAAGATGAAGATGAGAAAAGCTACCTCTTTTCTAGCTTACTGAAACTTAAGATGTCATACCTTTGCTTAAGTCTATGTGACAAAGAGGGAGAACATGAAATAAGTTATACAGCAGGGCCAGTTCACACAGCTGAAAAAACACAGCAGGTGGTCACAGAGAAATGGCCTATCACCCCAGGAGTCTGGCATACCATGCAAAATGCATGAGCTGCTTGTGAAGGAAAGGAAAAGCACTAGACAGAAGGAAGTGCCAAAAGAAGACATCCTATCAACTGTGTCTCTGATACAGGAAGCGTACTCTGGAATAATGGCGAGTCCTCTATGGTGTATCAGAGCATCTCACCATGTCATCAGAGGCAACATTCAGAGCCCACAATATTGTGTTCCTCATTGCTGTTCAGGTGCAACAAATAAATGCTGTCACAGCTGGACAATGCCCAACCATACATTTGGAGATATAACCTACCTCTAGCCAGCTAAAGTCAGCATTTCTCTATATGCACAAGGACAAAATACCAATTCCATAGTTGTCAGAAGGAATAATAGTCTCTGGGAAAGGTCAAACTAGCAGGTTGTGAAAAATGAATTTAACAATTTTGAGACAGGGAAAACAAGCCAATTTAGAAACCTTTGAAGAGCACCGAGCTGGTCACATGTTACAGTCTACCTTGCTGCAAGCAGCAGTGGTAAGTAGTTAGCATCCAACTGAAGAGAAATATGTAATACTTACAAAGAATTATACTGTGAGATGATTGAAACCTCCCTTACCTGTGTGAGCTTGTCCAGTTCCCCCAGCCATGCCCCAAACATCTTGTCCAGATCCTGATCTTCCTTATCACTATCTTCTTCCGCACCATGGTCAAGTTCTTCATCTGATAATTGCTCCATCTTAAGGAAAAAAAAAAAGTTTGATACTCAGAATGTATTCGTGTTTAAGAAAACTGGTGTTAACTACGAAGTTTCTGGAAAAGCGTTCTGTAGTCAAAAGTACATGTCTGTCCATAAGCTTTATAAAAACTGCATACGTTCACAGCTTATTATCCTGCTCACAAATAAAGAGTTAATGTGAAAGCTTCAATAGATAATTACAAAGCCATTCTTGCAGATCACTTGTATCAGAACCATGCAGAAAAAGATGAAGAAGAGTCCACAATATTTAATACACAATCAGAAGTTATTTCATGCTAGCCTTGCATGTGCATTCATTGCCAGCTATTGTTAGCAACGTCTATTGACTTTACATTACAAAAATTCAACTCTTGTCCAAGGAATTCAGCTGACCACAGTTAAGCAACACCATTCAACCCACAGGAAGTGCAGTCTCACTGCACTGCAAATAGCTGACTGTACACATCTGTAAACAAAAATGCTTAAACAGGCCAGAGAATGCCAGCAATACCTCCCATGAGACAGTGTAAATTTTGGACACTGTCCAGATCATTTCAGTGATACTGCACAATTTTTATCCAACAAAGAAACTCCTCCCTGGAAGCAAAGAGTCGCCATTACAGCTATCAGACTCTCCTTCATTCAACAAATTTGAGAGACCAAGATGAGGACTTAATGTTCTCAAAAAGTTATCCGTTATCACCCCAAAGGAGATTAATCTTTTGTTAAACAAGCCTCTATTCTCTTCCCCAAACATGTCCTCCAAGCCCCTTATATGGAGCTAAGACACTGTGCTTTCCTGGGTACATCCACACTGTTACGCCCAGGATCTGATTCAGAATGAACGTTCACATACTTGGAGGGAAAACAACATAGGCAACAATTTGGGAGTGATCAGGCACTACAGAAGAGTAAATCCTAGAGGCGTGCTATAGAATGTCCAGAGAGACACAAGACAAGATCGTCATCAAAAGCTATAAAAAAAAATTCATGTTATGCTGTACAGCTTGATTTGGTCAAGTCATGGGCTACATAGTAATTTGCTACATAGCTTTCAGAAAGGACCAGTTTACATTTCATAAATTTAAAACCGAACTTTCTAAATGCTAGTCTTGAAGAAAACACAGATCTTCGTCTGAATGGCATCACAATGTTGCAGAGTTGAACTCATGAGAGACATTACAAGGGATAATAAAGGTGATCTCTGAGAGAAACTGTTCAATCCATTTTTTATTTTGTATGGCAATAGTTCATACAAAAACCCTCCATGACTTAAAAATAGCCTTTCCTTCTATTTATACATTGCTTATATTTCACTTCACCTTGATAAAATAATCAGGGAACAGGAGACTTTAGAGGTGACCTACAGATGATTCTGAGGTCAGCAGAAGCCAATGCCTCCCCACAGATGCAGGATACTGCCATCCAGTTGTTCTAGGCAAAGCCACTTCAGTCTCCCACTGAGATTTTACTTTTGTGGGAGAGCACAAAGCAGCTGCTTACCTTAAAGGGACGAGAATATTAAAACTAACCTGGCATGGCATGCTGCACCAAGCAAACACTGAAAATTCATTCAGTGAACATTCAATTCATTCAAACATTAAATTCACCATCTGATTCCAACACCCGTTTTAAGTCCTGTTAAGTACTTCTAGCACTCCAGGGAAGGGAAGGAAGCTCTTTCTAAAACGTAAGAGTGATGCTGAAATCCAAAAAAAATGCCAATATGCTTACATAATAGAGCTGTACGCTTCCACCAAGACCGCACCATTTTTTAGGTTCTGTATGTCAAGCATGCCTCCCCCTGCAAGATTCTTCTCCATGATGTCACCCAAAAGCCCTCCCACATACAGAAATGGAGACAGCAGGGTAGCAGCAACTCATACTCTGCCTGAACTTCTGCAAAACAAACAGAAGCTGGATTCCACTTTTACACCCTTCAAAGCTTTGCTTTAATACTCCTTAGGCTTTTACATGGACCAGAAATATTGTAAATTCAAGACAAAACACATTATACTTAAGGTGATAGGGTCAAACTGCTGTGTTTGCATTCAGCAACAGAGAATTTCTCAATGTCTAGATACACTTGAAGTAAAGAATTTTTATTTGAAGGCTGAGGGATGCTATTAAAAGCATAGCTTAGGAAATATGACTATGAACTGGCAAATCAAATAAATGGAAACTGTGACATAAAACAGACAGAGCTTGGTATTTACAGATACTTTACACTGCTAGCCTTTCCCTCTTTGAGCTGTTTTTGCCACTTACTCTACAGTTAGACGGGATTTGTTTTGCAGTGCATTCATTCTATGGCCCTGTTCATAACTCATCCTTTCGTTAACAGAGGAGCTTGTTCTTTTTACTAATATTTCTGAGGATCTAAGCTGTGGAAAGAAACCAGAATTCTCGATTTCCCATAAACTATTGCTTTAGCTATTTTAACTTGGCGTCAGAGGCACAGCTTTAGTTCCAGTTACTCTGAAGACAGAATTAGCAGCCTAAAGAAAACTTTTACAAGTAAAGTACTGTTATGTCAGCAAGTCTGGCACTAAACCCTGTAGTATTTGCCAGCTCCTTGTAGTCCCCACCCAAGCTTCCTAACGTCAGCTGCATTTCCTATGAGCCTGTCAATGTTTGCTTGCAAACGGCACACAGAGGATAGTGTCTCACCTAAACAGCTAACAAACTTTCTACTTCTGTAAAAGGGATCTGTCTTCTACAGCACAAGCTCCGCTGCTAGAAGAAGGTATCCATCCCAAAGGGCATCAAGGGATTAATTCAATAGATTAAGGCTCCGTTAACAGTACCTGAACTTTCTGACATAAGAACTCAACACAGTAACAAGTCAAAGAGTGCACAATCCGATTTAAAAGTTTGAAATTTTCCCCTTTACAACCATTTTCTTTCCCCACTATTGTTGATCACAGTAAACGTAGCATACTTTAGTAAATCATGACCTAACAGGGAGTTATCACACGTTTAAGGAGATAACATTTTTATTTATAACAAGAAAAAAAAAATACATAAGTTTAAGGATTGAGAGGGTTGGGGGGGGGGGGTTGTGTGTGTTTTGTTGCGGTTTTTTTTAAGGAGTCATTTAGAGCTAAATAAGAAATGAAAAAGGAATAACTATTTTAGTATGACACCATAAAGTAAGCCACTTACATTCCTAAAGCATTTGCAGGGTAGCAGAGTTTAAGTAGCTGTTGCTTCTGCTTAGCTCATACTAGGTGAAGCGCGAAAGTAATTTTAGGATTCAAGTTATTTTTCAATACTTCACCTGTTGAAGTTTATGTCAGAACAGAACTTAATGCAGGTGAGCAGCATCATTCTGGGATCCCTAGATAAAATAAGGTACCAACATGGTATAGTCTTCCGCATGCAAGTAAGTCTTCCTGTACTAAAGTGTGGCCTATGTACTGTTATCCATTACAGACTACATCAGTCAACTTGATTTGTCTGAAATGCATTTTTAAATAGGCAGACCCATAATCATTGTAAGTCAACTGTCTAGTTTTCAAAACAGTTCATTAAAGGTTTCACCTTTAAATGCATGAAGCACAGCTAATATTATTTTATGAAAAACTACTGAGGCTTTCATTAGAAGTAACCAGTTGCAGCATGTAATCATAACCTACTATTTTAACATTTTATTTCCACTGTAAGGAAAAAAACCAACCAAAACTTACCAATAATTTAGAAAAAAAGGAAACATTTACTCTTTCAAGCTGATTCTAATGCAAGCCACTGTAGCTTTTATTATGTCAGGCCAAGCATTAGATGATGTGATATCAAAACACATGAGGAAAGATGAAAAGACCAAGAACAATGCTTCAAATATACTATTTTGACTTTAAGAGAAGACACTATCACAGAATGCTGAAACTAACAAAACTGCCGTTATCAAAAAGCAACAGCTTTCTGACAGCAGTAAGTTATAATAAGAAGTGTACTTGAAGTGTCTTCCACTGACTCCTCATTCTGAAGACTTGCACTTTGACACAGTAGTTCCTACCTTAAAATCAACCCAGTTCAAGACAATAGGAGATTTTATTATATTAACAGTATTTCCTTACAATGAAAACACTCTGCACTGGAAAAAAAGTGGTTGTAAAAGAATCAGACTACAGAATTTGTCTACGCCACATTTAATTAATGATGGAAAGATTATCACAGAAACAAAAATAGAATTCTGAGTCCAACTGGAAATGCCAATGTGCTTAAAGAGTTAGTAAAAAGAATGTGTTTATTCACTATAATTTCAGGAGCACTGCAATAAGCATTTTGAAGTAGAGATTCATAAGTATGTTCAAAGGCAACTGAGAGCATAAACCCCCAAATGAAAACAAACCATCTTTCTTTCAGCCAACTGATGTTTTCACCCCTAACCTTTCTTATTATTTAAGCACAAGCTTGTACAAGCTCATGCTTGTTTTTAAGAAGAAAATAGTTCAGTAACAACTATGGAATTTGTTACAAATCTACGATAAGGATGCAGTAGACAATATACAAACATTCAAAACACAATGTGAACAAGTAACTGGATTTCTACATTTTAAAAATCTAGCCTCAGGAATCAAAAGGAACTATACAGCATACTCTAGTTTAGAAAACATACTCTGTTTGGAAATCAGAGTTCTTCCATTTGTGATAATCCATGTGTCATCATGCCAGTATCCATTTCTGTTTAAGAAGTTGTATATGACAGAAGACTACAGTAATATACCATATGAGCACACAAGCATAGTGTACACACATAAATATAAGGGTAAGGTTCTAACAGGTTTTTACAATTTAACACTGATTTGTATTACTGTTTAAACAAATGAGGTGACTTATACAGAAAAAAAAATTTTAAATGCTTTCACAAAACTGACAGCCAAAGCTCATATCCACATTTCTACACATTTTCTTGATATTCTGGTAAATAACAAAAGGTAGTTTCAGCATGTGAATTATTTGTTTCATATTAATACTCTGTCCACATGACAGGGATCAATCAAATCCAGCATGTTTTTCAATAGAAAATAAGTCTCACGCTATAACTGATGCTAACATTTCTCCTTTGAATTTAACACTTCAGCACACTAAGCCAACGACACTGTGCAGATCATTTACTTTAGTACTTCCACATTTCTTCTTAATAAGCGTAAAATATTCTGAAATTAACTACTCCTGAAGAAGATATTTGGAGAGGGATTAGAAAGTTATGGAAAAATTCTTTGTGCATTATCCAATGTCCTATAACCCAGTTTACATTAAGAGTAATCTAGATGAAAACCTGAACAAAAGAGCATTTGTTTTCTTTCAGCTTCAAACAGCATAGGTACTACCTGAATACATCCCAAGGCTCCTACAGCACACAGACATTCCAACGCCTCTCAAATTCAAGAGCGAGGTACAAATCTGTCAGCCAAAAAATTCAAATTCAAAAAACCCCAAATAAAAATCTTATGTCAAGTAAAAGCCTCCTTCAATGTACTATTTTAAGCTAATTTTGAGTTTTGTTATTCTTTTAAACCATGCTTCAGGCAATAGTCTTCCAGGCTTGTAGTGACACAACACAGCAAAAACACCTTGAACGTCTAATAAAAGACAAAGCTTCAGCCACTTCAGTAAAAGCAAAGAGACCTTTTATAACCGATAACCTCACACATTTCTGAAATTACTCAGGCAATAGTTTCAATAGTTAAATTTCTACATTTACGTATTGTACAAAGATAGCATCTGCTGCCACATTTCAAAAATCAAATAATGTTTGTGTGCCGTTTTGTACCTGTTAAACAAGTAAACCTATTTACGCAATACAGCTTTAAAATGGAAAAATACTGAATCTGTGCCTTGCACACATGAAAAGATTCACATACTCAGAAGTACTGCGGGTGACCACTTGAGGTCACAGCAATATCTACCTGCTTCAATGTAAGATCCAAAAAAGAAACAGTTGTACCTAATCACACATCAGTAGATTGAAAACATAATTAAGGTGTATATAGAATGTATTTAAATACTTGGTCACTGGATTAGTAAGGAATGTGACAACCTTTGATTCAAATCTACTATGCGTTTCATGCCCTTCTTTCCCTCCCTAGCTCATTAAGGATGATTTCTTTACATCAACACATTATCTGCCACAATTCAACTGATCTGACCTGTCAAACTCAACTGCATTCCAACTATCAAGGCAGCAAGGGACTCAACATTACTTTGGAAAATTGACTTTAGTTTATTTTAAGAAATAAGTAAGGAACTAAATAATTAGCAGCAATTTGGAAACAGGGTTGGCAAAATGTAATGAACAAATGTTTACATACAGGGTTCTTTAACCTGCTCTTTAAAATTAAGATAGGGCACTGGACTTGATTTCCTACGTTTGAAGAAGAGGATTTATTGCTCAAAAGCAGAACATGAAATGTACAAGACTTATTCAAAGCAATGGGGAGAAGGAGGACAAATAACTACAGAATACATAAAAAAGTTTTCAAGTAACATATAGTTTGAGCATATTTAATTTTCAGGTTTTTTACTTTATATCAGGCAGCTGGTCTGGACTGCAGAAATCCAGCAAGTATGAAGAACAGGCATCCTCATTTAAGACCTTATTCTCAGGTTTAGCTGGGAAGTGCAAAACTAGACAGCCCACAATATTCCCTGTCTTAACCACTGATCTGTGTGGCATGCAAGAATGTATCTTTGAAATCACAGAAAAGAAATCTTCGTGTCTGAAAACACGTTTTGCATTGCGGAGAGGGTAGAGTTGCAATAAAAGATCAATTAAAAGCTGCTGAAAGTAACAGTTATTCAATCAACCATATACAGCATGATTTCTAACACTACTCCTAAAATTAGGCACATGCCTGTACAAGAACTTGCCTTTGCCTCCAGCTGTTTGTACATTAAGCCCAGTCAAACAACAATCTTTTCACTGAGCTCTTAAAAATATTTTTCTTTACATTCTCTATAAGTTTGTAATATAAATATTTCTAGCAATACAAATTAACACATAACTTACATAAATTGTAGCACTGCTAATGAAACAACTGTTTGAAAAAGCAACTGGGAGAAGAGAAAAGTCTTAATCAGATATCAGATGGTAACATCAAAGCGAACTGTCTCACTCTTACTAGAATCCCACAAAACACATCAGTGCTGTATACAGTGAATACAGGTTTTCTAAAACTCAGTGCTGTTCATGAGAGCATTATTAACACCTTACAGGTTATAACAGGCTGTTCAACAACTACCCCCAGAAATTCTAACCAGGAAAAGTCAAACATAACACAGTTGCTCTCTGGGTCTTCCACAGACCAGCCCCAAGCTTTAGAATTGTGACTGTGTTAAACAGGGACACGACAACACGGTACTCTTCACAGACAATACCATGAAAGAAAAAAAAGCTCCTTTCGGCTAGCAGCATGAAGAATTAGAAAAACATGATCCTCCATATTCACATCCACCGCAGCTACCAACTCTGTCTGTATTCCATCAGAACTTGTACACTCCCCCTCTAACTTTAGCTGCCGCAAGCACCCACAATTTCCTGAAGTAAACTAACTTAAGATAGCAGAATGTTTACTTCATCATCTTGATTTCTAACAAACAGTGGGAAATACTTCTGATGCGCCACAGCAAAACCACCCACAAAATACCCACCCACCTCTTCCTTGGTTGAAACCTTGAAGAGAGATAAAACACAAACTGGATCAAGCAGAAGTCTACCCTACATTCCATAGAGTTGGTTTCTCATTATCACTTAAGCTGTCTTTGTATTATTAGTAGTATATATATATTGACTCCAGCTTTCCATAATTGCAGCCTAAAATTTTGAATTAGTTCCCATAGGGTGACTCCTTGTATATTGAAACACATTTAAAAGATCCTTCTTCCTGTAAGAGAGGGGACACACCAAAATAACTGAAATGTCTACTGAAGAATCTAACTGCATCTGAAATTTGTGCTGCTGAGAAGGCACACAGTAAAACCTTTATTCCTTCCAATATATTTCAGTGCCTGTCTCACATTTAGCCAAACAGATGTTGCCTTGAAAAAAGGAATTTTATCAATCATTGTGTCCCATTTCCTGAAGCAAGATTCCAGCCAGAGTACCCAAGTGGACATTAAATTAATTCCCATAAAAAGAGCATCCTAGATTACATCATGTCTCATAACAGATTCTTTACGAAGACAACCTGAAAACAGCTCTAAAAAACTGTTTAACCAGAGATCATAAAAAAAGCTGCCTTAGCTAAAATATTTTTCAAGCAGAGGATAAAATTTGGCATTCTCTAAAACAAATGACACTCAAAAGTTACAGAAGCCAACATCTTAGTCTTACCAGCTAAGACTAGGTAATTTTCCATGTGAAAACAGAGTGAGATAATGAAAACTAGCAAAATGTATAGTTTTAAATCTATATGGAAGTAGTCTGTCTTCAGTAGGGCAAGATGTACTTAAAAACATACATTAGCTCAAATTTTCCTGAATCTTCATTATGCAGTTATGATAACACAAACACTATTGTAGCATCTCTTCCCATTCAGTTTTAGCTCTGGAATGACGTCCAAAAAAAGAACAAACATTAATAAGTTGATGCAGAACTAAGTTTAATGCAGTAACTTCAAGAAGTGTATGTCTGTAAATAAATTTTTTTACATAACTAATCTTTTTAAAATATCATTAAGAAGTAGGCAGGATGCATTTTGTATTATAAATGAAACAAAAATACCTTAGAGCAGCTACAACCTGGACAAGAGACAGCTAGATGTCCAAAAAAGATTTCACAGTCAAGTCAAGCTTTATCAGACAATTAGAGAATGCACAAATTCAAAGCTTTAAGGGGGTTATTTATGCTTGACTCCAGACAACATATACTTTGAACTTGCTCATGACAGTACTTGAATAGGGCATAAATACACAACCAGGTCAATCTTTGAGTTTTTTTAGATAAATGCTAAATTTTGCCAACACAAATGATAATTTAAAATCATCTCTCTCTTACTCACCAAAGACCCACAAATGACTTGCAACAAGTTCTGCTATTTCAGTCCCGAGTTTTTCTTCCGGAACAATCCTTCCTACAAATCCTCAAGATTATGCTGCAGGTCATTAAACTTCCCCCAGATTGAAGGCTGATGAAGCCTCTACAATAAGTGAGAAATTACTATGCAAAACAAATTTCAGATGCCTCTAAGAAGCAATTCTTGGTCCATATAGATTAGAAAAAAGAAAAGCCCTCAGACATTTCTTGCCAACTTGATATGAAGGATAGAGGCAGAACACATTTCAACCAATGCTGGTCCCTAGCTTGAGTACACAGCAAGACAGACTATGTAAGCATGCCAGAACGAGGATTCCCTACCTCCGACCACTGGGCTCCTTGCTCTGCTTTCCCATTCCAGCTATGGCCACAAATTTCAGGAAAACATAACAACCCTAAATATTTCACTAATTGTGGGCAGGGGAAGATGATGTGCAGCAGCACAGGGAGAAGACTAACATTCCTGATCACAGCAGGCAACTCACTTAAGTCCTGAAGCATAATATTAAATTAAATTACAGTTATTATCCTAATATACAGCTGCAAATGATATGAGAACACTAAGGCAATCTTTTTGTCCCCAGAGTACACAAAGGAAGTGGACGAGAGATCCAGAACTACACATCTCCTAATGATGTAGTAGACTCACACATACCGATCAGCCAGCCTGAAGCTCCACTAAGGCTTATATAAAACCTTTAGAAAAGGAAATGAAGAACTTAAATGTCTGAACTTCTACCGAAACTTCCCAAGAGCTTAATGATTCAAGTAAAAATGCAAGCCTTTCACATCTTTGTATGCATTTATCATCAAAACTACACCAGACATGTTGGAAGAATGAAGGAACGAAGATTTCCACCTTCTGTTTTACAGACAGAAGGAATACAAAGCAAATTGCTCATGGCTTGGGAAGACAGAACAAGGAAAACTGCCTACATCCATAACTGTACCTTCAGGAACATTCTGCATGTAACAGAATATAAAATCTGACTAAAAAAGCCCAGAAACATGCATGGTATTTTACATAACCAGTTAAAGGATTCTGTTTTCAATGAGGACAACATTTTTAGACATACTACTAGCAACAGTCCAAATAATGATCCAAAAGGTCTGACACATCTTTCAAAGAAAGCGGCACCTAGTTCTGCTGTGTCTCATTTGGCCCTCTCTTTCCTCTATAGCTGTTAATGTTGACTGAATTACAACAGGAGGAAAAAAAAAAAAATTTAAATCAATACCAAGCAGTAACACACAACAAAAATCAGGGCTGTCTTATTCTGTAGGAGGGCCGCACAACAACCTTCAAAAGGATTCAACTGAGATACGAGCAAAACATCTTTTTGTGATGCAGATCTACTTTCTTCCTGCTCCCTCTCGGGTAATAAACAGTTCCATCCCTGCCCTTGCTGTTCAAAATGCAGGTTGCATTGAATATTCTATTTGTGGGCAATGCAAAAAGAGGGACTTCTATGTCAGCATGACTGGTAAGGAAACATAGAGAACGGGAAACTTCTTAATTCAGGATCAGCAGGTGACTGAACCAAGATGCATGAAACTGCATGAAGGGATGTACACTCTGTAGGAGGGGATGTCTCAAACAATACATGAGAAGAGACACAGCATGAAAGAACAGCTTTGTGTACATCCATAGTTAAACTTGATGGGGTCTAAAAAACATTTGACAACTGCATTTAAAGGAAACCACTTTATTACCAACACTAAGCTAAGCACTAATTTAATAATGCAACAGAAGCAGGTGAGGCTAGCCTGTGCACAGGGGCTGTGCATTCATGCTATTCTGGCCCCTCCCTGAATGATAGTTCCACAGGTACCCAATCTACCACACTGCCCCGTGGATCTTCCTCTTCACTCCATTAAAGCACTAGAAGGCACAGTGTAAGTTAGTTTTTATGAGCTTACTTGCCTCCTGCAGCTTCATTCATTCCAGAAAAGATTAGGTAGTCTCTCTTCTCCAGCAGCAGACTAAGAATAGCAGTGAATGTTGTTACAATATTTGGCCTTACACATAGATCCCAGGAACCACCTAAATACTCTTGTAGCTGTATCTGAGTAATAACAATCACCAGGCTAACAGCAGCACTTTTAGGCTCACCCTGCACTTGGGAAGGGAAGAAGCACTTGCCAAACAATCACTATAAAATTCACAGCCCTTTACAGACCAGTCTACTGTGCTTGCACAGGGTGTTTTTCCACCAGGAACAAATACCCCAAAAAATTCACTTTTACACACACCCTAGGCTGTCTTACAACTATAAGACAGCAAAATAAAGCAAATAACTGCCAATTACCTATAAAAGCTGGACATCATAACAGTGCTTACAGAAGATGGTATACAAAGGATCAGACCAACTAGGAGGAGGGAGGCTTACAAAAATCATTTAGGTCATAGGTCAAATTACAATGCAGGCAAGAGTATTTCCTCCTAAGACTCTATGCTTTAGTACAGTTAAAAACTAGTTTTTGCTCAAGAGACCCTCTCAAAGGTTAAAAATAATCATTATGCCAATGCTCACTTAAGATACCACACCAGACACTGGCAATCAGTACGACGTGGGTACTATCGAGACTCAAGAGGAAGTTGCCAAATCCCTTTCAACAAGGACCAAGTGACAGCTATAAACTTTCTTATCAGGGTGTATATTCTTTACACTAACCACAGCTGCAACAGGCTGGAAGTTGATTCAGGACTTCTGGTAAGAATTAAGGTTACATTGTGAAGAGCTGTATTTCACTATAGCTGGAACTACCGTCCCAGGGCAGGGCAGGGGTTACAACGAACAGACACACTACAGGACAAAAAAAAAAAAACCCCAAACCCCACAACTGTAGATTTTTCAGAAAACTGACAAATGAATGTTCGATACACGTACAGTACTTAGGTGTTTCATTCTTAACATTTATGTGTCAACACATTTATTGTTTATAGTTAGCCATGACAAAACAGCATAACCTTAAGAAATGCCAGTGTTTAGAAGACAAGTAGGAAAATTCAATTTAGAAGATACCCGATTTACTTTAAACCCAAGTCCTAACAAGCTGAACAAAAGAAAAAACAAACACCACTGGCTTAAACCAAAAATAAACATATCTAAAAAACCAGGCTACCCTGGCTCAATCAATTTTATATCTTAAGCCACTAGAGTAAGACCAGAGCTAAGTATTTAAATTGGCAGTCAACTGTCACCCTCCAACTTTACTGCAAACAAGGACATAAAACCCCTTTCTATCCCCATCACTCTTTTTCATCACCAACCTCTACACAGAAGAATGTGCATCTGTTGAGGTGTGAGGCAGATGAGGATAGCCACCCTGACAGGGAAAAACACAGATGTACAGAACTGCACCATGACGTTACCAGAAAAGACAGAAATACTACAAAAGGAGAGGTTTTTCCATGGAAAAGCTGCGCCTTGTGGGAGGCTTGGAAGGACTGCATAGAGAAGAGCCTTGTGAGTCTAGGAGAAAGGCTGACGTGGGGCACTGGACAGAGATGAGTCCTAGCAGTCAAGACTGGAGATAAAGGCTGGAAAGTAGCAGGAATGGGGCAGTTTTCTATGACAGGAAAAGGGAGGGGATCATTTGGCAGTAAACCAACACGGCTCACTAGGTAGTGATGTTAGGCACATGTGCTGAAGGGGCCCTTACCCCACAATGAAATTTGGGAGCAACTATGGCATGAAAACGAGAAAGTACAGACAAGTTCTGCATGATACAGCTGCAGGTGGAAAAACATGTTTATGAATCTCACAACTGCAGGAGAATCACAGCTTCAAGAGAATACTTTATCAGTATCTTCCCTTGGGTCTTGCAGGTGATTAGGCATAATTTTGGAGCCCCATAAACCTCACATACAAGAACAAGACAGAAAGCCAACTTCCTGCTGCATAAACTGCAGCTCACCATTTTCCTTTGTGATACTGGAAGAATCCAAGTTGTATTTTGACAACCTCACCGAGGCAAGGAAAAAAACAAAACAGATTCCCTTGAAGGAAGTCCTACACTTGCACAACTCTTCTCAGCGCTCGCTCTTTTTCTCCTCTAAAAGCAAGAGAGAAGCCATTCCAGAAGTGACCTCAATCCACAAAGCAACTTCTGCGAGACATCTGGTTGAGCAGGGTGTCAAAGCCTATTACAATTCCACCACCACTATGCTCTAGTAAAGCCTGCACAAATTCTGAAGAGGAGAAATTCTGAGAGCAGATATGGAAAGGCACGTTCATTGCTGATAAAGGCTGAAAATACCACAATTCTTTTTTGCCATTTTAGCAGGATGTCGCTGAAAAATTCTCTCCAAGGTTTCTACAGAAAAAGGGAGAAAACTGCCAATATTTCTCCTTGCATTTTTTCGTTTTAATGCTTCCTTCACTTGAGATTTTGGTCCTACTGTCAATTCAACATCCTTTCTCTTGAAGGATGGTTTAATTATTTTAAACCAAGTAGTCCACATGATAACTAAAACCAGTATCAGCAATTTGAGGTATAAAGCTATGGAATTTGTCACAGACTACTAACGGGAATCTAAGCATTGCCTACGGAACATTGACCTTAATCTCTAATTTATAAACTAATTGAACATTTTTTTAATTCATTTTGTGTACTTAAGACGTGCTCTAAAAATATATGTTCTTACTGAAAAGCTGCATTGCTTCAGTTTCTAAATAAATCTTGGCAGCAGAGAGTGAGGGAGGAAAGGGGGTAAAAACACCAGTTCTGGACTTGACTCCCTAGCAAGAAAGCAGCCTCAACATAAAAAAAAGTTTTGTTATGTCAAAGGTTAGAGTAGGCTAAAAGCCAGTTAAGCACCAACTGATGCATACCAAAAGGACTTAATCTAGAATTTAATTGTAGAGATTAAGACCAAATGTAAATATTTAACACAGAAACAATGTTTTAAAGCACACATTCCTGAAAAAGTAAGAAAATCAGCTTCCATAGCAGAAAGGAAAAAAGAAAGTGTAAGTCATAACACTGAGGAAGCGAACATGAAATTTCTGTACAGTAGAACAATCATAGAAGATGGGGCTGACAGCTGGGTCTTGTTAAAGAAGGACTTTAAACAGAAGGATTTACATTCATGGGATTAGGCTGGCATTCCTAAGAAACACTGTTCAGATCCTAAGCTGCAGAGGCCTTGTCTAAACAGCTCAGCACCTGAGTCTCATAAACAACTACTGTAAAGTCTGCTGCCACCACCTTTGGTAGCTTTGTGAATGGAACTTTTCTTGCTTATGAAAAACTAAAGACAGTAAAGTGCTTTGCTACTGGAACTGTGGGGGGAAAAAAGAAAATAAACCAAGTGAGCCAACAGACTCCACACCGCCACTCTTGAACATGTTTCAAGGTTATTTTCAAAGTTTCTTGATTAAAACTAATCCTCCCCAAACTTTTAAACCAATGAGGTTCTTTTATTCAGTGAAGGATAATCCTAAACAGGTGGTTGAGTGCAGATATTATACACACAGACATATATACATTGCACATTATGTCACATTACATTTTGCTTATAAACACACTTGGAAGTTCTGTCACTCAGTATTCAACTATTCTTGTTGCTCATCTAAGTTTGATGCTGTGGTACATCAATAAACCAACATAAAACAGATTTAGATTATAAGAAAAAAAAGAACACCAGAGGCTGACTAAAATAATTCTAAAGTTCACAAAGAAGGTTTTTTTTAAGTTACAATTTTTAGATCACACTGGTATAACTTACGGCTAGTTTTAAAGCTATCTGAAAGTAACATGGGTACTTGTTTTCTATGCAACTTTTTTTTTTTAAATACAAAAATTGAAGGAGCCTTTTTGAACACTAGGTCTTCTTAGCAAAGGTCACACTGACTGAAAAATACTGTACAGTAGTCTCATTTCCATGATAAGAAACACAAGTTCACAGGAACAGGAATAAGATAACTCTATAGCATTCATCAATCTGGGGGACACATATACTCCTATCACAACCAAACTGTGAACAGCAAGAGGCCCTACAGCTTTCAAGGAGCTAAGAATGGTATTCTACAGGATGGCTCATGAGCTTCACCACACAGCACCTTCCCACAAAATCCTCAGCCGCAAAATGCATGATTATGTCTTTTGATAGCAGTCTTTTGTCCTTTGACTGCCATCCTTCCTGGCAGGCACAGACCCTCTCCTCCACTATGCTGCATTTATTTGGAACATGTTACTTAGTAAAAACCCATAGGTGAATTCAGCTTGTCTGTTTCTCAAGATAGCTAGGGGAACAATTTTCAAAATAATTCACACAAACCACATTCAAGTTGCCTAGGAAAAGCAAAGGTGGGAGCTAGTTGTGTGACACACTGAAGGTGGTAGATCATTTGTGCTTGCACCTCCAGAAAGAATTTCACCTACAAGCACACACTGGGTTGTGCACACTCAACAATTCCAGTCACGTAGGAAAGGAGGGGCTGCAGCACACGCTTCCTTCATCTTCCTTCCTATCCTCTCCTGCGATAAATATGCTGCCTGTTCAGATGAAGCAGCTGAGCATCAAAATGTGAAGATACTTCCAACACCAAACCCTTCAGTTTGACCTATTCTCAGGTCAAATGTATGCTACTGTGAAAGGGGCAGCCTACCTCCCAGCTGCATTACACTGCATGATCAACTCATTCATCAAACACACCTACAACTGTATCAGCTGGGTAAATCTACACTTATTTTTAGCAAAGCACTTGAGAAATTCAAACAACTTACTGTTGCTATTGCCATTTAAGAGCTGCAGAACATAAAAAAAAGAAACAAGAAGAAACCCAACACATTTTGGATGGATGTTTGCATTGCATTTAGAAAACACTGACAACAGGCTCAAAAGCAACAAAACTGTAAAGCTATCTCACTCTACTCCAGAGCCAACTTTCTACAGTCCTTTCCAAGCAAGTTTTTCGAAAAAATGTTTCTACAAGTTTTCCTGATGTCTTTTGTTGTTTTAAACTGTAGGGCAGGAGCTTTAAAAAAAAAAAAAACAACAAACTTAAGGCAGCCTAATACCTCACTGCTGTCAAGAAAAGGAAGGACCCTCCTTCCCCTCCATCCACTAACACTTTGCTCCAGAACATCACTGAGACTGCTCAACCTTTGAAACCACCAGAAAACTCACTCAACACTCCAAACCCCAAAATCATCTTTCTGCTGAGTCAGCAAGCAAAAATAGATTACCCTTTGACTGGACAAATACTCGAGCCAACACACTGTTTCAGTTCATACCAGGCAGCTGGGAGAAGGGACAGGGAAAGAAACAAGAGGGACTTCCCCCTTTTTGGCAACAGCAGGTTCACCTGTAACAGGCTCACCTGTCAATTGTAACTCCACTTCTAGCTCACAGAGTGTACTACAAAAATTCCAAATGCTTTGCTTACATTCTTAAGTTCCTAATAAATAGAAAAAGCTACTTTTCCAATTAGTACAGAGAAAATTTCAAATTCTACTTACTGTAGGGCATATGCAAACACATATGCATGACAAAGTTATAATTTTACTGCATTTGCATTTATTTATATTAAAATTGGATTTGTTTCACCAAATTGGTAAAATGACAAGTTTTAATAAATTACTTTAGCTACAAACATATTTAAAGCTTCTACTTTTCATTACAAGCACTTAATGCTTTACTACTTTTCAGGTATCAAGTTAACCCCTAGAGAAGACTACTTTTAAACAGAAGTAGGAATAATTTGAAAAAATAAAAAAGCAGAGCATTACCATCCATAAATACATTAATAATTCTGAATTCAGAAAGCTTCCAGCATTAACTCGGTAGCACTGAAGCACAAGATATGAAAACACAGCATGCGCATGCTGTTACCGAGAGCTTTCAGATTAGAGGTTAAATACAGAAATCGTGTTTTCCCTGTTGCACATTTTCATTTAATGCTTCCAAGCATGGGTCAGACATTTCTGGAAACAAAACTTATTTCATAAGCACAAGACATTGTATATATATCTGTGGAGTTGGTGGCCTCAGAACCAGTCCAAAGGCAAGGCATGCAAGCATGCCTGAGCTTGTAAATATATACATATAAAATTTTAAAATATATTATTTATAAAATAATAACAGAAAACTCTTGCCAATTTAAGTAGGTATTCATAACATTGAAAAGTTCGTGCATGAGCAAAGGCACAGCTCTGTTAAAATGCATCACAGAACTGATGACATAAAGGCACAAATGAATACTTGTTGCAACACAAATTCCACTACCAAGTAAAATTTGAAAGGAAGGGCTTACACTTTAACAGGCCTGTATTTGTAACAGTTTTCCCAAATTATCAGGTACAAACAAGACATTCTTAGATGTAAACACTCTTTACTACCTGAAATAGTATGAATAACTGCCATGAAGATGCGTCGGGGACGTTCATATTGGACATCAAAAAAGGTTCTTCACTGACAGGGTGGTCGGTCACTGAACAGCGTCCCCAGGGAAGTGGTCACAGCACCAAGCCTATCAGAGTTCAAGGAGTGTCCGGCTGATGCTGTTAAGTCTGTGTCTATGCTGGACAAGGACAATGGGTCTTCAGGACTAGGACTTCGTTTTAGGTAGTCCTGCGAGGAGCAGGAAGCTGGACTCAACGGTCCAACTTTGGGTATAGGTATAATTGTGCAGTTTACTACCAATTCCATGAAATTAAATCACTTAAGTTTTTCACTGTTTGAAGCATACATTAACTAGTTCCCTCTCCTGCTAGCGTAAGAAACATTCTGCAATCTTCATGTAAAAATTAAGCCACGATACACAAGTTCACATTTATTTCGAACTTTGTGTATGGCTTCATTCAGATGAGTACGCACAATCTGCTGGCATCACCAGCACGCAGCTGACTGACTGCCGTGAGCAATGAGAAAGAGAAGTGGGCTGACCAGCTTCAGGCACACAACAGAGCACCCCTCCCCTCCTACATTCCTTCACTGCCTTCCAGGCTTTATGAAGTGCATTATAAACCATTATGTGCTAATAACTGCATCTGTGTTGTGGGGTTTTCTTGCGGGGTTTTTGTTGTTTTGGGGTATTTTCCCCAAAAACCAGAAAGATAGGAGCATGAATCATTAATGTCATACCATAATATTTTCAGAACACCTAAATTCAAATTCTTTCATAAGAACACTTAGACAGACTTTAATACTTAAAAATATCACTCATAATTCCAACCAAGGAATACTAAGGGCTCACAAAACTCTGTGTAATGACCAGACATTAACAGTGCCAAGCTAAGTCGGGAGTAACTCAGAGTAAGAATTTTCAAATCTTTTCCCCACGTTGCCAGAATCAAGACTGCAGAATTCCTTTGGAATGACACTTTTAAAATACCTTCTGCTAGACCTTTACTTAGTGTAAAGAGTACTTACAAGAATACTCTGCTGTAGAAGGTATTCAGCTACCTTAACTGTTAAGTTTTTAAATAGAACCTGAATTGCAACTACAGACAATTTTTGGTTTTCAGTGTTTGAAATGAGCTTTCTCTTACTGAAAGGTGAAGAAGGACCTTCTATTCTGTTTCCTGGAGAAGAAAAAATGACCGCTTCCCATTGTGCTTGTCCAGCATAGACACACCTCACTAGCACACTCTTAAGGCATCCCTAACTCAAATGACACCTTGGAAATTTTTGATTTTAACAGGTGTACAGAGCTCAGTACTCAAAAGTACCAGCCAACTACACTCTCAGCTGTGGCTATGGTTTCTCATGATTCTCCACACAAACAGCTCATTGCTGTTGAAAAGCAGGGTCTTTGTCTTCCCAGTATCTGGCTCTAAAGGTGATCACAGAACATACGTATACTGTATCTACTATTATTTTGTTAATATACAACCGAGAATCAAACCCATAACCTTTAGAATACTTCAAGTGAGCAACAGTTTGTCAAGAAACAAACATTCCTGCCTTTTTGCCATCACATCTTAATATCAGAAGCCTTCAAGGCTCACTCTTTTCTGAATTCAATGGAAAAACAGAAACCTTTGCAAGAAGACTTAGAGATTACCTTCTTCAGCTAGTCATACATTTTAATTCCTTTTTCTTTCTTTCCCTGCTACAAATGTAATGATACTGCCAAAATATTGTTTAAACAAAGAAAAATAACAAACCCACCTTTTATATATGTATTAATACTACAACATTGTTAAGAAAACCCAAACCTTTTATAGATGTATCATTTTTACTTAACACACTCTACCTCCATTTTTTCCTATAGAACATAAAAATTCACGTCCTCATATGAAAACAACTAAATGCAATTTCTAAGCATTAAAAATTAATTAGAAAAATGGCTAAAATCAAGCTTATACTGTAATGCATACTGAATTTGCATCACACTCGGAGAGCCATGCCCTTCCTAAGGCAAAACATTACCTGTTTCAGTACTACTGCAGCCAGTCTCAGTTCCTTTCTAAAATACTTATGCCTGTATCCACAAGGCTGATCACTAGTGCTGTCATTTCCTTCAGTATAATTTGGAAAGCAACGGGAAACATGGCTCACAACAAATGCAGGAATACTTGACATACACAAACAAAACAGAACCTACTGTCCACTCTGAGTCCATTTTTGAAGTCTGATTAAGTATGCCCTACTGCAACTTAACCATAGTGAACTCCTCCAAGGATTAAGGATACTCAGTCAAAAATTCTCACAGATTAATATTTTTCTGCTATATAAAACCAGGACAAACTCTTATTCTAGACATACATTCTTTTGGCAGGACTAGGGGAGGAGGTTATATCTAGTTCACAGAAAATTAGGTCACCCCTTTCATAAGCAAATATAAACTGAATGCTGAAGTTTGTAAGAATTTCATAGTACAGAAATTTGGAAGAGATTTATCACAAATTCTGTATACAGCTAGATTAATTACAAATGCAGGAGGAAGGAAGTTCGTATCTACAGCCTTAGTCAAACAAAAAACATTATATCATCTTAACAGCTGTGTAACAGTTTGGCAAGCCTCAGAATGAAGTTTTTTCCTGAACATCCCAAAAGAACAATTATTTTTGTTTCCTTAAAAATATCTTCTTTGGTATAACAGCCTCTAAGGATTGAGCCAGATGTATAAACTACAGAATACATCACTAGAAGTGGAACGTGTACCACAATGACTATTTTTACTGCTAAAGCAGCTGTACTGAATTGACCACGCTGTATAAGGAATGTCATTTGTGACACTAGAAATGGTAATTACTTGGACCACATTCATATCTTATGTTAAGGACAAGGGTTGGCAACTGATCTGCATTAGTTTTCTGCAGCCAAAATGAAATACAGAGCAGCAAAAGTAGTTATTTAAAATGTAGGTGACAACAACCAGTCTAAAAGCCACATGACAGTAAGTCTCTTAATTCATTAGCTCCTCAATATTTAAAAGCAAAATAATTTCCAAGTTATGTTTGTCTACCATGAAAGTGTTTATGCAGATACAGAAGTCTGTGGAACACTGCATTAGCCTACAGTCTCATTTCCTCTGATTGCTAACAATGAGGTGTGAATTGGCTGGAAGACCTTTTTAGTTTAATTTTTTGTGGAAAATACTACGCTTGAATCTTAGCTCTCTATCTCAAGCTGAATTAAATCAAAAAAAGCAGCCCCATGAAAGAATTCACAGAGAAGCTTAAAAATATACATATTTCATGGCTTTTATTGGTTTTCTATCTTCCTTCAGACATTTCAACACCCATTCAGGTTTAAGTCTTGCTTGCAACTTCTTCCTATTATCTTTTCTAATGTGTTTATAAATTTATAAAGTGTTGCTGATAGGTGCAACAGCCCAGCATACCTTAAAAGGGCCAGCTTGTGACAAATCAGAACAGATTTACAAGGCAAAAAAGGGTATCATTTTTGCAGTTATGAATTTCATTCCACTGAGAGCTTTTTGCACGTTCTCCCTGCATCCCAACACATCTCTGCAGTAAAGGTAGCTTATAATTACTAAGATATATAATATGTATACTTATTTATGAATAACTTCTGCCAGGAACAACATACAGACTGTAGAGGCGTGTTGCATTTGATAGTGCCACGTACCCGTTTCCGTCAGCAGAAGAACACTGAAAGGAAATGGAACTGCTTTGTCAGAGGTCTTGAAAGCTATACAGGTGATCCTGTATATCTATATTTCATCCATCTACACCCTTCAGAATGAGAGGTGTCATTCCATCTCAAAGATGAGGTACTACAGCTCTTACTATTAAATCACCACCTCTGCTTCCTCCCGTACCCCCTCCTCCTTTTCATTCACAAGAAGCACGTTAAAGTGCATTCGTACAGGTCAGGGCATCTCATCTCGTTCACTGACATCACAACGGCTAGTTCACTTGACTAACTCTAAAGCATACAGAAGGATGGGTAACGAACACGATCCTGAAGCCAGAAATGCAGCTCTTTTGTCAAGGTATCCCCCAACATTAATGGCCCTTCTTCTTCTACTCAATAGTAAAAGGAAACTTAAAACTGTAAAGACATAGTTTAGTTCCTGACCATCAAAACAAACAAGGAACTTCTTAGAAGCTGGAAAATTAGGGCAAGGTAGAACTCCAGCTTTTCAAATAGTATGGCACTTCGGTAAAACTAACAAACATAATGAAATCTAATTTTTAAATGGATAGTCTAACTTCAGTAAAACATTTTCAGAATATGACCAGTGTCTTTTGATTTTAAGCCTAACATCCAAGAACACTTTTCATCAATGCTTTTCAGGAAGACTTCTAGCGATATAACAGGGCTCATACTACATGACTTTAGATGAAAATGTTTCATGAAGAAAAGGGTTTTTCACACAGGAGCCTGATAAAAGACAAGATGGTTAGTTCTAAGCATAAATGAGGGATGTTAACTTTGGACTTTTAAGTAATAGAGGAAGTAACAGATCAGGCATCTAAATGTTCATAGCACAAAGATTTATTAGGATACAAATAAGAGATTGAATAACATTATTGGTGACTCAATGGCTGAAAGGATCTGACAGTTTTTAAACAGGTCAAATGACAACAAACCATTTCATTAAAAAAATTAAAAATATCCACCAATATCTGAGCTATACATCTAGGCTTAACTATCCCCGAGCATTTTTGGTGCATTTAATACTTCTACAAAAATGGGAACATTAACAGGTTGATTGCCAAATTGATTTTGCAGGTTGGAGTGGGACAAAAACCAGACTTTAAATTAGGTCAAGGACAATCCAAACAAAGTACAAAAAAAGTTTAGAAAAATACCCTACGCTTGTTGACACCACTACGTAAAATACTTCAGATGCTGCAGCCAAATATAACATCAGGATATAAATAAAATAAATCAAGAAATCTAGTTAACAATGTCATGTCTAAACACAGAAATCATTGACTAGTTCAGTTCATAGGTCATGCTGTATAAGATGAAAAATATTAACAAAGTTTAAAAGTTCTAGCAATTTTTATTATTAACAAAACTAACGTTCATAAGTTAGGCTTTTCACACTGTTTAAAAAATTTTAAAAGCCTTTAAAACTGCTGAAGTGACTAAATTCCAATCACTTCATTATGGTACTAGGTATTCCTTGATGCAAAGCTCCCACATAAGTATAAACACATCACCACCCTCTTCTCATAACCAAGTACTGAAAGGAGCCAAAATACCTCTTCTTCCCATCATAACAAAAACTTAAAACAAAACTACCTGCAAGGTAAAGCAGATAATCCAAGCAATTTCTATATGCAAAGTCAGAAAATCCAAGTTCCTCTATTTAAATCATCCAAATAATCTAAAACAAATTAGGTCTTTTTTCCAAGAGAAAATAATAGCAGAAGGAAGAAATAGTGTTAAAAACTCAAGAAATACTAGACTTCCAATAGTGTATTTGGGCTTGAACAATGTTACACACATACAAAAGACAGCATGCTGTTTATAATTTACTTTTACAACTCGAAGACCGGAAGAAAAACCTCAAAAAGCTTTTTCCTCAAAAAAAACCCCAACCAAACAGGAACACACAAATAACAACAAAAACCCACCATGAGACTCCCCATCTTCAAGTAAAGAACAAATCTTAAAGTAAATCTTAAAGTCCTTCTTCAAGTAAAGAACAAATGAGAAAAACTCATCTTCTGTACAAAAAAACCCAAAAAACAAGCCCAAAAGTCAGTGGAAGAAAGTTGGGAAAGATTTCCACATATTGCTGCTGTTGCAGTGGTAAACATTGCCGGTCACATGGACCAAGGATGGATTCCTAGTACTCATTGCTATCACTTTCTAGCTGCAACCATATTAGAGGTCAGAAAGTTAGAAAGGAAAAAACTTCACTTTTATTTACACCAGTATACTTTTGCATACTCACTCATAAAAAGCACTAAATGAGAGGCAGGTAGTATTACTGACATAATCCATTACTAAAAGTCCTCAAATACTCAACTCTCAATAAATAACTCTTTACAACATTTCCATACAGACCATAGTTAGGTTTTGGGGTTGGGTTGGTTTTTTGCTGGTTTTTTTGGTATTAAACTATTTATACACAAGGTAGATTTTAAATTGTGCTATTGAAGCTGAAGCAACTTTGCTCTCACACAGCTGGATTTGGCATTCTGTTGAAGATGCTCTTTTGCATTTGACAGAAACACACTTTGAAGGATGACATATATAAATAGAATACGTGAGCAAGCAATTACCTGGGCAATTTCCCATCATATTGAAGGAAGTCATACAAACAATTAAGTTTTACTGAACTTAAAAAAAGCTGAAGATACAAGTCATGTTGTTTTGCTCTCCTCCTATTGCTCAGCAATATTCTAAAATCTTAACCTCACATTCCGATATGCCCGAACATACAGCAATATAGCAAAAGCCTGACAAAACCGTAATCAGTGCAAAGTTAGTGTAATAACCACTCTTCAAAAGACTGGTCATTAAGAAGCACGTGGAAATTTTACTCAAGAAACTGGCCAAAATTCATTATTTACTGGACAGTAGCTAGAAAGATTAGCAGTGAATGACTCAACAGCTAGGTGCTAGTATGCTATAACATCAGCTGCAGCTGTTCTGTCAGAGCTGCCAGTGGACTTTCACACTTATTAGGAGAACTGACTGGCTGTGGTGCCACAGCAATACTGCTGAGAATGACTACCAGGAATCCATGCCTGGCTGTTCACACTATTTCTATGTCACTGTCTCTACCCAATTCAGTGCAACCACTTATGAGATGCAGAGACGAAACAGCTCAGTCACAAGCCAGAGCATGCCCCAAAACATCACTGATGAAGAAATACCTGTAAAAAATTGGGATGCATGCTAAAACCTTGTTTATTCCAGGCCTTAACTTTTCATCTGACGTCACAACCTTCTCTCGGAAGAAAACAAGAGAGCAATAGATCTGTGGAATCATTCACAGCCTTCTGTGTTAAGTAGTAAGGTCAATTCTAACACTAATTCTTTCCAGTTCTATCATTCCTGACATTTTGTATTTTAGATGCAATCAAGTCACAGAAAGCAAGTTCTGGGCCCCTTTTTCAACTCTTGGGCATCATCTACATTTTTTCTCACAGCTGAGGAGAATATGCACAAAGCACAGGAGTGGCATAACTTATTATGCTATCCAACCTTCCCCCACGTGTATTTTGACATGGAAAACACCAAGAACTTATGTCCATTGAGAACTGGATAGAATATCTCCACTGGGGCAATTCTGGCCTACAAAACTTAAGACCATGCACGCAAACACAAGCCCATGTACAGGAAGGAATTGAGCACAAAAAAAAGGATTTTTCTATCTGTCCAGTTTCAAATCAAGCAGCATTTCAGAAGCAAACATTCCAAGACCAATACCCAAAAAGAGGACAAGAGCGCTAAACATACGACTTTCAAAAACACTCATCTGCAACTCAGCTGGAGAACCAGAAGAAAAACACAACCATGCACATAAGAGGACAACAGAAAAAGTGTGGTTCAAAGATGACAAGGACAGCATTTAATCTGTAATATAATGTTTCCTCTGTGGCAGACCTAACTTCCTCTTTCTGAATTATGTCCTGTTCCTCAAGATACTATAAAAGATCAGTGATACAGAGGGCACAAATCAATTTTTTTTTTTTTTTAAACAGATTTCAGAGTCATGGATATCATTTCAGTGATTATCTTGCTCATCTTTGGAAAGAAAAAAGATGGGTTAGTTACAGATTTTCTAAATGATACGCTATATAAAATACATTAAGCATAGTGGCAATAAAAACATGAAAACTCCATAGTTATCAATCTGCATTCCATTAAATACCAGGCTACTGCATGCCCACCTAATGATAGGAAGATCATCACTATTGACCAGCACTGAAATACAAGCCTCAAACCATATGTTCAAACTAGTTCCATGTAACTACACAGACGATTCTTGATTCACGCAGGACCAGACTGCTGCTACTCCCCTGCCCCTAATCACATTATAGATGCAATCAGAACTTCAGAAATTATGAAGGAAATATTGAGTAAAGGGCTTCTCTCTTACTGGATCCTCAATTCTCCCACAGAGTAGTGTTCTTTAGTTTAACAGACAACTCCATCACAGCACCACAATTACCCACAATGAGCTGTCTCATGCAAAATTTTAAATTTTCTTTTCAAAAAGTGAATGAATAATATAACATTTTAACTGGTTAACCATCTGTGCATCCCAAATTCTATTAAAAGAAACCAACTTTGTACCCTTTAGATACCACTGTTTTGATGTTACACTAGCTGCCACTATACTCCAAAAAGTTCAATACTTCAGTCTGAGTGCCTTGGAATAAAAAGACACGATAAAAAGTGATGATTTAAGATGTATACTTTATATACAGTGTCCAGATAAAAACCAGTATGTTTAATCATAATGCAAAAACAAGAAAAGTCCCTAATTTTCAATATATGTTAGTTTCATATTCCTGTTGATGATACTGCCTGAATCACGCCAAAATACCAACATTTTAAGGAAAGCAATCCAGCAAAAGTAATTTTAGGAATGAAGAAGCAGTTGCTGAATTTTTCAGTAGGCTATGCCTTCTCAACTCTTATGGCACATCATAATATAGTGAAAGCATGTGCAGTTGTAAACCCAAATATTTAAATCCATACTGGAAGGCAAAAAGAATGTAGACAACATAAGGTCAGTTGCAATTTTTAACATTTTCACAAGATAACAACTAGCCCTCTATCTTGCTTTTCATCACACTCTAAAGTAGAAAAATAAAAACTCAGGCAGCTTTAACTAGAACAACTACTACACAAAACATAACAAGATCTTGTAACATTTTATCATGTTTCAGCAGATCATGTATATAGGAATGCTGTTCTCAAATGCTCACAGCCCGTCAAGAGTTGTATCAAAGAGTATGCCTCAGAAAGTTAATAATGAGCTAAAACTAAAGAGTTCTGGCTTCTAGTTTCAGGTGAGGTACACTTTAAGCAAAAGGAAGACCATATACATTCAAGACTGGGGAGGAAAAACAAAAAAAAAAAAAGAGAGAGAATCCAAGCTCAGAAGGTAGGGGTTTTTATTATGCTCTAAATGAAGTCTTAGGAAGACACTGCTTTAAAGCACATTCTCCCGTTTTACAAACACCTTAGACCTAACTTATTACAGTTTTCAGATTTGCTTCTCCTTTCTCAAATGCTAATGCACCTTTTACTTCACAGTGTACAAAGACATGAGGTCAGCCCACAGTCACATTACACAGGGATGTAACAGTTTATGTTGTCATCTTCAAAATAAGAAGTATACGCTTCACAAGAATTAGTGGGAAAAAAGTAATCATCAGAAGGTACTGGATATGGGGAATAATTTAAAAAGTCACAGATAATACATTAACATGCCTCACGTACTGCACTCAGATCAGCGTTTAGGCCAGAAAGCAAGCAACATCAGTTCAATTTCAACTCTTTTTGTTACAACGACAGCAGACAGCCTGTATGTTAAATCAAAGTAATTTCTGTTAAGTGACAATGTTTTTTTCCTATACTATATGTACTTTTAAATTTAAAGGCCACACAAACCTAATATACTTTTGTAGACTCTAGGCCCAGAAAAAGAGATACAGATAAACCATTCCCCAAACTTTTGGGCCTAACAGTCTATCCAAGCTAACTTCCTACATGACACTTTAAACAACTACCGGTACTTCAGAAGAATGAAGATTTAGTGACATCTCTTTTCAAAAAGAGAGCCACCCAAGTCTTCACATTTCAGAAATGAAACACCACTGAAGTTGAAAGTTCACAGTCGGAAAATACTTTGTTTGCTCTATATTGGACTTTCAACCCCACAATGTACGCTAGTTATTCCAGGAATATTCCATTCCAGTTGATAGGAGATAATTAAAGATTTTTCATTACAAAGTAGTAACAACTAATTCCAAGGGATTTTTTTTTAAATCCTTGGTGTTGTTTTGAGGACCACCTAAGGTTTTTGTACAGATTCAAGCTCAACAGGAACAAGCAGTATCAAAATAGAAAGTTTCATTCAAGCTAATCACAAGCACTTGAGTGCGATTTTGTTTTCCATTTTATTTTTAACAAGAAAGTCTCTGTTTTTCACTAACTAGGATAGCAAGCACAAAAGGTTAAGCTGTATGCTGCACTATCAACTGGAGTGTAGTTAATACAGAGTAGTCTTCACAAAGACACTGCATGTTTCACTTTAAGAACTGTGATGTAGATACGTGGTTCCTCCTAAAAATTTCACTCATTTCCCTATTCAATTTTCCCCTCTGCCAGCTGCAGATGGGAAGACAACATTCCCCCTTTTCTATGGGACCCTCCTTCTCCTTCCATGTAATTGCTGAAAATGAGACTTCTCACTTATGCTATGCTTCTTAAAAATAATCTCCGAGGTCTCTAACCCAGAATAACCAAACTTTTATTTGGGAAAATAATTCTACTTTCTCCCTGGGCAGGAATTTACTGTTCGTACTCGCATCAATCTGACAAATGACCTTTCAGTTTCACAGAACTGATCATAAGATATCACTAAGTTACTTATTAATAGACATACCCCAGTAGAGGTGAAAGAAAAAGTGATCTTACGTTACCCAGCTTCAGACGGAGTTCTTCTCCTGGCCTGTGACATGCTCAGAGACGGTCAAAATAATTTAAGAGTTTTAGTTAGTATTACTACCTTGCAAAGTTACCAGCGAGTGAAAACTACTGGCTTTCCCCCTCCAAAATTGAATGTCACTTTTTAATAGATACAAGTGCTTTTCTTAAGCCCTCAGACACAACTACTACTAACTAAAATCTAAACTACTAGAAATGTTGGTCACTGATGCACGCAATGAACTTGCGGAATGCTTTTCCGGGAATAGCGTGCAATCATCCGTGTTTCTATCAAAGCCACTCAGAACTACGCATCCAAGTAAAAGGTCATTTTCTTAAGTCTAGCATTACGGAGATAAGTTACAACTTCCTTGGAGAACGGAGGCCTGTAAGGCATTTTTCTTTAAAGGCCCAGAAGAACTTAATGATTTTTTCACTATGGGAATTATTTTTTAAAATGCTCTATAAAAAACACCTTTGTGTAAAAGGTCTTTAGTCACCTGTGAAGAAGAATGATTACAGACACCTGGAAAGTCCAAACTTGCATTGGTATATTAAAACAGATTCCAACAATGATTAACTCAATTTTGAATGGTGCAACAAGATCACAGCGATCCTTCTAGAAAAGAGAAAAGCAGGAAGCATGGATAAATAAAAGAGATAACTAAGGATAAATAAAGAGAGCTTGGAATGCTTGGCTTCTGGCATGAAATCAAAAATCCTATGCAAGATGCCTCATCACTATACAGGCATGAACTAGGCAAGTCAGGATGAAACTGAAAACAACCATACATGAACAGGAAACTGCCTAGGAATAGCCAACAGTGCAATACCAAAGACTGAGGCTTTTTTTTAAGTCCAGACACAATCCATCAGTAATGTACCTCCCATAGAACAACGGTGAGGAACCTCCCTGGGCAGTGAACATTGCCCTCATGTCTGAAGGAAGCTAGAGTAGATATGCCATTTATTTCACACAGGGTGTGTTGTCCTTGTAGACACAGAGTTCCAGAGTTAACACAGCTGTATTCACAGCAAATAATCCAAGAAAACCTGAACAACCACTGTCATAGTCATAATGAAATGGTTTCACGTTTGTTAGAGTACATCTCTTCCCACCTAATTCAATACTTCTGTTCTAAACCATAAAGAAGAGGAGTAACACACTACGAGCTCAGACACAAGTAGAAAAACCATGGGATTAAAATCGAGGCAATTAGTATATAAGCACAGTATGTCTGCAAAACTAGTAAGTTTCCCAGGCCAATTTCACCTTTGGAAGATCATCATTAAGAGCAAAAAAATCACGTCTCATTCATCAGATCTTTGAAAACATCTTGAAAACTTACTGCTTTCAATACTGAGCTAGAACCCATCCTCATTTCATAAACCACCTTGCCTAAGTAAGTATAGGTAACATTTGTCATCTAGATATGAAAATTAATTCATTTATAAAATCATGGTGCAAAGTATTTCCTACAACAGATTCTGAGACCCTGGATAGATGCCTTTTTATAATCATGAGATGCAAATAGCAGCCTGGAAGGGAGTTTGTCTTTATTTTTTAAAATGCTTTTACATCCCCGAGATAAAAGAACCTTCAATTTTGCAAAACTATATAATCATGATCTAGGAAGACGTAAACAAGGCTGTAGCTTCTCTCCGTCTCTCAGCAGCTCCCCAGAGGTAGAACCTTTCACCACAACTCGTCACCGCTTCAACTTCACCAGCTTGGCATGCCGTGGATCATGCTGTGAACTAGATCACAGAATTTACATCTATCAAATCTCACCAGTCTCTTTAAGAGTATTTTTAACACACAACAGTTTAGTGCTCACTAAAGCTAAATAAGACCTAAGGATATTTCTGCCAGGAAAAGCGTAATGAAAAAAATAATTGTCTCTAATCTCAATTGCTTCTCTTTTGCTCCTATTAACACCATTTCATTAAATGACCTACTAGAAAAAACACTGAGTGGAACATACAGTTCTTGAGACTGGGTCAGCGCTGCCAGAGATGCAAGCAGTGAGAACGGCAAACCTGTGGCTATTCCAGGCACAGCAAACACATCTGAACAGAGATTAATGACTGGAAGAAGTTTATAAACAACACATGGAGCAACTTCCTCCAAAGAACCTTCACATTTGTTTTGCTAATGCTATCTTCTGTAACGAAGTCTATCAGTAACATCTCATCATGGAGAGGTGGAAAGCCAGCATGCATGTGCCCAAGCTGTTTCCTTCTGAAAGTTTGTCTTTCCAGTAATTGTATATCACAAGGATCAATTCAGCAGCTTCAGAGTTAAATGTAAGAGTAACACTACAAATCTACAAGTCCTTTGACAGAGAGGAAAATCTGTCAAACATAGTTTCAGTATACTTTCTCAGTGATTATACCAATCAAATATGCATTTTAGATATATTTCATCATAATAATCCATGAAATTATTTAAAAGACAAAGATATTAAAAAAAATCACTAAATATTTTTTTCATCATTGGTTGACACAGTTGGGGCAAAACTGTTCTAGCACCATCTCTAAGTTCCAAAAAGAATGAAATTCCACACCGAAAAACCCTTTATGAATTCTCTGTTGTAAAGGCAGCATTTTTCACAATACACAGTAACTCATGCAACTTTTAATGTTGCACTGAACTCAGCAGGCAAATCTATGACATGTATTGAAGGGATTTAACTGCAAATGTGACATCAGAGTTTAACCATTTTTATGGGATTATTTTATCATCAATACTTGATACATATTTGTTATTTGCACTTCTAACACTATTTAATGATGTAGTCTTCAAAATCCAATTTGACAAGTAGATGATGCAAATTTACCAATTACTGTTTCAGTAAGGCTAGTAATTAAGTCTTTTGGACACTTCTGAAAACATTTTTCCTTTTACAATGACTAACTGGGTTTCAGAAAATAAAGTAAAACTTTGCACAGAGTAGTCCTTGAAGAGTTTGCAGTACTTCCTTGAAGCACCTGCAGAGTTTATCACAAGTCACTGATACACGAAGGTAGGATAGCAGAAGCAGAAACTAGTTGCTTGACAACAGTTTTAGTTTGGGGGAACACTTTTACCAGGACTCTGTAACCAAGTTCAGGCATTATGACCACCTAAAATGAACTACCTTTTCTATGCTAAAGATGGCTGTCCTTAAAGCAGAAAAGTGGTAATAAATTACAGAATTTGCATCGAGATGAAGTCTGTCCACGTATCATTAGAAAGCAACAAGCTCTACTTGGAGCTATTCTTTAGGGAGCAAACTACTAAACTGTTCCTTCCTACTGGAGGAGCTACGAAGGCAGCAATTAAAGAAAACAACTACGAGAAGTAATTGTATTGCACATCTCAACTCTAAGCACAGCACAATTACACTTTTTTTTTTTATACATATTTTTCTTTAACCTAGTATTAAGGCCACAAAGATACACCAGGCATACTACAGGTCCTACAAACACAGGAAATTGGTAAGTCTTTGGGGAATGGGAAGGACACGATGAGATGATCGCAGCACTGGCAGTAGCAAAGGACCCTATGCCAGCAATAGGCAGTGGACTTCAACTCTATCACATGAACACAAGTTTCTGCCACTCCCCACACAACTGCTCCCAAAGCTTTCTGAAGGGTGAAGTTACCAGAGAGGATGAAGGATGCCAATTAGTTTTCCTCCAGCCGCTTTCTGCACGTTTTATTTAACATATTTCTCCGCTCTGTACATGCATTTGAGAGACACAATCAGGTTCTCTATCTAACCTCTCCAAGCCTTTTTTTTAGAGGAAAGTGTAATACTGACACACGTAATAAAACTGAACTGAGCCACGGAACTTGAGAATGATGCCACTTCTTGCTCCTGTTTCTTTCTAATCCCGATCTGCTAGAAATCAGCTATTGTGCTGCAATAAAGAGTAGGAGACAGTAAGGTGGTTTGGATCCGTGCTTAACATAGCTTAAACAAAAGAGCGCTGTTTTAGCATACGAACACAACTTGCTATTCTAAACTTACATTGACACCCTTACACAGTACAAGACTGTTTCAGCAGATGTCAAATACAACAACTAGAACAATACAACGTTAACATTCCAATGATGATATTTAAGATAGTTTTCACACAATCCTCATTCAGTTTACCATTTTCTCTATGCAACATCAGTGCATTTTTACCAGCAACAACTTCAGTTCTTGAACACTTTAAAATATTTACTCAAAAAAGGTAAATATATCATAACAGTTTTGCTACTGTGTATAGCAATTCCCTCACCAGACTCACTATAATATTTTTGTATAAAAGCTTTCATCTTGCACACGGCTCTCCTAAAAAGACAGACCAGACGCAATAAAGATTCAATCACCTTTTGTGATTAATCTGATTCATTTCTGTGACTAGAAATTCAGTAAGAGGTAAAAATGACATTCTACGAATAAAAGGTTTTAAAACTACTTTTATAGCAACTCCGGAAATCCTCCTCCCTCCCCAGTCCTCTCTATAGAATTCAACTAACTCATTATGAATTAGGACAGCAAGAAATAATTTTCCTAATATTTAACCTCAGGCCAGTTTCAAATTCTCATGCACATCATCTTCCTCCATAGAATTCCTAACAGATAGTGTGATAGCTCACAGAACAAGACATTTCAAGTGCTTTTCATTAATATATGTAAGCTCAACAAAAATATTATTCCATAACATCTCACATTAAACACTTCGACTGAAGCCTGTCCTAGAAAATTATTAAAATTACTATTTAGGACAAAA
Organism: Chionis minor; assembly: GCA_013398295.1. Taxonomy (NCBI): domain Eukaryota; kingdom Metazoa; phylum Chordata; class Aves; order Charadriiformes; family Chionidae; genus Chionis; species Chionis minor. The sequence goes on along the minus strand of VZSF01011009.1, from coordinate 374,934 downwards.
TAGAGACATGATTTTGACTTGTTGAAAAGTCAAAAAATATCAGCCAACCTATCTGGATCAAGCTGCATAAGAAGTACACTGCAGATACTTTTCTTACATTTTCAACTACCAGGATGATTAGCAACCTGGGTCATCAAGGAATTTTACTTGTCTTTCTCACAGGGGCTGATATGCTTAATTGGATGGTTATTACCAATTTCTAGTATCTCTTGAAAATAATACACCATTTTCAATGAACATAGTTTTTAAGTGATAATGCTTGCAGATTAACAAGAGAAAACTTAAATCCCTTGCCAATCTGAAGAATAATTATAACAGGCAATTATAGTACAAGTTTCTTCACTGGCATTCCCTAACCTTGTAGGCATTCCTGCAGATGGAGATCATTCAACATGCATACTCACTCAAAATCTGTGACTGACAGTTATTATAGTGATATTTTTTTGAATCCCTAAAATGACTTACTCAATACAACTTTGGTTTTGTAAGTCACATTTCCTTAAACTAACATTCCACAGAGAAATATTGTTAAATGTGACTACTTAGCAGTCTGCTGTCATTTCTACATATTATTAAACCTCAGCAATAAAACAGATCTGGATTGCCCCTTTTTATAAAGCTTGTTTATCTGAGACTGCCTGATTCAGCTGTAAATCAACGTATGTTTTCTTCTTGCAATTACACAGAAAGAGTGTGAAACATCACAAAATAAGCATCCATTGGTGTTTGGTTTATTGTTGTGGGATGAAATACAAGTTGGACATTTTAGGCTTTGATAAGTGCCCATAACAAGTTCTAGATTTAATCAACAGGGTCCTCAGTATGAACAGATGTTAATGGGAAGCTGTGAAGCGCATTATTTCAGTTCTACTTGAAAATTTATTAATAAAACTATCGTTTCACATAACTGAAAAGGTGGTGTGATTATTTTGCAACCTTTGGCTTAATTTGTGAGCTAGAGATTTGGATTTTTCTACTACTAAGAATGATATAAATTACTCTTTTTATATTTTTATATTTATATTTACTATAAAACATCTGTGATTTTCAGCACTATTCTTCCTAGTATTTGCCTAACTGGCTTAGTCACTCAGATTTAACTCTGTCCCACTTTGACAGATTTATTTTTTTTCCCCCCTCCAGTGGCTGAAAGACATTTGAAGAAGGAAGGAAAGTTGTACAACCAGTAAAGATCAGATTAATACAGCATAAAGACGTTCAGTTAACAGCACAAAGAAATAACTATTTCGGGCTAGAAAAGCTAGCTGGTTTTATTTAAAATCTCAATGCTGAAGGAAGAGATAAAGGAGCATACGTTCATACTCTTGCAAAATTTAAATAAAGAAGCAACGCAATAGCTTTACAACTAAAAAAATTTCAGTGGTCTGGGGGACAGGAGAAATGAGGCAATATCCACATACGCTGATACTCAGAAGACCGAGACATTCTCTTGAAAAATAAAGACTCTTAAAATCAATCAAATTGAACCATTACCCACAAAAGTTATCAGAGTAGTCTCTTACACCCCTTTAAACCAACAGGTGTTCTCCGTACCATGGCTTACCTTATGAAGAAAGTAACAGGTTGCAATATACACAAAGTTCAAAACAGTTTATGTCAAGGTACTACCGCCCTGGAAAAAAACTATTTTAAAGTCAAACCTGAAAGGAGTGACCCCATGATATTCCACAAGGAAGGCAGACTGAAGATTATACAAAATTTGTCAGTGCCTCCTTTCACATTTTTTTAATATTCTTTTGAGAGATTAACAACTGGTATACCACATTGCTTTCCTGAACTGCAGCTTATCTTTTAGCAATACTTTTCTCTCTGTCATCCCAGGCCGAGTCAGAGAAACAGCGGTAGAAGGAGTCTTCACTGCATGTCATAGAAGTCTAAAATCCAATCCATTTTAAGGAAAAGTCTATCTGAAAATGAAATTTGTAGGAGGGCAACGAATAAATTCCTTAGTGCAACTTACCTCCTTGTTCTATGGAAGCAAAAGTCTCCCTAACGACAATTTCCGTAAGGTAATTTGAGTGTCACCCACTGATATGAAAAAACACATACCAACTTAGGTGCAAAAAACCAGTTCTATATTGCAGTCACTCAAGAAGGATATCAGCATATTAAATATGAACATGTCTACACCTTTACAACTTAGGTGTAAAGTATTCCCTAGAACTGGAATTTATAACCCACACTTTTGTTCTTCAAGATGATTTAGTAAGTGATTTTTCCGTTACTCGATTTTAATAGGAAACTTCAGAGCAGAGAAAAACTAATTAAACAGCAAAATAGGAAGATTTGCTGGTATAGACATATTGTTTCAATAAACATCTAAATTAATTCATCAATAAACACCCAAATTCATTTTTCTACTCAAAGGTGTTTTACAAGCTAATGTGTCCCTGTCTGGAGGACAGGGGAGTGAGGGGGCACAGGCGCAGAGGCAATTTGTTTAAAATGGAATGGGTGTGATTCTACAGCAGCTCCCCATTCCCCCATCACACAAATGGCAGTGTAAAGATATTAGCCATATGAAACAGCACACTTGTGCCAGACCAAGTGTACTTGTACTCCTCCAGTAAAAGAGGAATTATACTACAAATACTGCTGTTTGTCCCCTTCTGAATACCTATAACCCACTAAAAACATGAAAAGCCTTGAAATACTACTAAAAATGATAAAAGGCAAAGAGCGCCCAAACACACAGATGACTATTTTCTGCCACACAAGATAACAAATCCAAAACAAATGAAATCTTCCAAAATTAGTAAGCCGGTCATTAGCTTCTTAAAACAACTAGCATTAATAAAGGAGGAAAATAAGTACACCTATATGAATTTTACACAGGTCACGTGACACTCATGTATACAGACAGTCCTCCTTCCACTCCCAGCATCAATGATTTTCCCCATGCAATACGTAAATAAATAAATAAATAAACCACCACACACCAACCAAAAAAAAAAACCAAAACCCTCTCCCCATCTTCATGAAACCCAGTGCAGACACCAGCCTTGCTTGGGAGGCTCTTCACAAACCAGCCTGCCCTCAGTAAGTCTTATGGCTAAAAAGCTCAAGAGATTTCAGCTCTTCCTTTTTTTTTTTTTTTTTTTAAAAAAAAAAAGCCACACACATTGTAACGAACAATCCACATCAATCTTTCCTTTCTGCACCAGGAAAGAGAATTTGAGTGCGTTTTGTTCCCCGGGTGGCAGAGACTTGGCGATGCCTGTGCAGGGGACTGGGCTGCCCGCAGCTCCACAGGGTGGAGACACCCAAGCTGACATTGTCTGGCTGCCACCGGCTACATCCCTCGCGCATCCCCGGCTTTACTTCCCAGCCTCTTCTGAGGCGCGCCTGGCGCGGGGAAAAGCCCCGGGGGGGAGAAACCCCCACACACAAAACCCCCCTCCACCCGCCACCAGCACTGCAAAGCCCGGTTGGGGGGGGGAAAAAAAAAAAAAAAAAAAAAAAAAAAAAAAAAAAAAAAATCTGCCGGCGACGTGTGGGGCGTGGAGGGGCGCGGGGCACGGACCCGGGGCCGCTAAACCCTCGCCCCTCTCACGCTCCTTCGCTCCGGTCCCCCTCGCCCAGCCCCCGCGGTCCCGCAGCGGCCCCCGCCCCGCCGCCGGGCTGAGGGGAAGCGGCAGGAAACGCCGCCCCCCCGCCGGCTCTCCTACCGCCGCCCCCTCCCAAAAATACCCGACAAGGCGGCGGCTCCACCACTCACCTCGCCCCGGCTCCGGGGAAGCCCCCGGCGGGCTGGCGGGCAGCGGCGAGTCCCCACAAAGCAGAGGGACGAGGCGGCGGGCACGCTCCCGCTCGCTGCCGCCGGCGGCACCCGGGCTCCGCTCCGCCTGCAGACCCCCGCGGCGGCGGCTGCTCCTCCCTCCTCCTCC
>VZSF01011009.1:132374-370188 GCA_013398295.1 Chionis minor | reverse complement strand
AGGCGGTCGCGCTGCCGAGCCTGGCGGAGCAGGTTCGGCCGGACCTGGCGGCGGCGGCGGCGGGCGGTTTGCGGCGCGGTTCCGCCCGCGGGTCGTTACCCGCCCCGAGGGTTTCCACGTTACCGAATCTTGGAAGGGGTACGGGAACCCGCGGCCGCGCGTCCCGCAGAGCCGGCAGCGGCTGCCCGGGGCGCCTCGGCCAGGCTTCGCTGTGTTTCTCCTCCTAGCACAGCTTCGGGGCCGAGATCACCCCTTTTTTCTTTAAAAGTTATTTCCAACATGGGATAAAGCGCCGGGCGCAACTGCAAATACTGCTGCGGGAGAGGAGGTTCGCTTAAATATAGTTTATTGCGTGGGCTGCTGGGGAAGATGGCAGCGTGCTGGGGCTCCAAGTGACAGCGCGGAAAACCTGGCATCCGTGCGGCCTTCGGCTGGGAAGGTGCTGCTCCCCTTTGCTGGGGCTGCCGTCCTGCCCTGCCAGAGTACAGGCGTGTCTCACCTCAGGTTTTATCTGTCAGTATTTAACAAGCAGAAAACTTCAGTCAGCTGAAGCACACCGTTTTCCATAAAGGAGAACAATTACGCCAAACTGTAAATACTAATTACCAGCGAGGTTATAAGCTAGGTCAAAAGTGACATGAAGAGGCGGCCTTTAAAATACAAGCTTGTACATGGAAAAAATGATCTTCATGTGTACGTACAATTAAGTCCTTTGAAAGACAAAGTTCATACGTGCAATTCTAATGTATATAGCAAAATATTTTTGCTATGTAAATTAGCCTTAGCATGTAATCACTTCCAAATTTTGGACAACATAATACAACGTTGATGATTAACAATATCCCAGACAGGTTGAGATCAAAGTTACAGATGTAGAAATACCAGACTGCTTCAATTGCAACTCTGAATTTCTTTTATAAATTAGCAATGTAGACTAAAAACACATGCGTTCATCACCAAGAGACTACAGTAGCCTTCTGGGGTTGAAAATAAAATAATTTTAATCCAACTATTCAAAATAATAGACCGCTACTGCTACGCTGCTTCGTAGTTTGTGGAAATGTTCCACGGTTAATAAATGTCTGGGTTCATATCATTTAATAAAAGTGATAAGTACTTCAATTTTCGGTGCTGCTCTGCGCTTGCTGAATATCAGCAATGAGAGTGAGCTAGCGGTGACTGTGAATCTGACGTTATCAGCAGGTTTTGACTGTGTCTCCAGGTTGCATTAATCCCACCGTGCTTTCTCAGTGATCCTCCGTGACCCTGAAGGGATTGGAATGACAGCACCTCCCCGAGAAGCAGACTCACAGAGTAAGCACCGTGAGTGCACGGGTACAAGGAGCAACCTGGGTGTGCCATGGGCCAGGTTCATTCTGGAGTTCCATGGCAGCTCCAGCTACATCTAACCCGGCACAGAAGCGCTGCCAAGTCATGTTCAACAGCACAGCGGCTGGGGAACTGCATGGCCATGAAGTGTGGAAAGCTTCATGTGCCTGACTATGAAATTGTATCAAAAGGAGAAAGAGGCTGCAGCTGACTAATGCAAACTCTGCTTTTGGCACGTGGAAATGTTATTCCTTTATATCAAACGTGCTAAATTGCCCTGAGCCTAAGCAAACAGGCAACGCAGTTAATTTAATGCAGGGTAGAGATCAGAGCCAGACCATTTTAAGCTTGAGGACGAGATTGGATCTCTGTGCACCCTACAGAACCACTGTCCAATTACACACATAGGTTACTAATGTAAAATCATCCCTTGGGCTGGGGAAATAGTACGTACCTGCAGTAGATGTTGGGTAAGGTTTTCAAAGTAGTACAGGGGATTTAGTCATACATCTGCCAATAAAATTAACAGCTAATAAAATAATAAAAATAGTTAAGCATTTTGTGTAGGTTAAAGGTCAGTTTAAATGTATATCTGCTTACAAATAAGAAAGGATGAAGTGGATCATTGTTTTTAATCAGGGCAATAATTCCATGGCTATTGACCTTTCCTTTCCCTAGATGTTGTCTCTCAATCTCAATTTTAAGTACGGCTAAGCAGCACTGGCACCTGAGCTTAACTTTGAATCCTTCAAAGGTTTTATTTTCTGTATTTAAATAATACTGAATAAGCAGACATAAATAAACAAAGGTTACTTAGGCTTTTGGATCATTAGATAGTTGGGGGAATTTCCTTAAAGGACACACCAGGCAAAGGCTGGAAATCAAGAGTTCAAAATTAAAAAACCCTACAACTCCCATCTTGATTGCTTTGTTGGACCCAAGAAAGCTCAATGACTTGTGAAATAGAAATTTCACATTTTGGTGAAGACCAGCTGGGTCTGATCCAGACTTTATCAATCAAAACTGTGTATACATGTATATATGTGTGTGTGTACATATACAGGTACATCTATATGTACATGCAGCATCTATATATACATGCAGCTATCCCATCATGGAACTTTGGGTGCCTGTGACCCCTGCCAACTCTAACAAGAAGAGCAGTCTGACTGTTTCCACTTGCTTCATTATCAAATTTTTGCCAGCTAAAGTGTTCAAGGTACAAAATCATTAAAAAGCCTTTCCTGTTCATCAATAGCTTGCTCAACCTATACTGTATCTATTGCTGCTCAGCTAGCTATAATGGCATTTCCAAATGGGACTTAGGACAAAGTATTACAGTATTTCTCAGGAACAGGTATAGCACCCATAGCCATTAGCATAAATAATTCAGCTCATGCAGCCTATACGTTAAAAATGTCTTTTCTGAGATCGTATCTACTGTTCAGAGTAAACAAGAGTATCTTGACGTGGCTCTGACCTTGAAGCAACAGGTGTAATGACAACAGTAGCCCGTAATAGGAATGCAGACTTGGACAGGAGCTTCTGGGGTTTCAAGCCAGCCAGCATGATACATAATCCACTGCAGAAACTGATCGTGTGCTCGGGTAAGGCCGCTGCGCCTTTTCAGGGCTACTGTTCTTCTCAGGAAAGGCTGCTGCTATTTGCACGTGGGAACAAGTTCAAACAGAGGAGCACCACAACCAGTGGAATAAAACCACCATTTTCTGAACTCATTTCATCAGCGTAAATCAGGAAAATCTCAACTAATTCCAGCTAAAGTACTCCTGATTTACAGTGGGATGACAGCTCTGAAGCCAGAGCACAGAATGGCTCTGAATGAAAGTATGACCAATCTCTTCTTTATGCCCTTCCCCCTCATTCCACCTCTGAGAACTAGAGAAGTGTTGTCTTCCCATTTCTCAGGTGATGATTTAAAGCACAGAGAGAGTAAAATAATTCCCTACAGTCAGAAAGGAAGTCTTGTTCTTGGCCAACATCTGAATTCTGCTCTCATCAGTGCCAAACTAGTCTCTTGCTTAGGATATTGCTCTTCATCCCAGACTCATTGGCTGATACTCTTTTTAGGGAAGTGCCAGCATTACCATAATACAGATTAACAAATAATCTACCTATAGCATTCGTTATCATTATCACTCCTTTCAGTGAAAACTCAAACCATACCATCATACATCTCAATGAATCAGCAGGGCTAACACATGGCAAGACAACATTTCTTCTGGACCCTCAAAGCATCAGTTTATGTTGCTGAAGCAGGAAGCTTGTTTGTCCCTTGCATTGTCATAATCTAGCACATGCAGCTGCAAATGCTGTCTTTCTTCACAAAGCTTCCTAAATCCCTTTTTTAATTCTACTAAACTCTGCCTTGATGAATGCCTACGGCAGTTGGATTCCGTAAATAGAAAATATACTGTGTGAAGTATTGACAACATGTTCTGGAAGGTTTTGCTCTCTGAATTGGGGCACAGGGGCTGCAATTAACTGACTTCACTAGACACTTGATGAAGTTTCATCTTAAGCAAAGTTCCCCTTTCCTCCATGATTTATATTACCCTCCATTACTCTTTATTCTGCACAGCTGGCTTTGTGGTTCCTTTTTAGGTCCTCTGAGGAAAATCCTGGCCCTCATGAATGTATCTGAGCGCCTGTGCAGCCATGCACATAAATATAGGGAAGCAACAGCGCACACAAAGATTAGGATCTTCTGATATACAGGGCACCATGGGGACTCTCCTCCCAGGCTGAAGTCAGTGATTGATTTTAATGGGAGCAGGGCTGAGCTAATGCTGGCACTTTGGAAAATCCCACCCAAGGGATTCAGTGATATTGAAAGTGCCTGAGGCAGGTTAACTGTGGGGCATTTCCACTAATGGGGAATGGCACATTTGTCTTTATTAATTTTCCTTCTCTAAAGTGCAATTAGAATGTATATACTTTTATATCTTTAGGAACAAAATAATGTAAAATACTTCCGTTTCTAGAGATTCTTACTGAGAGACAAAGAAATGAGTGGCTTTCTGCAGCACAGTTACAGGCCTTAAGATCTATCACGCCCCCAAGATCTATTAATACTCTCAAGCTGCCTTTCTTTTTCCTTCATCTGACTTAATATGATTACAAGGGAAAATAATGTAGCTGTGGGGCCCAATCAGAGTAGTTGTACCGGCCATTCATAAAACAAGGTTTTTCATCATCTGCTTGGAGATGGGAAGAGCCAGTCCTTTTCTATCTGACAGTACCTTTAAAACCAAGAGAAAAAAAATCTTAGCGGTGAAGATGAATTGGAAAAGATTCATTAGCATAAGGGGAAAAAAAAAAGGGTGACCGGAACTGAAATGAGGTGCCAACAACAGCAAGGGGGATAACGTAAACAAATCCTAATGTAGAGGACATTGACTCTGTCATGGTCAGTTTTTGAAGAAGTCCCTGCATGGTAAAGATGGCCAGTCTAAAAAAAGAGGCCAAAGCCATGGCAATAACTTTGCGTGCAACTCTGCAAATAAATACAGCCTGGAGTATCTTTGCTTTCTTGGGTGATGCCACTGAAAATTATGAGGTTATTCGTTTAGGAAAATTATGAGGTTCTGGCATATAATTCACTTAAAATACAAATTCTGATTCTTTTCCACACATTCATTCAAACAACACTAGAATTTTCAGCACAGGAGCAAACATCACACATAACTTCAGAAGAATTAAAACCATTTGCTATGGTGTAACGGCAGAGGTTTGGTCATTAACATCACAGTGAAATAACAGAAGTGTACTAAAAGTTTTGTAGTCATGAGAACGAGTCCACAAATGTTTAGAATACTAAGGGATGTGAGTGGCAGAATGGGCTGGGAAAAGAAATTGGGTTTGTTTCTGCTTGCTACTTCTACTTGGCAGCTCAAATTTATCTTGTAGTTCTGACAAAAAGTTCTTCTCTTCTTGTCAAGACCTTTTTGATATGACCTTACTGGGTCTTTAGGCATAATGGCCCTGCTTGATATCAAACTGGAAGAGTCCCAGGATAATCCAGGGGTCTGGATTAGGCATTTCTCTGGGTTAGGCTGGAAAGCACTTCTCAGAAGGACTTGGGAGTTCATGTTATCCATGTTACCATTAGAGTAAGGCTTAAAGAAGCAGTAAGTAGTCATTTACCTTTCAGATTACTTTTAACTTTCTGTTTTTACTTCCTCTGTGACAACATTTCTCATTTTACACTGAAAAGCTTCTATTTCATCTCACTTCAGAAGTGACATCTTTTGCTTACCAAGTTAGAAAAAGAGCAGTGCTTTAATGTAAATGTTGGAAGTGTCTTTCCTTCAAGGCTAAACACCTTATATGTAGTTGATCCTCATTACAGAATAATTACCTGCTAAATCTGATTTAATAATTATTAAAGTATAAGTGATTTTATGAACTTGCAACAAAATAGAGTTGTCAGTCACATTGCTGTCTGAGACAGAATTGAATTTTGGAGCTTTTCCTGCTTCAATGTGAAAATCCAATATACTACAGTTAGCTTCCTTTCTTTATAGAGTGAAATATTCTAAATTCAGTCAAACTCATTTATGCACTGGCCATAAATGCAGGGAGAAGTTTTGTGTGTATGTAGTGCAGCAATGTAGTACAGTTACTGGAGCTGCAGGGATAGATATACACATCTCTGGTATACTCGGTGCGGGCACGAGACTCTGTTTTTCTAGTTTCTATTAACTGTTCTTTCCCAGCTGTCTTCAACCAGGTCTTGTCCTCAGATCTCATTCTGGATAGTGACTTGCTGAAGTGGACTTTTTTTTCTTTCAGAAGCCAGCTGGCACCAATCAAGTTGCAAGACTGGGCAGAAAATATATCTTTCTCCAGAAGTTCTGTGTTATTTAACTGTACAAAATGTTTACAGAGCACAACTATTTTTTTCTTGTCATTTTTGTGCATATGTGAAATATTTGACATATGCCTTGTAAATCATACATCAGGATTTACTGGAATTTCTGTCTTGACCACTTAAGTGACATTGGCTGGACTTGTCACATTTTTTTTAAAAGAAGTAGTTTAAACTGGTGCAGTTGTTCTTTAACTAATGAGTGACTGAAAATACTCGTGGGAAGTTTCCAATTCTTTTAGAACAGCTATAGATGAATGGACAGTAGATCTTTTGAACAGTAAATTTCAGCTTTTTTCTCATTATATTTTGAAACTTTTACAATTTACTTGAAAGCACTCATTCTGAAGTGAAAAGTGGAAAATAAACATTTCAGCATGTTTAATGTGCTCTGTGTGATGTTTCTGGACTTAATCAAAGAGGGATGTCATGATTTTTTGGAATAATTTTACTGATGAGGTAGGAAAGATTAAATGGCACTTCAGAATAACTTTGAAGATTTTTATTCAAGATCTGATGGGTAAAAATCCAAGCAATCCTCATTAGTACTTCTTTCAGAGAATTTCATTCTTGAATCTTAATGTGTACTTTTGAGGTAGATGACTTGGAAGCAGCTGTTTAGGAAAATTCAACTGCCTTAGCTATCAGTGCGATTTTTCTGTTGGTCTGAGAGACATGTACAGTGTTATATACAGGTACACCCATATGCACAATGTATGTTTGCATGTCGTTTGTACTGAAGTACTCAGGGATTACCTCTAACTAATTGAGGAGCAGGATTAAGTGAACATATGGTGTTAAGAAAGCTGGAAATAAAATCCCTCTCCATCTTACTCTGCCACACTTATATTGCTTATTAGAGGATTACTACCGAGTCTGCGTGGACAAGCTTTCTGAGGAAGGAATTGACAGGCATAAAGTTTCACAGGTTGGTACTGGTTATGAGGGAAATCCTGCAAAATCATCCTGTCTAAATGAAAGGTACTATGTGTTCTGTTAGAATCTTGAAACTCATCTTTCACTTGTTCTGTATAAATATGTACATGTAGAGAAAGAGAGGACCTAGTGGTTTCTTTTGGCTCATCATTATGTTGTGGCAGGTAGTTTTTCTGTTAGACTACAGTCCTAACTGGATGCTGTGTTCCTGTCAAACGCCTTTTATAAGTGTGACTGGAAAGCTCATAAGCCTACACTAAACTGACAGATTTTTCAGCCAGAAAAAATTATACATTTAAAGTTATTTATGATATTAGATTTAAATCCCATGATTTTCCTAATTATTTACCTGAGAATGAGGCTTAAAATAGATACCAAAAAACTTGCAACATCTATTGTATATACCAACCAGTAGCAAACTGGATATAACAGTGTGAAAAGAGCTTCAAAGAACAGAGCCCATTGTCCCCCAGCAACCGTATGCCTATACATTTAGCTAGTGTAGCCAGCTCACATTTAGCAACCTCACTGAGTTCTTCCAGACCATAATTTGGAAGTCACCTTAATAGCACGTCACTTTCTAGAGCTGTATATATACTAGATTATTCTGCAGTCTTGCTACTTCCTCCAGATCCTCCCAGAGGTCCGTTCACCTTAACCAATTTGCCCAGGAGATCCTCTTCACATAAGTTTTGAATCCTTGTAAAACTCCAAGTCTAACCATTTCCTCCTCTTCTGTTGACCAGTTGTCCTCTTCTACAAGTACAAGCTGTCTTCTCCTTTGTGTCCTAAAGTAGGCTCCCTAGACAAATACATGAAGCCACTGCATGGTGCCTCACAAATCTCTTCCATGCGCACTCCATTTTTACATCTGTAAAGTTGATAACGCCACTGCAGCAACCAGTAAGAACACAAATGACTCAAAATAGCAATCTGGCAATGCTTACAGTGCACATAATCAATGGGCGCAACTGCCTGTTTTTATCTTTGCTATTCTTGTCCTTCCTTTCCCATTTCCTCCACTGGATATTCCTCCACTTTTTGTATTGTGTCAAAACTGTCAGCTCTTTAGTAAGACGTGGATCCCCTGTTACACATGTGTGAGTATCTGGCATAAAAAAGCAGTGAGAGGAGGCAGGACCTGGGTCACCACACCCATGCTGCTGCCTGGGGTGGCAATACTGACTCACACAGCAGGCAGCAAACCCACGTACCCCGGCTGCATCGGCTGTGCGACAGATCTGCTGCCCTAATGGCCAGCATGCTGTTGGACGCAGTGGACAGTGGGTCTGGTCAAAGTGGCCAGGCTGGAGACACCCAGCTATTGAGCTACCTGGCCAGAGTGACAGTTCCCACATGGCTGTTTCAGCAGATCCAGACAAATAGCCACATCCATCTTCTTCCACCAGGACAAAATTTTTGCAAAATTTCTGTTACAATACAAACAATAAGTGATAAAAAAGAATGCTGGTCTTTCCAGGGACTTACAGAAGTCTGCTGATTTACAGAAGCATTGGAGAACATTCAAGGTGACCAGCCGTGCTCCAGTCTCACCAGAAAAGGGGCCGGGGCTGCAACTGCAGGACAGGTTGTGTTTGTTGTGGGTCGCAGCTCTCTAAGCTGGGCTACACCTCTAAGGCAGCAGGCAGGTATCCTGTGCTGCCCACTCCTCCACCAGGACTGGGGAGCAGTGGCTTGGTGGGGAGTTCCAGATCCCTTGCAGCTGCAGCAGGAGGTGACAAGGCTCTTAACACAACAGCTGCTTCCTGAGAAGCTCTCCTCTGCCACAGCTGAAATGTGGTGGTGGGTAGAGTCTGTGCAGCTGAGCCAGACTGGGGGAGTGATGATGATTACAGCTGTATCTGCTTTAAATAGTTTATGAGTGGCGCTCACTTTGGTTTTTGTTGTACAACCAAGCAGAAATCATCCACAGCAGCACCCCATATGTTCTTTGTCTTTTGTTTGCTTGGGTATGTTTATTATATGGGTTTACTTAGGATCCAACTATGACTATGTCATGGGTTTGTTGTGTACACTGTCAAAGACATGAGACTGAGCCCAACACCTGTGTTTAAAACATTATAGTTGTGTCTGGAAAGTCAGAAAAATGGGAGTATGGTCTGTTCTGAGCTATTCTTACACCATTGTAAACAATTTTAGCTAGCTAAATAGAAATCCTGCCACTAAATACAAGCATCAAATTGCAACCAGATCCTCAGCATGCCAAGACCACATCACTATTGTTCCAGCTTTCCCGTTCAGTGACTAACTTGGTAGTGCCTCCCATTAAGCAGCTTATAGCAGGACTGTTGTTACATACTCCATGCTTATCTGAGTGCCCCTCTGCAGATCCACCTTTTGGCATGTCACAATGGACTCGCAGGAACACCGGGGCATACTAAGAGAAACAGCATAACATCTCTTCCAGAAGAGAATGTAACCAGAGCCTGAATTACTGCTGGTCAGAACATTGTGTGCAGGACAGTGTAAATAAGATGTATTGAAGCTCAGACCTATTCCTTGGAAACAAATATCCTCCTTCTTTGAAAAGACTTCAAAGAGGCAAATTCTGCCTCTGCTACGTCCTTAGGTCTCCAAAATCTTCCCTAACCCCACCTGCCCCTCACTATCTTACCCTTGCTCTCTGAAAGGTATGTCTAATTTATTTCCTGTTTCTGTTGAGCCCATGTTGAGACAGCTTAGTCTGCAACATCCACTCCAGTGTAAAGGTTCAGACTATTTGCAACCTTCCATAAATGCTTCCCGCTTTAAGATTTCTAGATCCAAATGACTCCCTAAGCGTTGATGTATTTGTTGCCTCCTTTGAACCTAAAGAATCCACAGATGGTAAGGAGATGCATGCAAGCAACACATGCTGCTAGTTCTCTCTGAAAGTCTAAGATTAAGGCTAAGACCACTAAAAGCCTGTGCCGTTATTTAAGTATCAATCCAAGAAAGGAAATTTTGGCAGTATTTATAACTCCAACCTGTATGAGTGTGTCCTGAGAGGAAAGTATTTTGGTCCCTGTAACTAATACTGAACTAGGGTTAGCTATATGGGTTAAAGCATATTTGTTTTCCTTTGTATTAGTTGTCCTTCCAGTAGGATGATGTTTCTGAACAGTTGTCAAATTCAATCTAGCACAGACCTGGCAAATTGTCTCCTGCTACGTGCATTCCTATTCCTTTCTGATCAAGCATCACATAGGATGAGCACAATAAATCTAGATTAGAGTTGAGAAGCAGTGCTCATTTTTAATTTTCTAGTGTTATTTAGTTTGTGATACAGTCCAAATATGGCTGGAACCCAGTGTGTGTATTTAACTTTGCTATGTATTTATCTTTGCCTTTCCCACTGAAATGTGTTATCTGTGCTAAAGAGAACAGTTCTGCAGCACAAATTCCCTTCCCTCTAAGTAGTAATTGCTGTATAAAAATGAGGTCACTCTCACTGTAAGGAACGTTTAAAAAAATGTTTATGAAATGATTTATTCTGCATAAAAAATAAAAATTAATATTTTAAATTGATGTGGTTTTGTTGTTTGCTTCTTCAAAATCAGCCTTAAATGAATACTTATAAGAGCATACAAAATAGGACTGGAAGGGAGTAGGCCAAGGGTACTTCTTAATGGAAGTGATTTTCTGGCAAAGCTGAAGCAGAACTGCATGAAGCTAGAAAAGGTCTCAAAGCTGGCTGCCTAAAGTTAGGAATCTGTGTGTCAATGACTAAATAAAATGGCCTGGTTTTCCAAAACGGTTGTCAGGCACGCACATTTGTCATTGAAATCAACAGGCATTGCATATGCTTAACACCCTGGAAAATCAGGCTATTTATATTTAGGAGTTTAAATACGACATTTGGAGCTTAAATTTCATCTCTTAGAGTTAAAATATTAAGCCAGAGTATCTAAAGCCTATTTTGAAGTCGGATGTCTGATCTAACGGTAGAGGTTACAGTTAACTAAGATAAATGATTCTTATGCTGACCTCCCCTCACCTCTGAAAATATTACCCATATACTGAGATACCTTAGCTGTAGCCTAGGTTTCTAGCAGAGAAACTTGTTTTGAGAACTTTTCTTGGAAACCCTTCTGACAACAATGTTCTTCATAGATATGAGCCTCAGTAGTCAGCATTTTAACAAGCAAAAATGTTTTTGAATGCAATTGTTATTAAAATAGAGGATTTTGCTATTTGGTCCATTTGGTTTTAAATTATAGCAGAAAAAGCAGCTGTGTGGCTTCTATCCCGGGCAGAGGTACCATTGCCCTCTGAAAAGAGCTGGGTGCCTGGAGCCTCAGTGTCCATCATCTGGACTTCTAAGCTGGGGAAGGCTGAGGGTTTTGGGGAAAGCACCTCTCACAGCCAGTGCTGAACTGACATAGTCATTCAATCACACTGCCCAAGTCCTTTCCCAGTAAATACTTCGCCAAAAGTAAACACAAGTAAAAGAGTTCACGTGCTATTAATTCATGAAATAGAAACTTTATTTGCTTCTGGATGCCATCCAGAGGGACCTAGACAGGCTTGAGAGGTGGGCCCGTGCCAACCTTGTGAAATTCAACAAGGCCAAGTGCAAGGTCCTGCACGTGGGTCAGGGCAATCCCAAACACAAATACAGGCTGGGCGGAGAATGGATCGAGAGCAGCCCTGAGGAGAGGGACTTGGGGGTGTGGGTTGATGGGAAGCTCAACATGAGCCAGCAATGTGCGCTCACAAGCCAGAAGGCCGACTGTATCCTGGGCTGCATCAAAAGAAGCGTGGCCAGCAGGTGGAGGAGGGTGATTCTGCCCCTCTACTCCACTCTGGTGAGACCCCACCTGGACTACTGCGTCCAGCTCTGAAGTCCTCAGCATAAGAAGGACATGGACTTGTTGGAGTGGGTCCAGAGGAAGCCAAAAAGGTAAGAGGGCTGGAGCACCTCTCCTTTGAAAACAGGCTGTGAGAGTTGGGGTTGTTCAGCTTGGCAAAGAGAAGGCTCCGGGGAGACCTTATAGCAGCCTTCCAATACTTAAAGGGGGCCTACAAGAAAGCTGGAGAGGGACTTTTTAGCAGGGCATGCAGTGATAGGACAAGGGGTAATGGTTTCAAACTGGAAGAAGGTAGATTTAGATTAGGTATTGGGAAGAAATTTTTCACTGCGAGGGTGGTGAGGCACTGGAGCAGGTTGCCCAGGGAAGTTGTGGATGCCCCATCCCTGGAAGCGTTCAAGGCCAGGTTGGATGGGGCTTTGAGCAACCAGGTCTAGTGGGAGGTGTCCCTGCCCATGGCAGGGGGATTAGAACTAGATGATCTTTAAGGTCCCTTCCAACCTAAACAATTCTTTGATTCTATGATTCTCATTGCTTGGTCTGGGAGGCTAAACAGGTGAGCCAATTCGCTTTTCTGGTTAACCATTACTATAGTGACTGACTCCTGAAGGAACAGTGGGAGAGGTACTGGGTCTTAGTTTCCACTTTGCTCTGAAAAAGGATCAAGGAACACTTCCCTCCAGTTCTTGAGATCCTTGTGCCTTCATTTGTACCAGGAAAGATCCTCAGCCAGGATGGAACCTGGCTTCATCTTTCTGTTTGTTGCATGGTACATTAAAAGAGAGTGCTAGTAGCCACAGCACTACTTTTCCAGTCAGCAGCATATGTTAGAGTCCATTCTCTCATCATTATGGAAGAATAATGGGTTATTACTTCAAATGTTAATCAGAGCATCATACACTGCTGTGCTCATGGCTGCCAGCCTTTATAGATGCAGAATCCCAGTCTTTGCTTGATACTTTGGCCTGTGTTAAGGCATTGTTAGTACCAGCAAAATCACGGGCAAGACTCGGCAGTGCTGTGTAGCTAGTTCAGGGCCCACTAGCAGCAGCAGCGCAGCCATGGGGATGTGGAGATTGTCCTCTGTAGACAGTTTAAAGCTAAAATTGCAGTCATGGTGTTTCTGGAGGCTCAGTGATGCTCCTGCATCTGCATAGCTATCTTTAGCATGAACTTCCAGCGTGTAAGCCATTTATTTTGCATGTTACAAAAAGAAAAACTCCCTTGAATAAATTCGAGTTCTTTCAAAGAATTTATCTCATCACCACTTCTTATTCTTAAATGTCCAGGCAAGCATGAGATTCCTACACACAACATTTTCTGTTTCCATTTATTTCTCCCCAGCCCCAAGACCTGGTGATCACAGCCCCCTCTCCCTGGTTTGTCTGGTGGAGGGGAATTGAAGAAAATCACTACAATTCATGCTCTAATTCTGTGTGGTTTGAAAAATGATTTAAATGGCAAGTACTGCAGAGAGATTGCAGGAGTCTGAATGTTATTTTTCAAATACCATTTGGAC
This sequence comes from Chionis minor, assembly GCA_013398295.1. NCBI lineage: Eukaryota > Metazoa > Chordata > Aves > Charadriiformes > Chionidae > Chionis > Chionis minor. The sequence continues at coordinate 356,705 of VZSF01011009.1, read as the reverse complement.
AGTGCCCATGGTAGAAAGCCCTTCATCTTCTAGAGGCCAAGACTTCCCCAGTTGTGTAAACATGCTCTCAGAAGGCAGCTGTGTGTTAGATCACCACTGTGCTATCCACAAGTGTGGAAGGCTGGGGTTCACGCATCCTGCAAAGCTCTGACTCCAACCCATTTAAATTAGGAAAGATTCTTGCTGATTTTAATGGACTTTGGACCAGATCTTGCCTGTGCGCAGTAGTGAATGTATGCGTGGCCCAGATTCAAGAATGAGGTCTGCTGGGTACATGTTCCAGATAAAGACTGAGTACTGGTGGGGACCATGATGACAATGGTCCCTAGAGCAAGCTCTGAGCACTGTGCGTGACTGTAATCTGCCTCGAGCCATGACCTGCATCTACAGAAATCTTTCTGACATTGAGTAATTTATCCTTTTGATACATGGGCAGGGAAACCTCTATGACTAGCTTATAGCAAAAGAAGTGGCCAGAGAAACAGAGTTGCATTTGCAGATGCTGAAGAGATGGAACTCCTGAGGAGCGTGAAAAAAGCTGAGGGTGTACCTTCTCTGTGAAAAAATCAGGCTTCTACTTACTTTTATCCACAAAGCGATTTTGTCTGAAAGCCAGAGTTAAAGCTCAAAAGTTCCTGGCTTAGACCGAAACCCCAGTGTGGGATAGTGTTTCATTACAGAAGTTATTTATCTACCGAAACTATTTAAAGACAGGAAGTGTTATCTGTGGCTAGGATTAATCAAGTCTGTCACATAGCCTGTCTTCTGAATGAGAGATTAATGCAGAGTATAGCTTCCTGACAGGCAAGAAGCATGGTATGGATTTTGTTAATTTCTGTGGTAAGAAGCAAAGCCAAGTAAGTTGCACAATGCATGGCATGTTGGGACACTGTCAGCCCAAAATATCTCAGCTGAGGCTGCTCATTGTGCCAGACTTGATAGAAGGAAATGGACAAGGAAACCTCTATCATGCCCCAACCTCCAAGCCTGCTGTGCTGAAAAGGGAGAATGAGCAAGATGCCGGGCATTCAGCAGAGAGGAGGCAGCTTCCACTTTTCCTGCCAAAATTCTGTGCTCTCTCAAGAAAAACTGAGAGCGCAAGAAAAGCAGGACACCACAGGGAGACAGAGCAAACACACGGAGTGGCAACACCAAAGATGCTGGTGGAGGAGCATTCTGCAGAATGGCAGCAAATGCGGCAGCTTGAATTGGCCTCTGTTGCCCTGCGTGCTCGGTCAGCTCCAGGCACCTTGACCACACACAGCAGGCACACAGACAGGGCACAGCGAGACCTGACCGCAGAACATCCTCTCCGGGCTCTTGTCATGCTGCCAAGTTGCAGATGGAGTGCGTCGCCCTTTGTGCACATTCACAGAGGAGGGGAACTTGTGACAATGAACCGGGGTAACATTTTACTTGTTTAACTTGAGGGAAGGAAGGAGGTCATCACACATATCTTTTGTCTCCCCACATATCTCCCCAGATGAGGCTACCTCGTCTGCTCTGCTATTTGTATAGCCGTCTGCGCAGCTGAAATATTTGCCTTTTTTTCCTGGGCCCTGCAGCCAGTGCACCACTATTTGAGCTGGTAAGATGCCAGACTCTTACTCAGTTGTAAGACTGAGCTGGTGATCTAGTCGGTTTTGTTATGATATTGTCGGCCACAGCAGCAAGATAGCAGACACCACCACCAAGATCATCAAAGAGAACATTCATTCTTAAGAAAAAAGAAGAAGAAGCTGGGTCATAAATTACACCACAAATCTATTTCTAGCCAAAAATAATATCTATTATTATCAGAACATGTATGCTAGAAAAAGGTCGGGGCTTGACCTGCTCTTGTTGGATGATATGATGTGCTGCTGTTAGTAATGATATGATTGGAGCCATATGGGATCTCCAGAAAATTATGTGCTAATTATGCATTAATGTGATCAGTTCATATGTGCCTAACAACTGGCTCTCTAGTGTTGCCATACAGTTTATTCCCCAGCAGACAGACTACGTGTGAGAACTTCAGAGATAAATACAGGAATTGGCTATTTGAAGAAAAAGGAATTTGTGGGCTGACTCACTTTTTTTTTCACCTTAAATTGGTGATGGGGTTGTTAATTTCAAATGAGAATTATTCCTGTTCTGGTGGGGGAGAAGATGGTTTTTGAAGTATAAGACAATAGTGCACTGTCTTGCGTGCAACAGCCTGAGAGTAATAGAACAGGATCACCCCAGTGCAAAGATCCTCCATTTATCTTAGCGGGACATGCGATGATTATTTCTAATCCTTTGAGTGCTTTGTACCTTTAAGATAGTATTTCTGAAACCAAGAAGCGCTCACTGTAACATTAAGTATTGATTACTGACAACACAGCTCACATTCAAAGTGTTTCTGTGGTGTACTACTGAATTAATGCAGTTTGTATTTTCACTCTGCGCCTCCTTAAAGGTCTAAAGTTTCAATGAACCCATGGGCAGCTCAGAGCTCTGGCACACTTCTTTTCCTCAGTCTCATCCAACAGTCCTTACGTACTGTTTGGAAGGGCTGGGTGGCAGCGAACATCCCTTCTGGGTCCCTGGTGACACAGGCTCAGACATTAGAGCTGCATCGGAGCAGGCAATGAAACGACAGCGTAGTCCCACTTTGAAGGGCTGCACCGTTCAAGCAGAACTATTTAATGAATTCGTTACATGTTATGTTTGGAGAGTGCGCTCAGGATCTAAAGGCACTCTCTGGCAGCTCAGCTTCACTTCATCCTCAGCATGACTAATGAAAATAAGGTGTATCTTCTATACTACAGTAGACGTGACAACTGAAACTGTGCCTCAAGACACAGCTGGCCTTCTCCGTGTTATTTTTTCCCCTTGTGTTGCTTTAGTCTTTTCATCCAGCTCCTTATGGGCAGCAGGCTGTGTGTATGTGTTTCTCTGCAGACAGCATTGTTCTCTGCCTTTGAAGCGCCTGCATGTTGTAGTTTGCTCTTTTCTTCACTCCTCCCCACGTAACTGGAGGGGTGGATGCCTTCTAGATAAGGACTGGGAAATGGCTGAATGTATATGTCTATGAAACATAATCAAACAAAATGAAAGCAGGGACTGACCCTTGAAATGTCACTGCAGACATTTTTATGCATGCAAGTGGTGTAGTCGACTTCAGAGACGCTGCTAGTGTTCATAAAGGATATCTGTGTGGATGAGACAGCAAGATGGACACTTCGTTTATTGTAATGATAATGTAACTAGCTTGAGGCTGCTAGGAGATCATGATGAAGGATTTCTAAGAAAGACAGCAAGTTTATAAAGTGTTTCATTTTAAGGCATATAGAGAATTATTAGCAGAGCAGCTGTAGCTTTTTATATCATTTCGTAATGCTTGTGATGTGGCATTTTGAAATTAAAACCCTCTTCGTGGCTGACTTTTTGTCATGCACATCATGGCCAATAGTCCACCTTTTCCAGAGCATTCTCCAAGTGAGACTGCACAAAGGCTCAGACACTTTTGAAGGATAAGGACCTTTAAAGTGCAAAACTGTTTTCCAAGAAGAAAATCAGGTGAGTTTGCCAGATTGAACTAACCAGCTCTGAGGAAGAAACAGTCTGTGTTTCTGCATTCCTGCAGCGGAAGAGCTGAGACATTCCCAGGCGTGGCCCTGGCAAAGCCCAGTGCCCATGTATTTACGGAATGAATGCCAGCTGCCTCCACATCTTCTCGCTCGCACATTGTAGTGCTGTACAGTCAAAGCCACCAGGACTCACAGAGAACTCTGCAAATGATCTCAGGGGAAAGTAATCTAGGACCTTTGGCTCCTAAAAAAAGAGACCCCTGAAACTGGAGTCACGTTACCAGAGGAGAAAAGAGCCTTTTGACTGGAGAACAGAACCTGCAAATTCTTTATGCTTTCACTCCTCCAGGGACTCCTGGGCGTTTTACCTCAGCCATTAATTCTTCCAAACACCATCACTGTAAATTTAGAACTTATCCTGATCACTTTAAACAAAAAGATGGGCACATGGGAGCACATAGCTGTAACATTACTTCTAGGTCACAGAAAGGGTAAAGACTCAGACCTAAGGACTCTTGTCACTAGATTCAGCCACAAAACCTGCCTTCTTCCATAGAGACGAGAAATAGGTTCCAAATCATTGTGTGAACTTGGGAAAACCACTGAATCATTTCTTGTTTTAGTTTCCTTATCTCTGAATAAGGAAACCTTTTTGCAGGGAGGGGCTTAGCTTAGAGATCCATGGAAAGCTCCTTCTACTCTGAAGGAAAATATGACAAGCATATGACAATGTTGTCATATACACCAAAAAGCAGCACTAAGCTCAGCTCCCTATAGTAGGCTTGTAAATAATCAGCAACTTCCAGTGAAAATACTGAAATTGATGAAGTCTTCACACATAGGGGAAGGCCCTTTTGAGGCTCCGCCACCAAACATGACCTTGTAAAGACATTACATTCCTATGAAAAACAAGTTTGGACACTGATAAGCACTGCTGGAAAATTACACTTGATCAGGCAGACTGAGAAGCATTAGACTGTTAATCTCTTATCCCTGCAAAGATCTTGTCCACTTGGAAATGAAAATCCATTGTTACAGAAGCAGAGAATCCAACTTTTCAGTGGATTAACTGCTGGCTACTTAACGTTTTTTGTTCATATGCCAAAGCCTGTGCAGGTTAGTGCCCTGTCTTCCCCCTCTCAAAACACTGCTGGAGATAAAGCAAGCAAATGCTTCCTGAGAGCTTCTGCTGCCCGCAGGCCATCCTGTCTGAGCCACCTGTGAAACCAGTCATCTTACCTTCTCTTGTACTTCCTGCAGCAGAAGGCAGGTTCATACAGGCACCCCCAGTCCTCCCCTGCATATCTCTCTCTCCCCCTTCAACTGCAGTAATACCTTCGTCTGACATTTTTATTTGGGTGGGCTACAAATTGGCACGCACCCTGCCCAGGACTGCAGGGTAGGGGTGCAAGCACCACCGACGCATTGCTCCCTATTCCGGTGCTTGCCTTTGTAGTTCAGGGACACCATCTGTCCCTTCCTTCACCTCTCCTAGGCTCATTCCAGTCCCCACCCACCCCTTAATCTAATATCTGGCATTTAGATTTGACTGACTTTCGAAGTAAATGGGTCAGGTTTTTTAGCATAGGCTGCTGGGTTGCGATCGCAGTTCTTCACATGCTGAGTCACCCTGGCAGCAGATGTCATCTGCTTCTCATTTGAGGGAGAGGCACGTAGTGAATTAAAAATGCAATGTGCACTGCTAAAATCTTATACAGCTGTATTCAGCAGGGATGAGTGGGAGTAAAAAGACAGTCAAATTACAGGGGGCTCTACTATGAAGGCAGAAATTCATGGGAAAAGCTTTTGTACGAGCGCCTGGTTCAGTTCTCCACATGTGCTTCAGGGAACTGGCTAAATATAGAACACCCAAACCATTGGAAAAGCAAAGGAAATAGAGACCCAGGAAAAATAAGCCACTGATGGTGATGCAGGAAATACTTCTGAATGAAACCGTTTCCGCTGTAGCCTTTGTAATGTTCTCAGAAGACCACAGTTGTAAAAAATGAGTCATTCCTATGCTTGAGCGTAATATTGGCTTTACATTGTTGATAAGGAATCAGAAGGGATCTGTGTAGCAGTAGGGTAAACTGTGTTTGTTTTTATAGACGTGTATAAAAATACACATCACTAGAAAATCAAAGCAACAGCCACAACATACCAAAGAATTTCCATAGGAGACAGAGAACCTAATTCTCTGAGAGCCAGTGACCCCAGTTGCTCTCAGAGCTGAGAACGTCACTTGCTCTCAAGACCTGGCCCAGAAGAAAGGAAACCAGGGCTGCATTTCATTATTTAGGCACAACGGACTTCAACAGTTGCAAGCAGCGTTAACGAACTGCAAGTAAACTTCCAGAGGCAAATAACGCATCAGCCCTCCCTCAGAATCAGGCACGTTTGTGTCCCTGAAAATCTATCAAAACCGTTGCAAAAACAAAGTCCTTTGTATGTGGCTCAAGCTGCTGAAGTGGAAGAGACACCCTGAGTAAGTGCAGGTCAAATGGGGTTAAGCTTTCTTTCTTCAAAGAGTGATCTGGAAAGGATTATGAATCCAGCAGCAGCACCGGACATCAGATGTGCTCAGACGCCTCAACTGAACTCACAGTATCTTCCAGCAAAAAGCTTGGGTTTTGTTCTTCTAAATGTATTTGTTCTTGTAGGTGTTTATGGCATTTACTGGCAGTTGACACTGGAAAAACCTCACACTTCTAGACCTGCATTTGTTGAAACAAGGGAAGTTTTTACTGAAACATTTGCCTCTGTTTTTCACAGAAAGGAAATCAATAGCTTTCTTCTGGATTGAAACTTCTGTAAGTGCAGGCTGTTTGCTGACTGGCTAGGTTCATGGTTACATCCTTGTTTCACTCTTCCTACATGGCACCGCGAGTTCTGAAAGTGAAAGTTTTTAACCTTAAAGCAGTCTTGGTTGACACTGTAAAACTTCTGACTCATTCCTGCCCCTTTAAATCACCTTCAGCCCAGTATTTCACTCCAATTTACATCAACAGGATTTCAGGAGAGGGAGGCTGAGCGCTGTTCTGTCTTTTATGACCTTTAAAATGAGGATTTTAAATGTTTTTATAAGATTAAATAAAAAGATGTATGGGGCTAACTAGGGGATTTGGAATATCTAGGTCCAAAGAACCAGATTTGAGGCAGTAATTTCCCAGAAGGCGGCTTGGAAATGTCCATGTGACACAGAAAAATCCCCAGATCTGGGAAACTCACAAGGACAAGGTTTGTACAGCTTTGTACAGCCCACCTCTATACCGACACAGCCTCTGCAGGAGCCAAGCTCTCAGGGCTTCCCACACACTGTTGGAAGGAAATTTCACACAGTGGAACTGGAAAGTACTTCCATGAGCTCTGGATATTTTAATTTTGTGGGTTTTTTCCTACTGAGATCTATTAATTAGGACATTTGACTAGACTGGAGAAAAAAAATCTTAGGAAAATAGACTCCAGGGAACTATCTCAACTTAGTTGGCAAAAGAGCAAATTAGCTCATGGGTGACTTCTGTCTTCTTTTCCAATGGTATTTGCTCTTTCAAGGCTTGGGAGTCTCTTTCATGTTTATGAAAACAGAAGCTATAATATTACTGAAATCAAAGTCCTTGTAGGTAATTTAAGAAGGTGCGCAACAGCTTTCTTCTTCAAATAATCATGGATTACGTGGTTCTGCCTGTGAAATTTCTCTGAACAGCCTGCAACCTTGCCCTAAATTTCCAGCATTTTATTCTGCCAAGGGCAGGACACAAGATTGTCCACAGTGTCCCTCTTCTGCCAGAGGGCTGTAGTTGCTGTCACCCTTGCGGTCTGGGTGGAGCACTGGAATACAAAGTCCCTAGCTCCAAAGTGATCCTAAATAAAACCTGGTGTATCAGACAGGACGTATTCACATCCAGCATTTTGGTTTGAGGCTCATATGATGCTCGAATTTAGTAATGAGCAGCACATGTTAAAAAATTACAAGGCCAGTTTCCAATACAGTTCCTCCTGGTGAGATGTACTGCATGCAGTGGTTAGCTTGATTACTGTAGCACAGATGAGTCCCATGACACTATCTGCATTATCAGGGAAGAAGTGTCCAGGAAAGAAAAACCTGAGCCATATTCAGTCCTGGTGCAAGCACCTGCATCTTCATTTTCTTTGATTACTTATTTTGCAGCCTAATCACAACGCCTTATCCTCACTACTTATGTAACAACTTTCTCCACTCCCCCTTGCCTTCTTTGGGCTTTACTTTCACCAAAAAAAAAAAAACAAAAAAAGGATGCAAATCCTGTCCTACAGATGCAAGTTGCCTAAGCCTTGCTACATGTTAGGGGATGTGAGGCAGTGTGAGACTGCAATTCGAGTGATTAGGGCAAATAGAGAGGACCTAAAGACATGTATGTTCTGTCTGATGGCACTAAGTCTGACTTCGGGCATAGTTAAATCAACATACAATGTATTTGGCACATTATTTGTTGCAATTTTGTCTTTCTTGCTGTTTGGACTCAGTGTCTCTACACATCTGACTGTTTTTAAACAGCCAATGGGTGATTTTCCACATTCTTTCAGCTCTTGAAGGTAGATCACTGAAGCTATGTTCCTTGGATGGGTTTCATCCATATGGACTGTTGACTACCTTCTTGATCTGTTTTTCTGCCAGCGTGAACATTGTTGTCAAGGGAGCTCTCTCCTGTAGTGGCGCAAGCGTTGTAGGTGGGTGCTGGGAGGTGTCTAATTAAGTGTCTTCTGTGAAGTAACCAGAGGTGTCACAGAAATCCAGGCTACTCTGAAAACGGCCTGCACTGATGGTAGCAAATGTGAGACAAACTGCAAGCTCAAACGTCTGCTTTCTTGCAAGAGGGCTTAGGAAGAACATAGAAATTCAGTCAGTGAGGAGATGAGAAAGCCCCTGGTGCCAGCAAGCTGGGAAAGTTTATACGTTGTGGCTCAATCACTCTTGCTCTCTCACATGAGAGATACAGAGCTTACAGTTTTGCAAGAGTCCTAGGAGATTACGTGGTTCTCAAGAAATTAAAACATCCAGTAAAAGTAAATTGGCCTTAACTACTGCTTTCAGAGAGAGTGCTGCCTTCTCCTCCCTTTTCTCTCCAGATTACAAAACCAACATGGCCAAATTTATGATTTGTAGTGAGAGGCCCTAGTTTAAATTTAGAGCCATAGGAAGCCATTTAAACCTTCAGCACAAGAAAAACTGGCTGACACAGTCGTCAAAGGTTTATAGGGCAGCACCAAAGCTAGCACACAAAGTATCCAGCGTTTCAAATAGCTCATTCACAAAAATCTGTGTACTACATTCTGGAGGGAGTCAAATCCCGTTTGCCTTTTGGGAGTTGTCACATTGAAGACAATTGGATTACTCATTTGTTTGAGGCAAGCAGGATTTAACCCTCCAAGAAACAAAATGGATTTGCTAAATGAAAGGGATTAGTTTTTCCATATAATACTGTGTTAAAAAAAAAAAAAAAAAAAAGACAAAAGGCATCTCTCCTCCCTCTCTTCTTTTGGTGTGATATGAGCAAGAAGCTGAACAGGACTCTTCTGTGCCCTATGCATCTTAATTTTAGTTGCCAGGTTCTTTGCCTTGCCATGCTTAAATCTGCATGCTAATGTTAACGGATGCTTTTCAGTATGCAGGTCATACTGGGCTGAATTGTTTCTGGAGGGTGGAGCCGCTCTCTTGCTTTGGTGTTTGAGACAGGTTTGATACTGTTTGGTCTCAGACGCAGACTAATTTGTGGTGGATTTAAAGTTGGCCATAGTTTCTGATTTTGCAGTGCTAGAGGCTGGTGAGCCAGCTGCACGTATTTTTTGCCATTCTTGGGATGATCTGATACTGCAAAATAGGCTGCCTATGGTGATGGCTAATGAGAGAAGAGGTCAAGTGTTTGATTCTTTCCTGGAAATGAAATGAAGCTTGCATTCAAGGTTTTAGTCTGGGTGAGTTCTGCATTTGGATTCCTTCAGCACAGAAGGAACCTCTCTGGCTAAGTAGATAGTTAGGCAACAGGTCCTGTTGTACTGAAAGAAATTTCATCCCCTGAATTGGTGTGCATGAAGGAGGAACGCTGTCCTTCTATGAATGGACAACTTCTGCATGTTTGGAGTTAAAGAAATTGTAGCCACATTGCACTACACCTCTCATCTTTTGTCATCCTTCTTCAACACCCAAGACAAAACTCACTGAGGTTTCCATGGCCTTCCTGGAAGATGCACATGCTTCCAGTTGCATCCTCTTTTGTGGTCAGTGTATATTGGGCTTCCTCTCATGAACTCTGCTGCAGTGGTGGCAGCCCCAGGTTTGAGAAGCTTGGCTCTGTATGGACAGTAGGGGACAGATCCAGTCCTTCCTTTCTCTGCTTTTACAGAAGCAGGGAGGGGCAGCCCCTCAGAGACAGACCTGGTGGGCACGGCGATAACATCCAGGACTGCATCTAGACTGAAGGTAACCACCAGATTAAGACAGTTTGCCTGGTAGTCTCTGCATTTATACCCTTATGTGGCTCAGTAATCTTCCCATTTTTTGCTAGAGCTGTGTTCTATCATGAACTTTCTCCTCTTAGCACTTATAGTCTGTTCTGAAACCCTGAGCATAAACTTGGAGCAGCATCTCTATCACATGTAATGAAAATTCTCTATGGGGTACGAATAAGTCCTTACAGCAATGTCAGATTTATGCTTCTTCTCAAGATAGAGGGCAATATGCAAATTGGTGAGATGAAAGTCTGGCAGAATTATAAGGACCTCTGTTTGGAAGATATCCCACAGAAGTGCTTCTCTTCTGTCAAGATATCTAACAGGAGTTTCACTGAGGAACAGACTGCAGGCTTTCACTATGAATGTTTCTTGATCTGATCAGTATGGATCTGTTACTGATTATAATGCTGTCTCTGAGTTAGTTTTTATTCCTTCCCTAATTCAGAGAGACCCAACAGAGGAGTGGCTTCACAGCAGATAGTCTCTTCAATCAATGCTAAAAAGTTTTGGATGTTATGACAGTTCTTACCAAGGCCAAGATTCAACACAGGAGGAGGCAGCATATATGGGGAAGAAATTTACACGCACATTAGTTCTCTACATAAATCTGTCTCCTTCCTGAAAAACAGCTGTGAGCTCCACAGACCCAGGATAGCTATAAGACACACGAAGATTTATTATTTCTTTTAATACTTTAGCAGTGATGTTACTTGTCTGCCAAATGACAGACCTCTGGGTGGTGAGGATTTCATGTTCAACCGGATTGCCATTTGTAGTAGCTCGAAAAGTTTGCAATCTGCTATGCAAATAAGAAGAGAAGGCAAGAAAAGTTTGCTCAGAATCAGCTGTAACCCACAAACAGCAAAACAAAATCCACTCTGGCAAGGAGCTGCCCCTCTAAGTCCAGCTACTACGGTGCACAACAGACTGATAACCTCTGTTTTCCCCTCCAGAAGGTCTCTGTTTTACCCATGCTGGTACCAAGGAGGAGCAGAAGGCATTAACTGAGAAGTAAGTGAGGTCAAAGATGGGTGTTCTGAGTACACCGAGTGATCAAACTGTGCTGCAAGTTAAATTCAGGTTAGGGTAATAGATCCCTCGGATTACACCACCTTTTCATGTTGCTGCTCAGGCAGCCAAAGCCTAAGGCCTCTGTTGCTGAGGAACAAACAGTGCAGGATTGCTTATACCTCTGTTGTACTAATTATTTTTGCCCAGCTGCTGCCAAAAACATCTGCCCTGTGATGACGGTCCAGGTTGTCACATCATCAGACAAGGTATCAGGAAAAGGCAGCTTTCCTCCCATGAATCTCTAAACACATCAGAGACAGAAGTAAAGAAGTTCAGTCAGGAGAAAAGCTCCCGTCTTGTGATGATGAGTGTTACAGTGTTGGCCTGTGGATTTTCCACCATGACTGAGAGAAGGCAGCAGGAAAGGCTTATCCTGGCTTCAACAGAACAAGGAAAGCACTGTGTGTGAGGGGAGGCAGCAGCTGGTGGGAGCAAGAACAGAGGCTCTGTAAAACGTGGGAGATGCTCTGCTGGATGCCTTACCCAGTCCTCAGACAGTTACACGAGGAGAGCCGTGCCCACCCACAGCCAGCACCAAGGATGCTCCTGGGACAGGCTCTCACCCAGCTGAGCACGGACCCTCCCTGCAGCCTGGGCAGGGCTCAGGCATTTGCCCCCGCAGGGTTTCCCTTCTTGGCTCTGCTGCCCTGAGGCACAGAGGCACCCGCCACCGTACAGGCAAAGCCCTCTTCAAGATTGGCCTCATCTACATTCAAAGCCAGACGTGGGCGATGCTGCCTGGGGTTTGCATTAAACTGTTTACTTTTTCTTCTAATCTGTCAGAAGACTTTGCCAAGGTATCTTCGAACGCAGCCAAAATGCCTGTTATTCTTGGACCTTGCTAGTGTCCTTAGCTCCTGTAAATTACAGGAAGGGTGAGTGACACAGAGCGTGCATTATCTTCTAAAGAGGCTTTTTATTATTCCAGTGCCAAGCTAGGAGAGAGCATGAAAAGAGCAAAGCAGGCAGTGACTATTATTTGTGTTGTTGTGCTGCTCAAGGCTTGAAAAGGGTTGCTCTGAGCCACTGTCAAATGACCCCTGCTTTCAGTGAGGCTGGGTGGATATTCCCTAGTATAGAGCTGCTGGGCTGAATCCAGCCCTAAGTCTTTGAGAACAGGGCTGCTGTGAAGAGTGACAGGCTGCTTTTTTCTACATGGGAATATCAAGACAGGAGTAGCTTAAAAAAAATAAAATAGGTCAGAGTATTTCTATTTTAAGTACTCGTCAAGAAATAAAGAGGTGCAGCTTGGTTTTTCTGGTTTGCATTTCAACATTTGTGAGGAGCGTCACAGTGATGGTGCCAGAGCTGAATTGGCAGCCTCAACTCCAGGGCACCCTCCACGGGGTGAGGCCGCCCAGGGCCACCCTGCGGTGCCGCCCGCAGCCCGGCCGCTCCCAGGCTCCCGCACCCAGAGCTCCTGCTTCTTGGAGAGCAATGGTACGCTTAGGAAAATGTTTGCAATAGGTAAGAAATGCTCTTACAGATTTTGCATTGTTGACGCTAAATATCTGCCAGGCTGCTCTGGAATAAAATTAAGCACAGTATCAGATCAAATTCACTAATAGCAAAATCCTATTAACTCTGCATTTTCTCACCATACAAAATCTAGTCATGGGATCCTCGGTAACAGTAGTCTCATTCTGCAGAGCAGATCTTATTTTACATTCTTGGGGCCAGACATTCAGTTGATGTAAGTAAGTATATCTCCAAGTTGTAGCTACCCTGATTTATACAAGCTGCAACGCTGACCCTCTATTAATTGCACACATTACAATTCTCTAGAATTTCTCTTGCCACACACCACAAAAAACCCCCATTTTCTGGTGGTGAAAGGTCAGTAAACAGATCTGAGATGAAACAATCTCTTTGTGATTATGGTTATGCTTTAAGAGTGATTTTGTCCTTCCACAAACATAACATATGTGGTCTGCCTAGGAGTTTTGAGCAAAAATGCTTGTGCACAATGACTACAAATAAAACAATAAAGTAAACTGTTTCCATTTCTAAGCGCAATTTTTATTCCCAAATTTGAGTTTGTCTATCTACATGCAATTCATCCTCCTAGGAACTGCTGATGATTACTTGCCTATCTCCTTCACTTGTGGCTTATAAGACCATCCCCAGGGCAATGCCTGTTAATTTCTAATTTAGCCTGGTTTAACTAGCCTAGTTGTTCAGCTTCCCTTAGACAGACAAAACTAGATTTCTGGACTTGCTTTTCCCCAAGTCATCTGCAATCAGGCTGACGGTGAAGAGCCTGTAATCACTTAAGTCCAATATCAATTTACACGCCTGCATCTGCATCCTTCCTGGAGCTGGATGGTTTGGCAGGGGAAGACGTGCTCCTGGTGGCAGGGCAGGGGCAAACAGCCACTCCAGCTTATAGGGAACAGCTCATCTTCCTGGCCTGAACCGCTCTAGTTTTTCATAGCGCACTGTCATTATTTCAACCTCATCTGCTGTTCCCATGAGAGATGCTGAACCCACAGTCTGAGGACAACAGACTTGTGTCTCCCCACGAGGGGCAGTGGCAGGACAAGCACCCCTGGCCCACCTGGTCTGGAGGGTTTGTCCTGAGGCCAGCCAGTATGGGCCTTCTGCCGGGCTGTTTGCTTGTGAGGAGCTACACAACAGCTTACGGCAGTGACGGGCAGTGCAGGAGGAGATGGACAGCACACTTGAGCTGCTCTGAGCGCTGGGATACTCCATGCCTTTGGTGTTTCCTCTTTGCCAGCCAAGGTGATCTGTTCCATTTATGCCCTCTTCTCCCAGAGACACATGTGTGAGAGACTCGGACACAGATCCTGGGAATGCCAGATACTGTCCTATCCAAACCTGCATCTGTCCCACCAAGTAAACTTTATGATTCTATTAATATCATGTGTTCCTTCCACCCTTCATGCCCACCCTATTTAAATGGCAGTGCCTTTTTACACAGCTCAGAGCCTGCTCCAGACCCATGGAAGCCATGCCTGCAAATGCCTGTCAGGCAGCCTGCTATGTGATGATCTCACGCTTTGGAGCAGGGGATGTCATTTTACTTGACTGGAGGCTGTTTCCCTTGCTCTGACCTTACCAGTGAGCATTTCCAGTAATCACCAAACATTTCTTGTAGCACTACCAAGCCGGTGGCAGCAGCAGACCCTTTGTGAGGAACACACACACATATTCATTACTCTTCAGAAAGAAAAGAGAGCTAAAATCAGCAGCAGACATTACTACTTTAGATTTCCTCTCTGGATTTCTAACTTGATGGTATGTAATGAAAAAAGACTTTGTAAAACAGAAGGAAAATAATTAGATCCCCTAAGTTTTTGCATCTAAATTGTTGCAGATGCTATAAACAAGTATTAGTCTAAGAACTCCACAGGCATGTGCAATTTCAGAGCCACTTCAGATTTTACAAATCACAGAATCTACTCTGGATTTTCATCAGAAGTATTAGCATTGATTTCTTACTAAACCTCTAACTAGTTGCATAAGGGAATAAGTTTAATATTCCTTTCCCTGTTTTGGGTTTTAGTCCTTCCATCATGCTGCATGGAAGTATGATTTATTTGTCCTCATAAGAACCCATAATTAAAGTACAGATTGATTATACAATGTCTGACATAGCTGCAGACTCTATGCATTGCAAGTCAGTTTTGAACCTAGGGAGTATGACACAGCTGAGACTGCATATGGTTTAGTGTTATATGGAAGGAATTTATGGGAGATACTTGGAAGCAGAAATCAGATTAAAAGGAGAATTATTATTTTTTGCTTGCCTAAATATGAACATAAATAATGTTGTATATAGATTTTCTGCATTAGTCAAGGAAAAGAATTACGAATACTTCCTCTAAGCGATGACATTATTCACTTGACATGTGAAAAGCTTTGTTCCCTGGTTCAAAAAAAAGACATACTTATTAGGCCAAGCTGACCTGTATTACTTTAAATGTTTGCCACATACATGGAAAATAATTAAAGCACAATTGAATATGGAGCATCCAATTGTCATATGAATAGTTCTGAATTCCTTTTTTGGAGTAAAGTTTCAAAAAATACCAAAGAGCGTAATCAATTTAACAGCAGGACTAACCCATCAATAAAGCAGAGATAGTGTTCATTCAAGCACTGCAAACACATTTGAATATGGAAATATATTTCAGCCTCAGGCTTCCCAGAAATCCTTACATAGGATGAGGAGAAAATGGCTGTAAAATGTCAGCTACCTTGATGGTCTTTTTATTAAGCGAGGAAGTAACCTGAATCTGTTTTGCCTGCAGATCTGGATTTACCTGTGTCATAAGCAATGATGGAAAAGCCTTTGCAGGAAGTTATTCCAAAAAAAAAAAAAAAGTAGAGGCTGAATTCAGTCCTTTTCCTGTCCAACGCTTGCTGAGACTTTATTAGCCAGCATTGTTCACATCTGCTTATAGGGAGCACACCAGAGAAGCATGTGATCCAGCTGTTGCTATGGTATCTAGTGAGATTTTAAGAGAACAACAGAAGAAACAGTGGCAAGAACCCCTCCAGCTGACACCTGAGTTAAAGGGACATTGCCAAAAATTATGAGTTGAACATATTTAACCTTTATTTGTCAGATTTTTCTGAAAGAATTGAGTATTTAGCACTCCAGTGAGAATTAAGAGCACCTGGAGCCTCGGGGGGGAAAGGATAACAATACCAATAATACTGTCATGCGCTTTCTTTTTAAATGCCTCCTTTATTTAGCAGAATGACATCTGCTTTAAACTGAGCTCTGAAAACATTCAGTAAGCCTAGCTCAGTGCAAGAGGATAGATACGTAGTTCATTACAGAAATCAATGTGTAGGCAAGAGCACAACAGCTAGCACCTTGAACCAACGTTTTCTTGTCTCCCCCTCATTCCTGCCAGACTACAGATAATAGAAAGACATCAAATCCTTGTTCCCCAGGTACTTCCCAAAGCAATACTTCTCACCCTGATGCCCTGCTGCATTATGCATACAGCCTATCAGAAAAACAGACATACAGAATGAGGTACACACAAAAATCTGTTTTGGGGACTCTTTCCATCCTCTTCTTCACACGGAGATTTTCCAAGAGCTGTCAACTAATAAGCAATGAAATTCCAATGACTGTTTGTTTGGCTGAGCACAATACTCAGCCTTTTGTAAGCCAGCCAGCAATTTGGAGCCTGCAAAGCCTCAGGAGACTGGGCTTTCCCGTTGTTTCTGCTGGTACTTCCCTTAAGTGGGTTGGTCAGAAATACTGGGATTACTGTTCTGGCTCCATTGCATGCCTGCAGCCAGCCAGGCTCAGCCTGTGATAATCTGTTTTGTGAAAGTGAAAACAATGTACTACGCATGGAGCATCCCTTGCTCTGAGCCCTGGAAGACATGCATGGATAACAGAGCACCTATGTGACGTGATGTTATATTTGGTCATAAAGTGGCTGCGAAGCAGCTGTCCTTACTTCTGGGGAAGTTTTCTGTTTCTGCCATCCCATCCTTGAAGTCTTAGGGCAACTTTCTCCTCCTGGGTATTAGCCGACAGCCACCTAACATGCTCTGAGGTGGAGGGACTCTGAGGCAAAAGCCCAAGAGGGGCCAAAGCGATGAGCACCCAGAGAGTTCAGTCTGACATGTTGCTCTAGCCACCTGCGCAGGGGAGGCCATAAATCTCCCTATTGAATGCCTGTCCTCCCCCTCTGCCATGGTGTGGGTGACTGGAGTAGCACCCAGCAGAGCCTACAGAACTTGCCTCTGCACAGTGCCCTGTCCGGTTCTTGGGAACCAGTGCACTGAGGTGTGCCAGTGTCCCCCAGCTAGGAAGAGCTGAGGTTTGGAATGTCACCTAGTTGTGGATGAAGCTTCAAGTGGTGCTGATTTTGTCCTGATGCTTCCTCTGTTTCTAGCATTAGCCTTTGCGATGGTAATTTCTGAGAGCCACCACCATGTAGCTGCACAACTACTGTGTGTTCCTTGCAAAGACAGAGGACCAGACACGATGCTAATAGAAGAACAATGCACGCTGTGTTGAACAAAAACGATCGAGAAATCTGCTTTCCTGACTTGAACACAGCTGGTTTGCTCTGCGAAAGCTAGGAGAGGGCTTAAAAACGTATTTCTTCTCCCTGGTTCCTTTTGAATATTTTAGACTTCATGAATTAATCAGAAGAATACTTGGTATAGTAGGTGGAGATATGAGAGGCTGTTTATGTTCAGCAGGAACACAAAAGGCTTTATAAAACTAGTTCATAAAACAAAGACTTGCAAGAATTGTATGCAGTTTAATAGCTTACATACAACTTGATGATAAAATATGCATAATCCAATATTATATAGCTTTTTTTCCCCTGACAGAATATGAATAATTTAAGATAATTTTTTTTCCAACCACAAGCCTCTTGCCATGACCCAGTCAAATATTATCATCCTAGAATGCATTACTCTGCAAACCAAACCAGGAGACATACCACTCTGCACAAGTAGTCCTGCTACACACATGTGTACAGAACAGCAGGGCTGAGCTAAGAGCTTGGATAAGAAGTGGCTCTCATCTGCTTCCAAGATATTTCTTGTAATTGGCCTCTGAAAGTTCATCTGCTAATTCCACAGCAGAGGAAGACTGTAACTTTTAGCAACACGGAAAGAGGCACTTCATGGCAACAATCCTCGGTTCAGGAGTGCCAACAAGCCAGCTTATCAAAATGCTGATGAAGAAGCTACAGAAAAGAAGTTTGGGACCTTCTGCTGAAGGGCTGTTCAGCACACTCGTGAATGGAGAGAGCAGAAGGCAGGAAACTCTGCAGTTAGTGAGGCTGGTGCCTAGGTCGTGTCTGCCCCTTGCTCTGCTCCTAACCATTCAACCTCTCTTCCACTGTTTCTGGCACTAAACCTTCATTTGCAAGCTTCTTCCTGTTGATTCCCACAGAATACTAATGTCTGTCTTTTTCCTTGTTTTGATTAATTTTGGTCGTCTAAGACAAGATCACGGCCTTCCCTCAGAAAGGGAGCCTTTGCCAGGGACACTACTGGAAGTGGGAATTTGTCTCTGACATCCAGTCCTTATCTTTCTTTTTTTCACATAAGCTACTTAACTGCACTGTCTACTGGCTCACTGAGCCACAAGTGGCTATTTCTAGTCCGTTTTTTCCCCCTTTGCCTATGTATTTTTGCATCTTTGCCTTGGCTTTCAACAAGCAGAAGTGCTTTTCACTTAAAAAAAGCTTTTCAATTAAAAAAAAAGCTATTTAAGCCAGGAGAATTTTCTCTGCCTTCTGCTTCTGTACATCCCCATGGACGTCTCCTTCTCTTCCCACATCCTCTACACCTTTGTGTTTGCCTTTCTGTGCTTCTGCCGCTCAGCCTGTGTACTAATGTGATCTCATCTCTGTTACAGTTCTTAGTCATTTCCTCCTGTCCCTTGCAATCCCATTTCCCCTCATTCCCTAGCTGCTGGCTCTCTATATCCCTGCATATGCAGTAGGCTCCTATTGCCATTTTCACATATACAGTGGGAGATTACAAATATATATATATATTGATCCAGTCAGCTCTTGAGTGGCTGTTCGGCTGCAGGGATCTCAAGCTCTCATTATTCCAAAGGGCTGTGGAATACAAACCAACTGACGTGGGAGAATATGAAGGTTTAGATTGGCATGAGCAAACTAGTCAAAGGTGACACTGTGTGTGCCCTGTATGTCCCCAAATGTACTCTCATGTCTATTTTAAATTGCTAGTCATTTGGAGACCAAGGATATTACTCTCAATAAACAATTTGCTTGGAAAATATCCTTTGTAGTCTTGGTGGCTTAGTGAACATTGCTCAGTTACCCTGAATTATTTCCCTAGTTACATTTTTATTAAGATGCCCAGAGTGTCTTGGGTGTGAGTTAGGTTCCCAGGAATTAAAGATTAACACCACCAGGGTTTCCCTGGAGATTTCAGAACATGAAAGGGCAAATTGCTAGTGCGCAGAAGGCAAACTCCTGTTATGGCAACGTGTTCACAGCTGTTATGAAGGTAGGCGAAGCCTTGGAAAGTGAAGTCAATAAACCAGACAGCAAATCAAGTTTATGAAAGTTGTGACTGGTGGGACTACATTAAAATGTTATCTGGGAAATGTATGACAGCCATGGATGAAATAAATTTTGTCTCAGGAAGGTAGGTGTGAGCAAATTGATTTAACCATTTAACCTGTTGAGAAGCAGGGAAGAAACACTGAATATTGATACTCTGGGAACTGTCTATGGATTAGATGACAGTGAGAGTCAGAGGCAAAACAATGTGTAGTGGCAACACACACAAGGCTCTGTTTAGAAGTTCTTATGTGACATAAATGGAAATGAAGTTTTGCAAAGAGGTTTGTTCTTCTAGAGAATCCCACTCTCATTTTTTGTGTGTTTTATACTTTCTTGAGCTCATAGTGTGTTTTGTTTGTCAAATGTACCTACCTACTACTCATTGAGAAGCAATATTTTTTATTTTTTTTTCCAATAGAGAGAACAGGTGATATTAAGAAAGGGTTCTGAGCATGATGGTAGGGAAGTTAATTTTGTTGAATCTTTATACCAGCCTTCACATACTGCTTTCAGAATTAGCTCCAGTGAACATACACTTTTGTTTGGAACCTAAATTTCAGTCAGTTCAATTTGCAATAACTAATGGTTAAAAAGATAAATAATAACGTTATTAATTTTAATTGTTCTCTTTATAAATACCCTAAACAGGCCTGAAATCTGGTAACTGAATGTGGTGATTTACTTGAAAAGTAAGCGGGCAGCTGGCTGGCTCATCAGAAACAAATGATCCTTCCCCAGTACTTGCTGACTTCCTCTGAAAGCTGTAACTGTTGCTGTTTTGCAGTGAGATACTCCGAATACAAAGAACAAAGTGTTAAATGGCTGTGTTCCAAGCACACATGGCAGTGGCTTCGCTATGACCTAACTACATACTATGCGAGGCAGTGCTTTTAAGGAGAAATAATGACTTTTATTAGACCAATATAACTGAAAATCCAGGCAAGTTTTCTTCAAGTCTAGAATAAAAGCAGTTGCTACAGCTAAACACAGGTTGAGAACAATTGCTGTGAATTTAATTTTGAAACCCCTGTAAGATTCTTTGTTTGAAGTTGCTTTAAGATTTGCAGCTCCCTAATAGAGAATTAATTTAAGCTCCAAGTTTGAGTGCCCGCCTGATTTTTCTGCATGCAACAGTTTTGCTGCCTGGCAGCTGTTTTAATCTGCAGGCATTAATAGTACATGTGATAAGCTGTTTTATAAAGACCCCTTATTGTACAGCACTTAAGGTATAAAATGTTCTCAGCTGACAAACGAGTACTGTGGTTCCAACCCCAAAGAACTCAGACATCTTTAAAACTTACTCCTTACAGCCTATGGCTATGAGTAAACTGCCTTTGTTAGCTGGGTTTGAGTTCAGGCTTGTTCTCCAAGCTGAGTGCTATGGAAAGCTATAGAAATCTACAGAAACAAGACCAAACTGGAAGGAGCACAAATTAGAAGAGGAAAAGGAGGGAAGCACCAACAAGCTCTGTAACCTGTTTCTTCCCTGGAGGGTGCCTGGAGTGCACTACCATGGAGAGTTCAGCACTCTGTTAATGCAGACATCTCCAAAATGTTATGTGTTGCCCTCGGTTACTGGAAACCCCGTCTAACGCAAAGGAGTCATCCATCCCAAAAGCATTAACAGTGGCAGAACCAGTCCAAGTTCTTTGATCGAATAGTGACAGCCCAAAATATTACTCTGAGTGGCGCCAGTTCTATCCTGTGCTTCAAGGGAACGGCAAAGCACTGCTACTTGAATTACACATTTGGTCCCCAGGCTGCACTAAGCCCCTAGAAAAGGCTCTCAAACTTCATATCCCTAAATGTAGTACATAAAATAAAGAGAAACATGAAGGACAGGGGAAAGAAAAGAGCTGTACCAAATGAGAAAAGACACATTAGACTTTGTTTCTCCTGAGAATGCTGTCTGCCAGGTTGGTATAAAATGCTGGTGTTCAAAGACAGATCTGCTCATGTAGAGTTCAGGTTGTACAACAGTGCTTAGCTAGCAGATGTTTCTGAATGTAAAAGGACACTATTGTCTGTAGGACTTGCATGCTCCAATGGTATCTAGCTATTAAAATCAAATTATAGAATCAGGAAGAACCAAACCTCACGCAGTAACATTTGCAGGATGCAGAAGTGAGGCAAGAGCCATTTATAATCATCCTGCTTGTCCTAAGTGCTATAT
Organism: Chionis minor; assembly: GCA_013398295.1. Lineage (NCBI taxonomy): Eukaryota > Metazoa > Chordata > Aves > Charadriiformes > Chionidae > Chionis > Chionis minor. The sequence goes on along the minus strand of VZSF01011009.1, from coordinate 335,358 downwards.
GATATTACACCAAGATTTTCTGTAGATGCGCCAAGCACAAGGAAACAACAAAAACAAAAGAGAAGGGAGGCAGCAGAACTTAAAAAAGTTGTGTTCAGCAAAGTTTGCTCTTTACAACAGTCACTTTTACCTATACACACTCACTCATCTTCCCTGTCTCTCCAGAGCCAAAGACTACATCAGATTCAGCCAGAAGGTGGCCTAATTAGATTGCTTTTATATTCAAGGTAGCACCACCTGGTGTCATTAACACTAGAAATTATAGGAGTTCTCTCATGACAGAGCACTGCAGTGCTTGATAAATAGGAGGACGCAGAGCTGAACGGCTTTAGAAATCAAGACAGAAGGAATCAGAAGAGCATGGGAGACTTCTGGGGCTGCATCTCAGGGGGTTTTATGAAACAACATTACGTCTTAAGAATAAGAGTGTGGTTTAGACAACAGAAAACATCAGCATGGGTAGTGTTTATGCTTTATGGACTCAGCATGAAGTTTTAGACTCTAAATGGGCCTTCATTTTGAAAACAGAGGGGGAAAAAAGGGGAAAGATTTCTCAGATATATGATATTTTAATACCAAACAACACTGCTATATGGATATCTTATCAAAAAGCCTGGGCCACATGTAATCCCCAACTCCTCATTTCTCTGAGAAAGTTCAAGTATGACGTTGGAGCAGAGAAGACAGAGACAGAGTCTGCCTGTTATTGCTGCTCTTCAGAGGTATGCAAGCACTAAGATGTTACACAGCAAACCTCTCGGCAGGGACTGGTGATACGGAGTGGCCAACTTCAACCACTTTTGCATGGTCTGATTTAAAAAGACCCTGGTATTTACCATCATATGAAAATAAGGCCTTGTTTTGATGCATTTACAGATGCACCCAGAAATCAAGCCACTATTCAGAAACATCCTTGCCAGGAGCTTTATTCACAAAGACCTACGCAAAGCACAGCTGTCAGAAGTCTGCTATGTGACAGATGTGCAGGTTAGTCACTCCATATATGAAGCAGGTATAAACTAGAAAACTGAGGCAGATACAGGACAGAATCAGGAAGAAAGAAAAAGGCACAAATACAGGAATGTGTCCGAGGATGGAAATACCTAGCCAAAATACTTCAAGTGTTATTTTTTATTAGAAAGCCAACACAGACATAGATCAGAGAATTGAAGTTCCATACACAGGGTATTATTTCCACAACTGAAGTTTCCAAATGATGGAAGTATGGGATCTTTTCTAAGATTCCCAAGAACTGCGTGAACCTGGCACACCTTCCATCATGTGGCAGGTGATCATGTGTCACTCCAGGCAAGAAGAGAGTCCTGTTTTTTGCAGTGTGGAAGCAGTTTATTTGGATGTCTGGGGAAAAAAATATTATATAGTGCTTGGGAAGCACTTTCAACATGAAGTTAACTTTCTTTCACAGAGCACTAGTGGTCATGGAGATGACACTGAAGGCCAAACTCTGCAGTCTGTCTGTATCAAGACACAGTGGTGAGATAAAGAATGAGCCCAGAAGTGGATTTTGAGAAAAAATGGGGCATTTTTGACATTACCAGGCTTCCCATACAGTAAATGATGTGATCATTTTGAAAATTATTTTTAAAGTAAATAGTGCAAATTAGCTTTTGGTATTTTTCTTTTGATTCTACTTCCCTTTGCATTATATATTTTGAAATAAATTATAGTCAGTTCTACCGTGTTCACCAAAGGTATTACAAAGCGCAGAAGGGTTGTCATGGAGATAGAAATTCCTAGGTGAAGCAATCAAATCCCTAAAATATTTAAGCAACACTTACTCTCCAGGACAAACATGAAGTAGAATATTTGCGACAAGAAACTAGGTTGGAATTTCTCATGCTGAAATTGAAAAAGAAAATAAATCAAACCCCATCTTGGGAAATAAAACCAAGTGGCTGCTAGATGTGTTTAAATGAGAAAAATATGTGCACGGCTACTTTCATGTCTACTCAAGGACATGTCAACTCATCACAGAAATAGAAATAAGCATAGCTACATCTGGGACTTTCACCTGCTTCTTGGCTGAAGTGGTGTGATGTGTCTTTTCTGATGAGGAAAGCAAGTTTCTCTGGGTGGTTCAAACCATCAAGAAGAATGAACTGTATTTTCATTTTGTCTGCCATTTCTTTTTGAGTAACTGCTTAACCTACAGAGTTGACGCAGTGATATGCAAAGGCATAGGTGCCTCGGAAGAGGACACTAAAGAGATAGTTCAGACCTACAGAAATCTAATTCCTACCTAGTGTTGTTTTAATACCAACCATTCCCAGACCTGAAATAATACAAGGGGTAGCTCCCAAAGGCAATCTGTTGACTGCATTTTCCATCACACTTAACTGATAGCTTTGACCTGGTAATTACATCTACAAGCAAAAGGGATGTGTTTTGTGGGACAAAAATTGGATAGCTGAACTCCAAGTGTACTCACAAAACTGTCTGTGTCCAGCACTGCTGGGAGGTATTAGGAAATGAATTTTGACCAAGTTTCCAGTCTTTCCCATTAGTCCTGGCCCTTATTGCTCCTTTCTGACAGGTTTCTTTTTCTCCTCTCTTGATATTATCTAGTCATTTCCTCTCCTCACTTTGCACTAAGCAGCAAAGGGAGAATAACAAGGAGTCAGAGGAAAGGAGCAAAACACTGGCTGAAAAGAAGAAAGCAGAAATGGAAATCTTTACAGATGTCTCAAGCAAAACTCCCATGGACCTTCACTGGGATATCTGCCCAAGTAAGGGAGCGTGGGGAGGGCAGGAAACGGCCTAGAGAGACCTTTAAAATATTGCAGAGCTTGTACTTAATTCAGATCAAGTGTTCCTGGGGACAGTTTGTGGTAATGATGAGAATGTACTGAAGGTGTAGGAGGGACACATAGTTTTTGCAATATCGCTGCTTTCCCAGGCTCTCCTGAGTCTGTCATTTTGAAAGCTATATGTTTTAACCTTTAGGAGAACACTGACTGGAAAATGAAAAGGTTTGGTGTGAGACAATTTATGGCAGGCCAAATACCACAAATGTATCCATTTGGCCTTACAATAAAAATGCCCCACTGACTAATGCAGCTTCCTAAAGTTACTGATAAAGGAGCCCAGCATTCTCTGAAAATACTGAATGGTTAGAGGGCTGCAGCTCTGACAGCTAATATCCACAGCACGCATAATGGAAGTGCTTCACCACCTCCTGTTGCTGATTGACAGAGAAAGGAGGAGATGGACAGTGAGGAAAGGTCCCTTGTCTGATAACTGGCCTACCCCCACGTAAGCCTACTGGCTTGTCTGATAACTGGCCTACCCCTATCAGCCATTGATAGCCGATACTTGTCACCCAATGCAGGGGAATATGAGATCCTGAATTTGTCATACCTTGGCACCCCCACAGTAAGTCTGTGTCCTCTCTTAATCCTGGCTTCCTGCTTCCTCTCCCTTGTGCAGCCAGCTCCAACTTCCTCTCCTTGTTTTCATGGCTCTGAGTATTTCAAACTTTGCTCCTCTGTTCTTCCTTTCTCTTTGCTGATGAAGGCTCCTCCAGGTCTTTCAAACAACGTCAAGTCTTTTTTAGCACCAGTGTTTACACCTACCAGTAGCAGCTTGCTCCTCCTCTCTTCTTCACATGCCAAACTTCTACCTCTTCCTTATGCTTATTCTGCTTGACAATCTCTCGTTGACAAAGCATTTACAGCAATGCTGCTCCCCCAGAATACACTGACTGTCTCAGCACTCGCTCTGCCATTCTGCAGAAGGCTCTTACAAATTTGAAAATCGGCAGTTATCTCATGCAGCTCAGGGAACTGATTGACTTTTTAAAGCACTAACCTCTGTATATAGGCAGATTAAATGCAAGGATCCAATTCCTAAGCCACGCACAATGGAGCCTCAGGGGAACAAGTGAGCAATTATATAGTGACTTCCCCCATGTATCACTGTTATGTGTCCTTTGGATTACTCAAGTAGTCCAGAGTAATCAGGGTGCATTGTGTTCTGGGTGCAAAGGCCTTCTCCAATGCACTCTGGATGCTGTTCTTGCACCCTGGGGGCTACACAGCACACCGGTAGGATCACCCTGTTCACCATCAGCCTTTACTCCATGAGGTTAGCCTGAGCAGTTGCTGTGAGGGTGACATACCTGTCTTTGGGACATGCAGCACGCACAAGGTACCACACTCAGAATCAGGGTCTGGATTTCACAACTCACTTGAGTCTCTGCAGTCCCTGCCCAGCCTTAAAGCTGGTGGAGCTTTTGGGCAGGGTCACACTTTGAATGAGCTGGCGTTAGCACAAAGATGGCACTACTTAAACAGTTATACCAATAATAAAATCTTTGGGTTGGTTATCCAGCTCCCACAAAGCACTCTCTTCTCCACACATGCAAACACTGTAATTTTTATATTATGCTGATTCAGTAATGGATCATTCAGTAATCATTCATTAACAGCAGCAGCATAGTAACTCATCCATACACCTTCAGAAATGCTCAAGAGATGATTAAAAAGCCCCAAGCCCTCAGAAATGTCAGAGACTGGGAATCCCTTTGTTTTAAATGAAACTCAAGACCAGTCATTTCCTTAAAATGCTCAGCTTGTTCTGAATGCCTGTTTAAATCAAATACAGATATGCTCTACTCTTTCTGCAGAGCCGTTTGCCTGCTCGGAGACAGAGGAAAGAATGTGGCAACTTAAGATACACTTATGCATGCAGCACATCTCTACATAAAACAAACTCCACACCCAGGTCTGCGATAGCTGGGTGTCGCAGGGGATGAGGAGGTATTTTAACAATGCTGCAGCCTGTTGGAAGAGAAAGAAGGGGAGGAGGTGGAGAAGGCATGGGGGGCAGAAAAGAGAGAACAGGTTTTTCATTATAAGGATGACATTTACAAATACCATTCCCTTTGGGGGAGGTTACATTTAAGCTAGACAGCTCAGACAATATTAAAACTGAGATGAGGCTTTATTTCTGAAGTGCTTTTCTTCTGAGGAACCTGAAACACTTTTAGAAAAGCATGAATTAGGCCTCACAGCAGCAGTGTGTATGAAGCAACGATTATTCCCCATTTAGTAGACAGGGTATAAAAATGCAAAGAGGAAGTGAGCGGTTCAGGGGCATAGAGGAAGCCTGTGGCACAGCACAGAAATAGAATCCAGACCTCTTGACTCCTAGACTTGTACTTTAACCACAAACTCATCCTTCTTCCCTTAAATATTCAAGAAGTTGAAAGCCACGCAGCATCAACAAGTCAAAGATCTGAGCTATGCTTGCCTTAGATTTTGTAAGTATATACCTAAAATAGTATATGCATAGACAGGAAAAGATAATTACCTGGGGCATTACATGGCAAGTGTCGTATGAATGGCAAATTTGTTTTCTTCCTTGCTGTGCTGCTGGGGTAGGACTCTCCAAGCTCATTCTTGTTCCCAGCTGGAAGCTTCAGAAAATGAAGCTGGGAGAGGACAGTTAGTGCATGTCTGTTGACCTGGACCTTTCTTACTTCAATCAATGAAATATTTACAAGAAAAATAAACAAATATGCGTAAATCTTTTGTGCTCTGATAACGATGATGCTACAAGGAGAATGCAGGAGCAAAGGATGAGCTTTTTAACCTGTAGTAAAAGCTTCTACAGTGTTTTTTAAAAAGATATTAAATTATAACAGAAAGAAACAACAAATAAGCCTGGAAAGATTGTTGCTTATTGTCATGGTTGAATGGAGGCATGGCAGCAAACATCACCTATTTCTGAAGTGTAATTCTTCAGTGTTAAACAGGAAAGTCTACTCTCAAGAGAGATTTCTAAAATGAAAAGTTGCTTGTGTTTTCACTGGTTAGTGCTTAAAATTCACCAACTTAAAGTATAATACAAAAAGGCGGCAATTTTAGAGAAGTCTAACCTTCTTTCATGACTAAGGAAAAAAAAATCCTGTCATGTTTTCCAGTGTTTGATCACTGTGCAGGTTTGTGTGACACTGGCTATTTACTTTTGGTCTGAAACAAGGCCCTTCACAGAGACTGGTATGTGCTCTTTACTGAGATATCTTTGAATTCCAAAGCACAGATGCATCTCCAGTACTGTTTGGTCAGAAGGCATAACTCTCAAAACTATGGAGAGACAGAAAACATTTGCCTTTGCTAAGTGGTTAGTCTTGGCTGAGGACTAGTAACAGTAAGTTAAAAGGAAAAGAAAAAGGAGAGACCTCTTGCTTTTCTTTTCAGTTTTGTTTTGTTTTCTACTTCTGGTATTTAAGGCCTATTTGTCTGAATGCATGTGTATTTTGAGTCCTGATTTCTAGCCTGACTGTTTTAGTGGTACTATAAAAAACACATAATAGATTCCTTTTAATTGCCCAGCTCCCTTAGTGAGCAGCCTATTGCACTCAGCAATTGAAACACCAAATTAAACAAGACACCAAGACTTTAAAATCAGAGCTCCAGCTCAGAGATATGCAGAAAAAGACTAATTTCTGGGAAGGTCCTTAGACCTGGAAGAGCTGCTCTTCATACAGGGGTGAAGACAGACCTGCGTTTTGCCTCATTCCAAAGGAAAGGAGACCTGTGCCTGGGCTGGCGTGGGAGACCAGTCTAAGCATATCGTCTGGATGCCAGCCTTCCTCCCCACACTGAAGCAGTTCCTGGTTTTGTCTACACATATATGCAACAACAAATGTGAAGGGAAGAGAATCAGCGCAAGACCAAGCTACCAAAACAACCACGTCCATTAGACATCTCCCCAGAGCAGAATTGCCACCCTTAATTAAGCCGTGGTCATTACTTGTTATTACTACTGAGTTTATATTGCTTCATTGGGGTTTTCCAGTTGTACAGGAATCCAATGTCTAAGGATTTGCTGGGGGGTGGGTTAGATTCACTTTCAAATCAGAAACAATCTATGCTAGGCAGACAGGCAGTTGAGGATAATTCATGTTAAAGAGAAAATGCACGGTCAGATACATTCAGATAGCAGCCAACAAAATTAAAACTCATGCGTTACTGACTCCTGAAATTTTGACCCTCTCCAAAGCCCCATCCTGACAGTACACTCTGTGATTTGAGGACTGTACCCTAGTTGTGCTTATTCTGTGGGCTGCAGGTTAGAAAATAGTGCCTTTTTTGCTGCTCAGAGTCATTCATACCTTGAAGCTTGATGCCCATTATAGTCCTAAAAACACGTGAACCTCTAAGTTAGGATCCTTTGCAGTCTAATGGCAACACAAATCACTGGATTTACTAACGAGGAACTGATAGAGGTAATTTCTACAGAGAAGTAATCTGCCCAGATAGAATACGCATGGAGTTGAATCTTTGTATGAAACTCATTTTAAACCTGAAACAAGCTTTTTGTCATATGTTATCTGTTTTTAACTAGGGAAAGCACAGTACAGGGTAGGTTTTCTATGTACATATACAGTGTGTATATGTCTCTGTCTTATAGACAAAATTCTGTTACTCCAAAATGGACTAGAATTTCATAAGCCCAAACTTAAAATAAGAAAGGTATTAAAGACACGGTCTATGTTCACAGCATTAAAGGATATGTTCCTTGCTATTGTAGTGCTGTGACTCAAATCACTAAGGTGCTGAAAAGCTGAAGGGACTCTCTTGCTGCATGGATCTGTACTTGCACCAAGAGAATGATGATATTATAGTGTGACACATCAGTATACGCAGAGGTAGCACCGAATAGTGAGAAAAGGTCACACTGTATCTGATTCAAAACTGGTAGAAAACAGTACCTTGAAGATCCCCACTGCACTCAGCAGAGGAGGGCTGAGTAAGTAAGCGGAAGACAACAGCACTCTGACAAGCATGCATTCCTCTGTTAAAATTGTTGTTTGGTGCAGTATAAAAAAGACAGGAAGAACAGGGATCATTTCCTGTGGGATTTTTATTTTTCACCTTAGTAGCACAATGCCATTCTTTTTAATTCATTTGATTAGTTAACTTTGTAGGTAAAAGCCAGCAAATATATATATTGAAGATTATATTGAAATTTTACCTTGAAGATTCAACAGTCATTATCACCACATTAGTTACACAGAAGAATCTTCCTTGATATTGCCATTGGGCAATAATGTTTTCATATCGTTTCCAGAAGCTGCAGAATAGCTGAAATACATCTCCTACCTATGATTAGCTTGACGTATCCTATTACTTGTATTGCAATCATATCTAGGTGACCTGGCATAGACTGTGTTCCTCTGGGCTGGCCAGTTCTTGACACAGAAACATCCTTGCCTGAAGGGCTATGAGAAATGGAAGAAGAGAGAGTGAAGAAGACCACTGAGACTTTCAGGCCCAGCTCCTCAGACTTTTGCTTACCACAAAGTGACACAGCAGTGTTTTCCTCTGTTACCATGGCATTCTGCAAACAACTCCAGCACACTAGCTAGAAATTAAGTGGGCAAACCTCTAAAAGTTTGGCAGTTTGAATAAACATCTGTGAGGATCTGGCTGGACTTGGGGACAGGCTGTCCTTTGCAAAAGAAACCACAGAAATCGGTAGAGACACAGCCCTTTTCTAAGGGCCTCTGCAGAGCCTAGAGGAAAGGGTATGAGGCAAATAAGATCTATATTTAGAAACAGGGAGAGGCTGAAGAGTAGCTGGAAAAAAGTGTCCCATGGCGGGGAATCCTGTCCAGCGCAGAGGGATTACAACACAGATGAATGGAGGACAACAGAGACAGAGGTACTCTCTATTCCACAAGGAGGAGCAGGATGCGATATTATATTGCAGATGACAACTGCAGTGCCTTATATATCATGTGCCATCACATAAACATGGGCATCTTCCTAAGGGACCTCTTGGAAGGCTTCGAAGCCTATGATCATGGAGGAGGGCAGGTCCTCCTGAAAGATATTACCAGTGCTGTTCAGAAGGGACACCCAGTGATCGCAGTGATGGTGGAGCCATTGGCCAACCTTCTCTCCTGGGTGGCTTGGCTGAATGCGGTGAAGTGTCAGATGCCTTGCATCTGTGTGCTCGCATTCTTGTACTATCATCTATACATCCCAGTCTCAGCTGAGGCTGCAAGCAGAAATAACTCAAAATACCACAACAACAGCTGCTTTGTTGGATTTTATGGAACTGACCTGGAGTGAAAGTAGAAATCTTCAAATAAAACTTTTTCCCATAAAATAAACTTCCAGATACATGAGTCTTAAGTGTGTGCGAACAAGAAATGTTTGGCTAGTAAGCTTGCCCTTTTGGTGTCTGCCACTTGCCATTTGATTTATAATAAATATGTAATAACTTGCTGAATACCACAGTAACTCATGAGAACATTAACATGTGATTTGGTGGTAAAAACCTGTGTAATTTCATTGGAGGACCACCATCAACCTGATGGCATATTTTAGCAGGGCTTCCTTCCCTGCTTATTCTTGAATAAAAAACTCCAAAACTGAGAGCAGTCCTTACTAAAAGCTTTCATGGGTTTTACAAGCCAGTAAGCAAGTGCAACAATGCTGAAAAATACGTGTGATGTGTACAATGTTAATTTTACCACTCAAGGAACCTCCTTTTACGTGAAGTATTTCAAAGAAAAACAGGTCATTTGTTCCACAGGTGGCAGGATGCTGTGCGCAAATATTCTCCCTATGTTTATGATCTTACAGTAAGGCAAAGAGACTCACTTAGAAAAGTTTCACAAAGTTTTACAAGTGCCGTGTCTGCTCACTGTTACACACTTTCCAATGGCTATAGAAAAAGGGGTGCGAGGGGATCGTGATCCCAAGCATGATTTGTACGCCACCCAAACTGTTCGAGATGGATGTCTAACCAGTTAAAAACCTCCAGCACTGAAGATGGAAACCTGTGATCAGTCTGCTGCTCTGCTTAGGTACTCTTGCCTTTAGAAAGCTTTTCCTAATGCCGAAGTCTCACTTGCTGCAGTGCAATCCCATCACCACTCACCTTGCCTACGACAGACATGGAGGACATGTGATTTCCTTCCTCTTCGCAGCAGCCTTTTGTGTATTGAATGACTGCTGTTCTCCACTCTGTCCCCTCTCTGAGTGAACACACAGGCTTCAATCCTCCCCACACTTCTGACTGATCTTACTGCATTCCTCTCACCTCCTTCCAGCTGGGCACATCTTTCTGGCTACACGGTGCCCCAACCACCACTTGCTACTCTTTTTGCTTTTAATTCTGCAGAGCTGCTGTCTCGCCTGTTGTTCCTCACTGCGTACCCGTGCTGCAAACTGCTCCTGCATGGCTAGTGAACCTTGTACTTTACGGCTTCTGTGTAAGACCAGTGCTACAGTTTGATAGTTTTTACCATTTGAATCCTGTCCCCCAACATGCCTGCAGTGCTTCCGGCCCAGGGCTGTGTTGAGACTTAAAAAAGCAGACTCTATTCATCATCCGAGTTATTAATGAAAAGTAATGGACAGTGCCAGGCCAGACCAGACTCCTGGGGAACTCAGAACTGAGGAGCTCAGTTTATCTTTCTACTTTGACAGCAAATTGTCTGTAACTACTGAGCCTTGTTTACAATCAGTTTGTTACCCACTTTTCATCTGGCCATATTTCTCTTCCTTGCTTACGTAAAGCTCTGCCAAAAGCCTTATGAAAATCAAGATATATGGCATTTACTGCTTCTGCCTGTCAGCATGGTAAGGATTACCTCATCAAATTATGAAATTAGATGGTTTGACACGGTCTGTTCTTCAGAAAGCCATGGTTTTTTTTCCTCTAGGTACTTATGAATAATGGCTTGAGCAATTTTTCCAGTATTTTTGCACAAACTGAAATAAGATCATCTCTCTATAATGCTCTGACTCTTCTTTCTCCCCTTTTGAAAGAGAAGTATTATATTTACCCTCTTCCCTTCTTTGATATCTCACCTTTCTTGAGAGAACCACAAATGGTTCTGAAATTACATCAGGTAATTCTCCAAGTATTCTGGGCTATAATTCATCAAGCCCAGTTAATTTGGATATAATTGGCTTCTTTATGCCCTTTCCAACCCATCCTCTCCTTATCCTAGGTGTAGACCATACTGCTTCGCTGTGGTGTCAGCTGGGTTGGTTACCTGCCTGCAGCTGGCTCCTGAAGTCCCAAGACAAAAACAGCACGCAGCTTTCTCAGTAACATTTCCCCTTTCTGTTCAGTAGTTAGCCATTTACCTGGGACTTGTTTTACTCTGAGTGTACCTGCAGAAGTGTTTCTTGTTACCCGTTAGGGAATTTGCTTATGTTACCTCATTTTGTGCTCTTGCTTTTGGGTTTCAATCCTACATGCTATTGCATTGCTTGAATACTCATCCTCAGCAATCATCTAGTTTCTTAATACCTATCTTCTCTTTCTTAACAGCCTTTCCTTACATCTGCCCAGAGCAGGATCTGCCCAACCAAATCTCCAAACATTGTTAAATATGCCTTCTATACTCTATATACTAGAGTACATATAGAGGTCTATAGTCTTTATTTTGCTGCCTTCTTCAGTTTCCAAAGGAAGACCATGGAAGGTGGAAGCAGTTAGCTCCCCTGAAAATAAGACTTTAACTGTGTTTTTATTATTTTGATCACAAGGCCAACATTTTACCTGTGCAGCAAGAAGAGCTCTAGGCCTCCTGTTTCTTCAGTATTACTGTAGAGACATTTTCTGCCAGACTGCTTTACAGTGCGGATGCCTCTCAAGCTTTCTTATCTGTGCGTGCTATCTGATGCAAGGTGCACAGAGTGCTCTGTGAAAGTTTTCAAAAACTGGCAGCGTCTCCAGCTGCTAAAGTCCCTTGTGCTTCTAGTCCCCATCAGGAGAAAAGTGTCTCATATCATCAGGGTTTTCACAAATGCTACAGAGACAGCTGATTATGTTAACCCCAGACACATTTGGTCTTGCTGGGAAACATAAAACTGTCTCTGTGGGATTTTAGCTACACCTGTTGAAGTGCATTTACTCAGGTATAAATAACCAATGCCAACTGCCCACAGTGTAGCACAACCATACCTTCCTGCAATTGTATTCCATTTGAATACATATGCTACCTAATAGCAAAGATGGCTTTGAAAACTTAGATCACAAACTAGAGAAGAATTGCGCATGTGCTCTGTGGCGAGAGGGTACACTTAAAAGGCTTTTAGGCCTTATGGTTTCAAGAGCCAAATTTAGCATATATTTCTAGTTCTGAACTGTTTGGATTAGAAAATGATCTCAAGCCTTTCAGCTAGTTCCTACACCTACGACACATGAGACTATATGCCTGGAAGTCATTAAAATTCAGCCCCCGTCTGTCTTACTTGAACAACAGCGATGCTGATGGAACAACCACAAATGAAATAACAAAGCAACAAGCTAATCTACATCCTTCCAGCATCACTTCCTAAAATGTGATGTAACCACATAAGCATACCACAGTCATAGCTTACGTTTCGCACAAAACCTGAGCACTTGCAAACATTAGGGAGTGTAGACCTAAAGTTAAAATTTGCAGCTTTACATTAACTGAAGAATACGTACACCTCTTGCCTTGCTTTCATGTTCTGTCCAGAACTAGAAGCAGGATTAGCTAGTTATTCCAAGGAAAAATGAAAGGCAAAAAAGCTTTATAACATTTCTGATCAGGGTGGAATATAGCAGAAACAAAATGTGGGGAGACAGTCTTCTCGCATGGTCTGCAGTCCAGGCTTACCAGCTTAACAGAAATCAGTAGGTCAAATAATGAGCTGGTATGAAATCCTGGCCCAATGAAATCCATGGTGAAATCCCATTGCTTTTTCTGGGCCAGGATTTCACTCTGGCCAAACAGTGTCCAAATGCTGACCTTTTTTAAAAAGCAGCAAATGTCATGCAGCATTTTGTACAGGAATATATTCATATTCAGACAAACTGGAATGCTTCTGGGCAAGGAAATCTAAATGGGGTGACTTTGCTGCCAGGTCAAAATGGGCTCTGGAAGACACTGTCTCCACCGTACGTGAAGGATGGACAAAGGAATACTCTGCAGTGCAGGCAGATAGTAGCCAAGTAGGGTGCTCTGTGGAGCTATGGATTTTGGTATGAGAGCCCATTACTCCCTAGATCCACACGAGTTATGTTATTGCCAGCAGGACGCAATGAACTAAAATGCTACTCAGCTGCAGAAGAGGTTTCCCTGTTGCGCAGATGAACAGACGTTGGTGCTGCTTGGAAGAGATGAGTATGAGCTGGGTCTTCTGGAATTCACACATACCCAGCCACAGCACCTGGGCCCCAGATGGTCTGGTCTCTCCAAGCTGCTTAGCCCACAATCGCTGCTCTCCTTCAGTGAATAGGACAATAATTAGCAGGCATTCCTAGCACGGGAGCAACCTGGGTCTTGACTGCGGAGTTGCTCCTTCTGCTTTCAAATCTATACTGCTGTCTTGAACTTAAAACAGTACTTCACCGCTTCAGCTGATGACAGCTGAACAATATACTCCACCTTAGACTGCCTGTTCATGCCTGACTTGTGTACGGTGTGTGCTCTCCTCACTTCCTGCCAGTGTTTACAGCCAGGCTGCAGCAAGAATTCAAAGGGTCCTGTGCTGTCTCTTGCTCTCCACACCTCTGTAGGCTCCTGCCTATCCAGAACTGATGTTGGCTCTAGTGCTCTGATATTAGCTCTGGTTCAACACATTATTTTAAGCTAATGAACAAATGAAAATTAGCATAACCTATCCCCAGGGATGAAAGGAAGAGCCAAGAGCAGATGTTGAAATATCAAACTGATGATGTCAGTTAAACCTCTTTACAAAACAGTCAAGTGGAAAGACTGAAAAGGAAGGTTGCACTTTTCACCCAACACAGGTCAAATAAAGAGCTAAGCACTCCTTCTCCTTTCCATCATTGCAGTACTACTAAAGATTGTGTTTTTTCAAATAGTTTTCCTGATGTAATCAAATATATTTGTCTCCTTTACACAGGTTTACTGCTCTCACATTGTTAATCCCCTCTAGGCATTCAGAAAAAGAGGAATCTATTTTTACTAGCTTTATTAGTGCAATGCAATTTTCCCAGACCCAGAGCTGAATGCATTGTTTATGGTAATAAGTGATTTGTTTAACATAGTCCATTTTTTTCCTACTTATGACTTGACCGTCACATCATCCTGACTTCTATGTTTGTAGGATTAATTGTAAATATTCACCAAACAGATTATACAAATACATTTCAATTGATGAGTTGTTTGCAGACGAATGTCTTTGAAAATACCTAATTTATTTTTTACCCCCAGGGGTATGTGGCTGGTTGCCTAATTCACATGCCATCATTTCTGACAGGGAAACTAAAACTTTTAAAATAGGAGAATAATGACAGAAGGGTATCAGTTACTGAAGAGACGATAATGCCCCCGTACGATGATCTTCAAGATTCATATTAATCTGTGTTTAAAATTGTTTACAAAATGTTTAGGGCTCACAAATAAACTGTGAAACTAACACCTTAAATAAACATGACCCCTGGAAACCAGGAGTGAGATCTAATCATGAGAACAGTCACGAATCACTTCCTTCTAGTTACAAAAGCTCTGCTGCTTACTAATTTGTCTTTATCCTGCAGGGCTGCTTTGTGAAACCTCCAAGGATATTACATATAATACAAAACACACATGCAACTAATCATGGAAATTTGACTAATATTAACTAAGGGAAATTTGACTGAATGGGCAAAATGTTATATAGAATAATTTGTTTTGTAAAAAACATTTACAAAACTACTTCCAATTATGAAAGGAGGATTGAATTAATGATTGTCTTTTTGATACGCCACACGGACACTTTGGAAACTTGTGAGAATGTTTCTTAATAAAAAGCGTATGCAAGTACTTTAAGATGTAGAATGAGAGATAATGGAGTCATCAACAATAATCTGCTGAAGCCAAGGAAAAATGACTCCAGAAAACTTTGTGTTTCTGAGGCACAAAAGAAATTCAATCATGAACTTCAATTTTATCATAAAACGTTAGTAGACTTTGCTACAAAAATGTACTTTAATCTTTATAAACTCTGACTGTCGTGAAATCAGCAAAACCAGAGTTTTTACATTGCTTTTAATAACCTGTAAAGCTTAGTGAGATATTAAAATTTGATCTTATTTTAATATCACCTGAAAGATTATCCAGACAGCTGCAATAAGCAGCTGCAATAAGCAATATGTAGCAGGACCTTTTGAGGTCAAACTTTGTGTATAAGAAAAGATGAGATTATTCTGGTTTTATTAGATAGGAATCCATATGTCTGTAAGACCGCAGCAATGTGAAGTGGAAGCCCGTACACCTAGCTGTCTAATCCTAATCGTTGCCTGCTGGCTCAGACACAAATTTCCTAGGTAGTTCTAGCACATGGTGTTTGGTTATCAGTCAGTTTTGGGATAATCTCTGGTTTAAGGACCAGGTTTAGCCTGTACACTCACTCTGCAGTCTGCAGTCTCCCACGAGCCCTTTAGCGGTGGTCATGCAGGTCAGCCATGTGATACGCAAGCCAAAGGACAGCAAAATGCCTGTTCACATTAAGGGCTGCGCGTGCGCCTCTTGGTTCGTGTGATGAGGGATAAGCCTGTGCCATTACCTGCCATTGGCATGTCTGGGGTACCAATACCTGTTGGCTCCATGTCCTAAGATACTTTAGGGGAGACACCTAAATATTCAGCAGCCAGGTGGCTCCCCGACGGACTTCATGGCTTGCACCAGTAGACTGAGTGGACACCTCTGAAATAAATCATGGACATTTTTCTCCTTCTTGTGCGGATGCGACTTCTAATAAACCATCACATGATTTTTTCTTCTCCTTTTTAAACCAGCAAGGATTGCTACCCTCTGAACCGACCAAGGTCTTTGTAAACAGCAAAATGGTTATTTTCAGTTTCCCATTTAAAGGAAGAGTTTAAAGGAATGCTGACACGTTGAATAAAAGCAGGATTTCTTTTCTAAGAAAAACCCCATTATAAAATTAATAAGTACTTGTCACAATTCGTATGCATATCCAAATGACTAAGCAGATGCTTCCTACTGTGATTTGAAAAGGGCTTCCTCCTGCTTTACGCACTTTTAACAGTTAAGAAGCAGGAATTTTGGTCCCTAGTTCCTGTGTGGAAATATTTAAAACTCTTCCTCATATATTTACGATGTTTTCCTATGCAGCCCAGCACAAATATTTCCAGTGTGCTATGACTCAGTACTTTTTTTGAAGTGGCAGAAATACAATGAAAAGCCTGTTTCTTATAGTATTTTGGCAGAAAACAACTATGTGGGCTGGTGTTGGCAACACCACAGTCTAAGAATAGGGCACTTCTCAGGCAGAAAGTTGTTGAATTTGGACATAAGCTAGGTTTGCCTAGGCGTAAAGAAGCCACTGTCTTCAGGGAAAGGAGTAATTTGGAAATGCTTATCCTACAAGAGTGTGTTAGTGTCTACCAAAATAATTATTTCCTGTGAGCCCTACTCAGAATGAAGTAATCTCAAAGAATATATTCCATTGTACAAGCAAGGTCGCTGGGCAGCCCCTCCGACACTTCCTCAAAGGGGCTGCCATTGTACGCAGTGCTCTATTCTGGTTTCAATTGTTCATAAACATGAGTGATGCTTCCTTCCAAGTTTGTGTAAATGGGAAGAACTGTAAATGGATGGTGCTTCACCATACATGTACCATGCTCATAGCACTACTACCATCTTCATAAAATGTCGCATTTGGGCGAGACGAAAATTAACACAACAATGAGGAAGTGAAAGAGTTAGAGCTTTTAAAGATGGACCTGATCATGACAGCCTTAAAACCTAATATTCTGAGCTGAGCCTGGGCTGTCCTGGTTCTGCTCAACCCAGTGTAGGTGGAACTGTTTTCTCTAGCTAAGGCTTTACCCGTAAACAGAGCTACGTAGATTGTTCCCTACAAATAAAGGCAATGCAGACAATTCCCCAGAAACCCCAGCTACAGCATTCCCTTATTACGGGTAATGTTTGCCAAGTGACTCAAGTGTCTACACTGCCAGTTTGATTTCATTCTTATTTCACCCCAGGGCTCTGGTTCCCTGATTACCCATACTGTTCATGTGCTGCTTTTGGCAGCAGTAATTTTGGTCAATTATTTATCTCCAGGAGGAAATGCTGGCACAGTTGGCAGACCAGCCAACCCCAGGCAGATCATATTGGCTGTGTACCTCCCAGACTTGGACTCCTGCTCTATGAGACTGCTGTTCAGCACAGCCCAAGAAAGTCTTCCTCCCTCAGCGGCCCTCTATAGACCCTCAGATTCGCAGGACCCATGACACTCCACCTTGCCCTCAGATAAGAAAACACAGCTCTAGCAGACAGAGACCTTGTTACTGGTATTTAGAGATATATGTAATTCTCTGGACAAGCTGTAGACAGCCAGGTCTGGAAGCTGTCTTTTTGCACAAAGCTGAAGTCTGAATTTGTCTGCTCAAGATTTCTAGACCTTAAGTTCTTTGAAAGATGCGTTCTCTTATTTAAAATTGCTTGTAATATTCCTGCAGTGCTCATTCATAACTTTTGTTTTCAGCAGGATAAAGGAGAGAGAAAGAAATTCTTACCTTCTTAAAGAATAAAGCATTCTGAACTACCTCATATACAGGTCACCACTGCTTTGTTGCCATATCCTTCATGTCTTTACTGCCTATTTTCCAGATTTTCCCACACCCCTCTCCTTAGGAAGGGCGAAAGATCACTGTCATTCACTGCAGAAATGGGAGATCTAGCCCAGCTCCCTCCAGCTGCCTGGCAGTAGCTCTAAAGCAGAGGCTGAGGAGAGCTAAGAATTATTTTTTCAGGGTCTCTTTGCTCTACCAGTCCCAAGCATCAGGTCCTCAGCTGAAGTAAACACGGACAATTTTGTCAGCTTCAATGGCAATACGCAGGGGTCTCACCTTTTCTACCCAAGGGAAACAAGGAGCAGGTAGTGCAGTTAACAGAAATTATTTTCCCTCTAACCTTATTCTGAAAACTCTTTCATGACAGAACATTTAGCATATATGTACTCACCTGTGGGCTTTATTTCAGGTGTTCCTACCTAAACATGTGACCTCTAATGAAACGGCAGCCATATGTCATATTACAGGCAGGTGATAGATGGAGTTAATCATGCAGCTTTCAAACATTCCCTCTCTACCCATTAATCCACCTCCTTTGAGACTTGTTCTAACAGCCCAAACCAGGAATAGGTACAGCCAGAAGAAACAGTTACAACTTTGAAACTTGGATGAAATTTTTAACTTGAAAAGAGCCAGGAATGTACTTGTGTGAACTCCTGCCCCTTTCCCAACAAACACTAATGAACAGCTTCCAGCTATTGGCATTAAAAATAATCAGCCTGTCAGGGAAATGTTTCTTTCTCAAAATACTGAAGGCTTCCATCAAGCTCTCTCTCAAATTCATATGTGTTTGATGGTGGTGCTTAGTCCTATATTAGTGACACATTTATGGGCTGCTATCTTGAGGGCTGGAAAAAAAATTTCACATCTTTCCAAAAAAGAAAGCTCCCTTTCCACTGTGACATGTCATATTAAATGCTGGCCCTGGAATGTTCCTACATACCAGACATCAGCTGTAACATTTTAAGGTACAAAAAACCAACTTAAAATTCCCTCTGAAGGAATATATTGATTTTCTCTTCTAAGTGTGATGGTTGTACTTGCGGTATGAAGGTATCTGGATACACAGAAGGAAGGGTGTGAAAAGACTTACAACACAATGAAAATTCATGGGTGTGCAAGGGAAATGACAGCACAAAATGGAGATGGTCAGAAAGCTGATCAGACCTTAGAAGATAGAGAACTCAGGGCTACTTGTAGAGGTTCCTAGCTCTGCCACTAATGTGAGGTATGTCCTTGGGCACCTGTCTTTCCCTTGCTGTGATTCTAGTCCCCATCTGTAAAGTGAAGATAACAACATGTAACTTTATGAAGAGCTTCAGATGACAAATGTAACGTAACTCCTTAGGGTTGGCTTACTGCACGCAGTAGGGGGTGAATAACACAGATCATTCATTGTGTCCCTAGTTAGAAATAACATGACTATTTTTCAAACTCTGTCACCCCACTTCTGCATCTCTACAGCAGCTAGTTAAAGCACATTCTCCTTGTAAAAAAAAAGTGAAAGAATCAACCTTCCATCTGTACTAAGTATGCCAGCACTATTCATAACAAATCATTACTTCTACAGCAGCAGAAGAATAAAGATGCTTTAAGATTTGCAGTTGTAGGAAAGAAAGCATTTGCTCTTGCAGTTGACAACATACAAGCATGTAGAACAAGCAGACCAAAGCCCACCTAGGTCTGTGGTATGATTCTTCGTGGTGGGGAAGAAAGAGGAAGATTCTCTCAGACAACTGTTGAATTTAATATTTGTATGGAGTTGCAGTATGGTCCAGGGACAACAGACAAGGGACTATAGACTAACTATAGACAAGTTAATTGTACAGGCTCAAGTTAATTGTCTATAGTACTTAAATGGGATTTTTAGTGACCTCCCGTTCTCCCATTTGACTGGAGTCCTCAGGAATAAGTGAATGTTAGTATATTGTTGCAATTACTCCTCTAGTATGCATGTACATTTTTATTTGCCTGAGGAGTACATGCTGGGAACAATTATGTCACTATACACCTTCAAGTGACTGAAGGGTGACTTTTTTTATTTTAAAATTAGCTTTTAAACCATCCACTTATTTAATCATAACAAATTTCAAATCTATTCCTTGACTTTAACAGCTGAATACTTGGCTCAGGATATGTGGGCCGTTACTTCCCCATTCTTTAACATAACGGCAAACTGGCAGCCTGCTTGGGATTTTCTGGGGACTCTTTTAAAGATATCTAGATAATCCTCTGAGAAACCACACTAGATCATATCAGCACTTTGCCAAAACGCAGGTCATAGCTCCTGTCAGTGCTTGGTTTCTTAACAGTAGGCATAAAAAGCTATGATCAAATACCTGGGCTGTTATTTTATTGACATACTGTGATGAGTAAAAAGCCAAGCCCATAGCCTAGATTCTTGTGTACCCTGAAAGCCATTTATAAACCTCTCATTTACTTCTCTTGGACTGCAATTTCAGCCATTTTCTGATGGGATGGAAGCCACCTTTTTCCCAAACATGGCCAAATCACACCTTTAGCTCTTTCAGTGCTCTCATAGCTCTAGCTCCACTGAAATTATAATGTTAGTCTGGATTTCCATCACTATGACAGCAAGCAGAGCCTGTCTGCCAGTGTACAGACAGACTCAACAGACTGAAATCTGAATGGAAAACGGAGTAAGAATAGGAGTGAATGGTGCCTGAATTAATGTTACTGCAGAACACCCTTGGGTAATGCTCAGGGTGTAGAAGGAGAGATGCTTAGAGAGGTGGGAGAATAATGAAAAATTAGGAGTGAGGGCATATCAGGGGACATTTTCAGGTTGCTTTTTTTTCCTAGATAAACTTCTATGGTTTTTGTCCGAAGTGCAAGATGGCTTGCTGAAACCTATGATATCTTCTTCCCCTACCCTTATGATAACTTTGGCAACCGAAAAAAATCATACATGTGAAGTGAAAAAGTCAAGTATCTAAGTGATCGGAAATGAACTGTTTAAGTTAGAGCAAGAGCTACAATTTGGAGAAGGAAAGGAGACATACCCTTGGGGACACAATGATGATTTGTGCCCTTTTAAAATCCTAGAAAACCAAGAAGTGCAGATGAGCCAAGAGCTATTTCGGGGAACAGAAAAAAGAAATAAAAAAATCCTTTCCTTACTCCAGGGATCAAAGAGGAAACCATTAGGCAAAGCTAAAATAATGACAGAACGACCAGAGGCTCTGGAAAAAGTGATACTGGTACCACTGTTCATCAGCACAGGGAGAAACCATACATCACAGCTTGGTCTCTAGGGCTACAGTGGACAATTTCTCAGTGGCCCCTGTTTCCTCTCCTCTATTCCACTAGTCCAGTCCCTGTTTGCAATCAGTGCCTTGATCTGTCCTCACCATGGCACATGAGGAGCAATAAGGGATAGAAAGGAATAAATGGGTCCATAGATTACAGTTGTGCTCATTTATAACTTGGGATTTTTTTTTGAAAAGGGAAGCTATACCAGATTACTATTTCTTCTACTGTTTGGTCTGCATTTAGGCATCAAACAGATGGAGAAAAATGAAAATGAACAAACCTAGATCATCTACTGCCAAAATATGTCAGCGTTCCCAGGGGCTGGGAAGGCAGGCAGAAGCAAGCCAGCAGGACAAGAGAGGGAGGTTTCTGCTCCTAGGAGTGAGGAGAGATAAGAGTTTCCTGAGCACACAACTTCCTGAGGGGTCAAGTTTGGTCACCAGGAGCTTAGAACTGCTGTTTGCTTCTACCACGATGACGTCTGTACCTACTCTTGGTAGAGAAAAGGTGCTGCACCTCTAGGGAAGTCCATTTCCCCTGACAGGAGCAAGCCTGCAGAGCCCCAAACACATGCACACATCTTGCAATACAGGAGCAAGAGTCCCCATTTTGAAAGGCAACCTTCCACTACCTTTTAGGCGTTACTGAGCTTTGCAGAGGCAATTTCCTAAGGCTAAAGTCATCAGACAATTTAACTTCCTGTTCAAGCGTTCCCATTTCAGTGGGCTGTGCATCATGTGCTGCGGAGGGAGGAGGAGAGAAGCTGTGTGAGCAACCGAGGGTGCAGCCTGGCCCCACGGGGAAGGAAGGCGGGTGGCACAGGGCCCTGGGAGACGTGGTAGTGCCTGCAGGGGGTGGGGACAAGGCGTCGGGCACACCATTAGCACCATGCTCCTGGGGATCCTCGTGGTGCTCTGCTTCATCCCCACTGCTGATGTAACAGGTAACAAAACCCCCCCACATTTCCATCCTTTCCACTAGTTTTCCTCACTTTGATCAGGAGGGAGATGGTCTAGTATAGCTTTGAATTAATTTTGCACAAATTATTCTGTGTTTGGATGAAAGGGGAGAGACAGAGCATGCCGCTAAGACTGCACATGGATCAACCTGATATAACTAACAGTCTGATTTTTCTCCTACTACAAGTTTCACTCCAAGATAAGACTGAAGGGCTTTCTTTGGATTTGACTTCTCTTTATATGCATTTAGAAATTGCATGCATAGATAGAGGGGCTTATTTCACCTTTCCCCCGTGGGCTTTACAAATTTTGCACACAAGTGCCTTCTCTTGGGGTACAGAGGGACTGAGCAAACCTGGTGCCAGTGCCTCTCCTTGGGCAGCCTCTTCACCACCCCCAAGTCTCCTGTGCTAAGCTCCAGGTCCCACCATGGCCTGGCTCAGTGTGATGGGCTGCAGAGCTGAGCCCACCCACATCCTCACAGAACTACCTAATAAAAGGACCAAAAGCAGAGTTGCTTACTAAGCTCAGAGAAGGGAGGATGGGAATTGCCAAGTTTCTGATTTTTATTGTTTAGTAGTTTATTGATACTTACTAGATATCTAGCTTCTTTCTGAAAAGATCTTCAACAACAAAAAAATGTCTGTTTGTGATTTTGAAATCCTGAGTCTTAGGGAATCTTTCTGAATCTTCAGTTGTTGTGGCTGAGGGTATTTTGTCTTGATGTTGTCTTGCTGATGCAGTGTTCCTATGCTCAGAGCTAACATATCTTTCCAAGGAGTACATCAAAATGCAAAGCAAGGCAAGGGATGATGGCTTTTTCTAGGATAGTTTTGAGACAAACAATTTTTTGAACCGCTGGCCTGCAAACTGTTGTTATTGGATCTTCTCCAAATATCAGTGTTTTGTATTTTACCGTGAAAGTTACAGATGGAAACAAAAAATCTGTTTTTCAGTACAAAATTTTTCACATATAGAATATCTTTAAAGAGGTGCTTTTCCTAATACAAGCAATACAATTTCTGCCTTATTTTTCTATAATTCTTTTCCTCAGTGAAGGCATTGTAATTTGCATGACAGCGTGATCTACATTTCTTTAAGAGATCGTAAGCTTTTTCTTCCCTGTCTTTTTCCCATGTTCATGATTCTGTGTTTGCAGTATCATAATTATTCCCACAGTGGGCCCCTGGGTTGTCAGGGAAGACACTTATTCCAGGAGGGGCTAAGTATTGGTAGTGGGTTAACAGTTTTAAAAACATTTCCATGAGGCGTGAACAGCTTTTAAGCAACTCTTGAATTGCAACAAAATAAGATATGGTGTGTGGTTATCAGACACGGGCATTATTGCCATGACTCTGTAGACATTTAAACACTTGTTTTGCATGAAGAACTTGAGTTTCTCTAATAGCTTTGCTGAGACTGTTCAACTGCTTGAAAAGAAGCACCAAAAGCACTTGCTTCGCAGGGCTCTCATCTTTTCCCCCTATCTTTTCTCCACCTCTTCTCTTTCATTTCAATGGAGATGATTTATTCTTAGTACGTGGGAAACATTAAGGCAGGTCAAAACCCTGCAGGACTTCCTCGATCCACAAAGTGTATTATAGGCCTCAGGTATTTTGTTTTGGGGAAAACAACAGATTTTGTCCCATTCTGCTGTTGTTACGACTGTGCCAACGAGTGCTGAAGGTTGAGTTTGAATCATGGAAAGGGACTTGAAAGATCAATTTGTTCATTTCCCTTTTGGAGAAACACTAACATTTACAAGGTTTGTCCTCCCCGCCTTTTTGTTGGCTAAATAATTACCTTGCTGTGATCTGTCAGAGAGGCAGCTGGATCAAGTTGCCTGTCCCATGTATTTTGTGAAATAAGTGGGTTCCCACTGCAGCGCACCACAAATTACCTCATCTTTTTACAACTCGCATAACCTTCTGGCTTATGGTCGCTGGGTGTTAAAATCAGCCTCTAACCCACTAAAGTTACCAGAAGGCAGAAGATGTATGAGGCAAGGTTAGATGACATTAGGATGACGTCAACAAATTCTTGTTAAAAGAAAAAATAAACAAAAATATCACAAACTGACCAGAAAACCCCCTGTGTTCACACTGAGTTTGATTAAAGCGAGAGTGTTGCCTGGGCTTTATGCAGTACCATGCTTCCTGCAATACTCGCACCAAAGTGGCAAAGATTAGCAGAAAGCAAGTCTGTAACAGCTAGAAGGGGCAGATCCCTCCAGCTGCACGTTATACACACAGCTGGGTGACCTAAATCCAAAGTAAAAGAGAAAGACCCTTGTACCTGGGAAAGAAGAGTAAAGGTAATTGAGCAAGAGACCAAAAGCAGCAAAAATGGAAGAGCTTTGTGTATAACATAGCTGTGTATCTTTCTTTTGGTGGATTAAATAAACTCCTTTCAGGTTTTCCTCTGTCCCCCAAGGGACTTAACTGGGCCATTTCCTTATTGTGCTTATAGAAATCCCAATTTATCCCAGATTCCTTGCTCTGGCAAATAGCTCCTTGAAGTCAACTGGCATAGAAAAGAAAGAAAGAAGAGTACAAAATATTTTTAGCAGAATATTTTTTCCAATAGCCGATGATGATTCATGGAAAGTTCTGGGAAAAAAACCCTCAAAATAGTTATTTTCCATACTTTGTCGTCTCTATTTCGCTTTCTTGGCGAATAAGAAAGAAAGAAAACAAAACTTCAATGAAGTTTTGCTTGCATCAGGGCTCCATGATTACAGCATTAGTATTTTATGGATATTATGGATGGATGGCATGTTTTTTCGTGATGGAAAACAACCTCACATGTGATTATAACAAATGTCTAGCATGACAAATAAGGTATAAAAAAGCTTAAAAAATGTTTAGAAGTCTTACACACTATTGTGTATAAATCCTAAGATCCTGAGAGAGTTTGCAGCCTGTGCATACTGACTTAAATGATTTTACATTTTTAGATTTCATAGCTTTTTGAAACTGTAGACAATGATTTTTCTAACTGCCATTTTCTTGTCTGGGTAAGGCCAAGATACAGATATTTATTACTATGCAGCATGACTGAACACAGCTCTGGAAATGGCAATCATAACCCTATTTAGGGGAAAGCATACACTAATAGAAACACATACTAAATGTTTCAGAGTTTCACCATTTTAACAAACCCAAAGCGACACTTACGAGAAAAACTGTCTCCGTGAAGGCAAAAGCAGCCTTAGCCTATGTTTGCTCAGAATGGTCCAGATCCTACTAAGAATATAATCAAATCCTATTCAGATCACAAGTGAAGTAAGGGATGTTTGGCCCAACTCTGTTTTCCCTGTGAAACTAGTACATATTTTGGTATGATTGACTTTCTTCAATTCAAAGAGAATCCAAGCCCCCAAGCCTGGAGGAGGAGGATGACAGCAGGGTCTGTCTAACACGCCTGTGGGATAAGCCTGCCTTGCCCCTGCTGGCATTACAGCCCAACCAATTCAGGTAGTGCTAATTAGTTTCTATAAATGAAAAAAAAAAAAAAAGATCTCCCTCAATCAATTTAGATTTGAACTAGTAGACCCACTTTGTGAAAATGGATTTCGGTGCTTAGCTTAAATCGTGCAGGAGCAGTCTTTGTTTAATAATCCACAAATAAACTTTTTCTCACTGCTCTGCCACCCTGCATCCTAACACCTGCAGCACCGGGCTGGATTATCAACAGCCAGCCTGCCTGCCAAGGCAATCAGACTGGACCATAAAGCCTAGAGGTGGAAATAAGTTAACGGAACTTATTTTTTTAGGTGGGTGTGCCAAAAGAGACTGGTTGCCATTCAGCACAGTATCACGGCAGGGACATAAATAATCCAAAGCTGTAGTTACCTAGTGGAGCTCAAGGCATGAAACGATGTAGGAAACATCAGCAACCGGGATTAGCTTACAACAGCAAAAGGTGGGGGTAAATCACAGGGGGCTGCAGATGAGGCTAAATAACATTTGAAAGTGGTCCCTCAGTGATGAGATTTTCAGCGTTCTTTGCCTTTCCTCTGGCCGTAGCAAAAATCTGATCAGGCTGACCAATAAATATCCATTAGTTTTCTGTAAGTGCTTGCAGTGAAAAACAGCCAAGCATTTTTCTGAAGAGTAATGCTTCTGCAAGTGTCTGTTCTGGGATGCCTATTTTGGTTGTAAACTCTAAGACAGAAAAGGTGTCTTCTGAAGGCGTAGTCAGTCCCTTTGACAATGAGGATTGTAGTGGCGGGCGCTGTACAGTGCAAATCAGAAGAATAACTCTGTCTCAAGGGAGATGTGTAGAATTCTGCTGTGGTAAAGGTAGAACAGTTCTAATGCAAACTTGCACATTGCCATTTAGGCCAAAGATCATTTTTCTGGCCAACAAAAATACGATCAAATACCTTTTCTGAAGGGGTGGAATCCAAACCTCACCCATTACTAGAATGCCTTATAAGCCTATGCGAGAGCTTTTGTCGGAAAATGCTGATTCGATGAAACTGAAGTGTTTTGCTGAAATGTCTTCATTTCGATGAAAATTCACCACAGGCAGCACCTCCAGTAGCAACCTGCCTTGTCTGTTATTAATCTGCCACTCAGTATCAGGATTCCAAGATCTGTGTGTCTTTCTGCTGGAAAGCCTGGAAAAGCTCATCCTTCGTCAGTGTTTGGGTTTCCTGAAAACATGGGATTTCAGAGGCGTGACAAGCTCTGCTCCACTTTCTGCGCTATCTTGAACAAAGAGACACAAGGAGGATGGACCACGATCTTTCTTTGCAAAAGACAAGGCAGTAGGGCATTCCCTGTCTCATACCTTCCTGCTCTCCTGAGAAGAAAAGGCTGAGAAACAAGACTTTCTGTGAGAAAATGAACAACTTCACCAGTTTCATGGGTTGGGCTGGTAACTTGAGAACCTGCTAGCCGTGGGTTGTTTTTACTGCCCACGCCCTACCACTAGTTCTGGCCATCTCATGTATCTCTTCGTGTTTACTTTCCCCCCTGGATCGTGTTCATCCCAAAGGAGTATCCTACTCAAGAGGCTGGGGTACTCCATCTTCTTGTGCAGGTGTGAACCTGCTAAATGTAGCCTTTTGGTTCTAAATATTGTTAAACATGGTGAATACTTCTCTTCTGGGCATTCTGGATCTGGCCTCCTTCCCATTCCATTTCCCTCCCTAGTCTTTTTTAAGTCTCATCACATGGATTAAGTGGAAAGAATATAGGTTTTGCAGCCAACTTTGAGAAAAAGAGATACACTTGTCATTCTCAGAACCACAGCAATTCTCAGGAATCTATAAAAGGCTACCAAGATCTCATATGAGCTGAGCTTGCACAAAGACTAACGCAGTCATGTAAGTGCACAAAAGGGCTGTCCTTAGTCCTGGCAAGTTCCTAATTTAAAAGCTAAAACTCCCTTCCTCTTACTTACAAATCATCATTTGAAAACTAGGGCCTGATTTGTACAGGATGATTTTTCTGGGAAGAAGTTGTCTTTGTGTGTAGTCCTTGCAGTGTTTCATTGTTTGGCAGATAGTAGCACAGAGGTCTACATGTCAGAAAACATTTCCTGTTTATGTATCAGTCCGGTCAATCCAAATTGAGTTATACCTTTGTGTGATGTGATTATTTGCAAGCCATTCAAGTGCTAAGTGCCAATGCAGTGTCAAATTAGTCAGCTCCTGAGTCCTTTGAGAGATTAAGAATCTACTACAGCTGCTAGCTAGAGAAACGACTTATTTTACATTAAAATGGTGGCAGTTCATGCTTTTAGTGCTCATCATCCTAGGTCCAAACCCTTGAAATGGTTCAGCAAATTCGACCTGCATACTCTTCAAGTCTTGTCCTTGGATTAAAAAGCAAATGCATAAAGAATATTCTCTTATCTGACTGCTAAACAAAGCATTTAATTCACAGTATTTTCACTCCATGTCTCCTGGAAATCTGCCTGCTGGGGAAAGGATAGACTAAGGTGGCCTTATACACGCACAGGCCACTTTCTGTACTAGTGTTCTGACTCTGAAGAAAAACACTCTTGACCTCACAGTCTCCCCAACCTCACAGTCTCCCCTAGTGACTACATAATTGTTTATATAGAGGCAGATTGCTGCAACAAGAGCTCCTGTGAAAAACTGCTTCTGCAGCTTGGTGGTTACGTGCTCCCTAGTAGGGAGCGTCAGCAGGGGAGAGGAGATATGGAGAAGAGTTGCATGGGAGGATGTGTGGTTCTAAAGTCTCATACTGTATTTTATAAACAAGTGTTTTTCTCACTTTGTCCCCTCCCTTCCAGAAAACAAGATTTTAGTGTCTCAGCGTCCTTTGCTCATTGTAGCTAACAAAACTGCAACTCTAGTCTGCAACTACACGTACAATGGAACAGGGAAGGAGTTTCGAGCTTCGCTGCACAAAGGAACAGACAGTGCAGTTGAAGTTTGCTTTATTTCATGGAATACGACCAAAACTAGCAGTAATTCAAATAAAGAATTCAGCTGCCAGGGGAGTCATGATAAAGACAAAGTAATCTTCAATCTTTGGAATATGAGTGCCAACCAAACTGACATCTACTTTTGCAAAATTGAGGCCATGTATCCTCCTCCATATGTCTACAATGAGAAGAGCAACGGGACCGTCATTCATGTGAAAGGTAAGCTGGGAAATCTCTGTAGGCCAGTATTCTTCCTATACACACTCCCTACATGATGACTTGAGGCAGTTTGTTTCCTTAAAAAAAAAAAAAAAAAAGTTGGGTTGCCTGGTAAAACCACATTGCTGCTCCTGATGTCCTGAAGAAGACATGCTAAAATGACGCTTAATACAAATGGCGCATTGGAACAAAGAGTATATTAGCAGAGACTGAGGCTTTTGCTTTCATGTACTTGACATTTTCTTTGTTCTTTTCCTTCAAGAGACACCCATCCAAACACAAGAGCCTCAGTCTGCAATTCCTTTGTGGATTATGGTGGCAGTGACTGGAGTCCTTGCTTTCTACAGTATGCTAATAACCGCAATTTTTATTAACTACTGGGTAAGAAACTACTGTTTTCCTTTCTTTTATATGCTTTGTCCCTAGTTTATTTCTCAGGCTATAATTGCTGTGTTTACCACAAACTCACCAATACCCCTCACTTCAGGATCACAGGGCTTTTTCACCCCAGCTATTATATGCATACCTGTGTTACGCTCCAAGAGAGTTGAAGCACCAGATGCTCTCCAGGTGGACAGTCAGGCCTCTGCAGTAGAGTGCTAAAGCTAATAGTAACGCCATAGTGTTGGCAGTGCCCTGCACACCAGCAATATTGGGACACTGTCTCTATCTCTGCCAATTGTCCCTGTCAAGGAAATCTAGGACAAGCATTCCTCGCAAAACCCTTTGAGACTATACTAACAGAAGGACCTCACCTACAGTAAAACAGTCTTTTGGGAACCCTCAGTTGGCCCATGACCATCTGCATTGATGTCTTGTACCTATCCAGCAATTCCCTCGCGTACCCGCTGTTTCTGGCAGCTTGACTGCAACGGAAAAGGAGCACCAGGATCTCAGTAGTCCCTTGTCTGCCTCTATACGTTAACCCTAAGAAAGCTGAGACAGTCATATGGCTGGTTATTTTCGCTTTTTCATCTCTCCAGAGAGTTGGCTGGCCCAGGTCACACCCCGTTCTGCCTACTGGAGTAAAGACAGAGTGAGCCATGATGCAGAGGAAGCAGAAGGACATCTTACTAGACAAGTCTAGGATCGTGATCTCCCAGAGCTGATTTACACTACTCACTCCATGTGGGAAAGTCTCGAACTGTTGAGAGCTCTGTTCCCTGTGCTCTGACTTTCCCCTGTATCTTTGTTGTTAATAGCAATTTGCAACACATTACAAGGTATCCTGTATAAAGGGCCCAGAGTCCCTAACAAGTTAAATGTTGCGCGTATACAGAAAGCTACTCTCACTGCTAGCTGAAGCTTCAGATCTATTAAGTGTTTCACAAAAAATACGTTTGCTCAATATATGGCTATTTCTCATGGAAAACAATCAAGCAGGGTATTGCCATAGGAAAACACAAAGGCAGGCTAAGTGGTCCTTCTTTGTCTTATTGGAGAGGCTGACTCCTAAGGGAGCTGAGAGGATTACAGCGACAGCTGCTGGTGTTACAGTGCTGTGCCCCGATGAGATATTGTAGTTTCAAATCCGTCATTTACACTCTGAACCATTTACTCTCTGCTATATTCGTCTGGTACCTAATGGCTACACACTTTGCTACTAACATGTCTGCCCCTAGCAAGAGTGACAAGGCTGCATTGCGATGTGTGCTGTTTGCTGCAGCAGTTTTTACCTGCTGTTATCGCTGCCGGTGGTATTCTCCTGATAATATGTACTCGGAGTGTGGATGTATTTTGAGTGCTGCTGAATATAAATACAGCTGCCTAGAAGATATTGTGAATTGTAAAAAAAGGTCCTAAAATATGATATTTGACAGGCATGGCAAGCCTGTTTCACTTGACTTCCTGAAAGCAGCTAAAGGTTTGTCTATTTTCATACAGTTGTGCCTTCCCTGGAGGAAAACTGCTTTCTTCTCCAAAAGCAGCAGTCTTTGATCCTGTGGCAGTCCAGCATTCACTCATGCTAGCAAAATGTCTTTCTCCCATGCAAAATTACCTCTTAGGTATTAGGGAGATAAACACACACAGGTAAACCTTTTGTATGTAATGATTTACATGCATCAACTGCATTGCATGGCTTAAGCAGGATGTAACTTATGTTCAACGCCTTGCATATATAAAAAATTAATAGAAAAAAAGCTTAAAATGTCTCATAGTAACTGCCGCACTCTGCACGTACGGCATAATTTAAGCTATCCAGTTTTCTAACACAAACCTCCCCCAATTCCACAGCATCACAAGTATATTGCAGCATATGCAAATATTTATGTACATAGGAAGGAAGGAAATTTCAGTCAAAAGGAGATTGCAAAAGAAGGTATGATCAGGAAAAAGCATGGAAGCACTTTACCTAGCCCCTGATCAATAAAGCCTTAAGCTATGCAACAACACCAACCTTGTGCGCAACCTGCAGCAGTCAGAGATTCAAACGCTGCTGTAGCCACAAACTTCCTCTGTGATTATAGGCAAATTATTTCACCTGCCTTCTGCTACTCTTATTTCTGAAAGAGACAATGCCTCCCTTGTCTCACAGGGGCATTATAAAGCAGGAATTCAACAGTGGAAATGAGATTTTTGAAGCCCAGATAGTGAGACATAAAAGATTAGCATCAGCTCTGATTCTTTTGCCCCTTGAAGGAAGGCTCAGAACAACATATACATTGTGTGTTATTGCTGTGAATAGTAGGTAAACCATGATACACATACCCTGGGCTGATTTTTCCTGCTCTTATGCTGTTTGAGTTAAGCTAATTTCTTTTTTCCTCCTAATAAATGAGGACAGCATTCACTGCTCAGACTATATTGCTTCTGCTGAGTCATTCCACAGCTGAGAATTGATGGTGAGAGGTATCAGTTTGTATGCTTGGTTTGCAGCATTCCTTTACCTAGAGAACTAACACTGTAAATCTCTCAGCAGATAAGCTGGAGACTTACATTCAGGTTGGGCAAATTCCATAGATTATTTTATGAGAACATGTGTTCTAATTCTTCTGTAAATCTATTTAAACCTGAGGCTGCCTTATAAACATGACTGCTTCCCTGAACCAGGACTTAGGGCCAGAACTGTTGGAAGTTAATATGAAAGTTGTGTGAGACAATTTTTTAATTTAAAGAAGGAAAATTAATCAAATCCATTATTTCCTCTTACTAACAGTCAAACCCCCTCTGCTCAAAGGATCCCTCTTCCATTTCTTCTCCCATTTCAAATGATCACCCCAGGTGGGACAGACTAATTGCAGAAAAGTTTTCACACTTCTCTTCCCCCTTCTCCCACAGCAAAAATCCAAAAAGAATATATACCATCAGAGTGACTACATGAACATGACTCCCCGGCACCCACCACACCAGAAGAACAAGGGTTACCCATCCTATGCGCCAACACGAGACTACACTGCATATCGGTCCTGGCAGCCATGATACCCACCAGCTGACCCACCGGTAGCCTCGTGTGCTGCCAGGCAGTCACTTGCTCTTGGACGTGAAAGGACGGCCGCTCATTTTCTCATCGTGTTTGTTCTTATTGGTCATGGAAACCTACACCATAGCAAGTATTGGCTAAATTTTGATATAATATGCTAAAAGAAAAAGCAATCATAAAAAGGGGTGGGTAAAAAAGGATTGTTCTCCGTGATGGCTGAAAATGAGATACAACTTGTGTTGAGGGTTGTCAGTGGGTAAGACAGAAAAATGGCATCAGAGCTTAGAGCTGGTCTCCTCCTAATACGTGTGGTTTTTCTCACCTGTTGGGAGAACCAGAACTTCTGACCTTTCCCAATAACTGCTGCCTTAGATTTAACCCTTAATTTCCTTTCCTGTATGTCTAATCCTCAGAAACCCTTGTTGCCATTACATACGGCAAAATGTAAAAGAAACCCCAGTCTTTTCTTCCCTATAACACCAGGGCACAGTTTGAAGTTCAAAACACATGCTTGAAAGAAAGAGGGAAAAGTCAGCCAGAAGGCATCCAAGCTATTAGGCTATGTCACAAATGGGCTGCCAGGACAAATCAAGCTGATATAGAAAACTACTAAACCTTCAACACATGAGTCTTTATGTTAGACTGTTTGTAAATGTTCATAAGGTCATTTGAAGTCATGACCAAGCAACTCCACAGAGTGAGAAATTAATCAGCCTGAAGACAAAATCAAGACAAGCAGGAGAGGATGAAAGATCTGTTGTCGTCATGAAGAAGCCCATTTCTGTTTTGGTTGCCTCCTTCAGAAAGGGAACACAAAGCCGTATGGGAAGCATTAGAAGACACAGAGGTCAGATTCTGAGGAGAGCTTTACTTTAATTTTTGAATTTTTGTTTCTATCCTAAAGGCATTCTGCTGAGTCTTCCTGAAAATTCATGCACATCTTCTGGCACCTAGGTTGTACTAGAGCTCTTTCGAAAATCTGGGTCCAGTTATCAGCAACTAAAGGTCACTTGATTTTTTTTCCCATAAGCACCCAATTTTTGGGGTGTGAGAGGGTCCTTCGTTCCTACCATTGTGAATTGGACCTGCAAGTGCTCAGCTGCTTGCAGGGACTGCTCTGGGCACTTCAAGGAACTTTGTGTTGACTGAAGGCTACTTTTCCATCTAAAGATGTTCTTCAGGAACGCTCTGTGCTGGAGTAGGACAGTGTCTTCAGCAAAACCTGCTTCCTTCTTTCAATTAAGCATGTTTACATTAACAAGACATCCTGAACTGTAATTGGGGTTGTCTTGGCATAAAATCCCTTTTCATACTGAGGAGATGAGGTTTATTTTATAGGGACTACTGAATAAACAATTAAATGATAAATAAATCCATATTCCCACCTTGAATTAAAATTTGGATTGTACAACATTTACTTTCCTCCAAATTGGGATAAAAAGATTCTTTCGGTCTTTGAGCGGACATGACAAAAATAGAGATATGGAAGCGTGGCAACAATCTGCTTTGACAGCTTAACCCAAGAAAAAACTTTGGCACTTCCAAATTGGATTTTTTATTCAAGTTTGCTGACTGGGCCCCAAACCATTCATTCTGAGTCATATTGCCACAAGCCATGCTCCTGGAGGGTTCTGTGCCACCTCTGAGCAGCGGTGAGGTGCCTGCTGTCCCCCCAGCCAGGCACAGCCCTGCCAGGGCAGGGCATGGAGCCCACAGTGCCAATGGCAAGCGAGGCCCGAGCGCCCACTGCCATGAGGCAGTGCTGCCCATTTGGCACGAGACCGTGGTCTTGGACCCAGCAGGCCCCAAGAACTTTGCTCTGGGCCAGTTCAGCAAACTCAAAAGCTTATGATTGGGTTGAAGGACTTCAAAACAAAGCCTTTTTATTTATTTCTTCTCCTTTCCCCTCACCACATGCACAAATCTCCCAAGGCTGACATTTTTCCACTACATTTTTTACTCTCTTTTCCTGAAAAGCCCCTTACTGCGCCTTTGTACTACAGCTGAGGCAGCAGGGAGCATGTGCAGGGGGCGGAGGGCAGGGAGCCAGGCAGCACCCATGGCAGCCCCTGCATGGTCCCAGCATGGCCCTCCCTGCTGACACTGGCTGGGGGGGATGCTAATGCCTTGCCACCTCCCTCCTCGCTTGGAGGGGAGAAGTGGATGATCCTGTGCTAGGGACATCCAGCTGCTCCTGGTAGAGGGCAGCAGGCTGTGCGCAGTCCTATGTCAGGGTACGGCACTGTCTTGCCATGCTCCATGCCATCTACCAGCGTCGTCACCGTATAACCCAACATTAACAAGTGCTCTGATTACAATGCGCTGTGAAAAATCACATCTTCTAGTGCAAAGGTAAGGTGAGATAACAAATGTGTATCAAAAGCATAAACCAGGGTAAATGTTCTTTGTTTAAACTGTATATATGTATTTTTAGATATAGAAGTATCTATTTCATTATATCTATATTCGTTACAGGTTTATTATACTTTTTGCAATCTTCTTTTAAAATTATTAAATAGATACAGTAAATTAAATCCTGAATAAATGTATTGGGCCTGAGGCTAGTCAGAGGGAAGTATTACTTTCTAAAGCAAATGTTGGTATAATTTGCTTTTCTTCCCCTAACACTTTTGTAATTTTCATATTTAAAACATACTGATAGCTCCCAGGGCATGGTACTGGAAAGTAACTCCTGGAAAAAGTATTAATTAATTTGACTGACCAAAAAGAAAAGGAGATACAGGGAAACTTCCTAAACATATAATGAAAAAAATGAGGAGAACCAGGACAGGTGAGGCTCCAGCACTGTGTTAAAATGGACATCACTGTTATATTAAAGCACTATAGGGACACGAATTACAGACTGTTGGAGGTAAGATACAAGTAAACACCTTTTATCCACCGCTGTGAGGGACTAAAAGAAAGTATCTGCAGAGAAGCAAGCCAGTTAAGCCTGGAGTCTGGCTCTGCGCATGTGGATTAGCATATACGACAAATAGAGCAATACTAATTTATTCCATCTGGTTTTAGGGAATACGTAACATGCCAGGACAGCCCTGGCCCTGCCTGGCCCTGCCTTTTGGGTCTATACGCAGTTTACAGGATGATGTAAAGAGAAACCTCCCTCTGTTGCTGGTCCGAACTTGGAAATCGGCCCTCATGGAGGGCAGCGAGATATCAATAGGGTTTTCTGCCTTGCACACAGGTCTTAATTCAAATGCAAATATAATCCTGGCAAACAGCGATTTAATTTTTCATCCTCCTTTCCCCCACTTCTGGCTCTCAGTGTCAAACGAACATCTGATCTGCAGTCATCATACGTGAACTGCAATCAACATATGTTGCAAGGGGTCAACCAAGGGTTGTGCAGCTTCAGCCCCCTGCATGCCGATTCCTGTTCTGCATGTCTCCAGCACAGCACAAAACAACAGCCTGGGTCTTCTCTGCTTCCAGGAACCAAGCCCCTAGGAGATGAATGCCAAGCCTATGCTATCTTTGCAGTATCTTGAACCTTCACCGTTGGGGTTGTCAGGTTTACTAAAGCCAAAAGTCGCGGATGTTCATTCTACCTTGAGTCCCCCAAATTCCAATATCCTCCTCCTGTTTCAGATTTTTCAAAATGCCTCTTCTTTCTTCTGCAGCTATAAACACGAATGCTGCATGTCTGCTAAACAATATCACATCTTCCTTCTTTGCGTATCACCTCTTTTACTTCCTTTCCTATGCCAGACTCAGCAGTTCAGGAACTCATCCAATTTGTTAATTCCAACACTATTGTGCAGCCTTCCACATGTTCCCCTGACTGGTTACTTGCTTCACAAAGACTGTCTTGTATGGTAAGGAGTTGCCACAGGAGACTGGAGCCATGTGGTGATTGGATAGGTACTTGTTTTCTGTTCAAAGGATTTGGGTTCGAAGGATTTCATCCCTTTGATTTTTCCCATCATCTTCAGATTTTCAGTTGTGCCAAACAACCACGTGGGAATCCCACACACCACGTGCTTCTCATGGTGTGTATAATTTCTGTATGTTTCATTTCCTGTGCATAGCAGGCTTTTGGCTATTGCCAAGTTCATTATGCCTGCAGACATGCCCTGACAGCAGAAGCAACTTTGGCTACTGATGGTATGCTTGATACTAATAAATAACACGGTACAAAAAGCTTGAGTTTTAGAAGCACACAAGCGAAGGCTTCAGTGTTAAAGATCAAATCTTTCCACTTTCAGCAACGCTTTTGCTGTGTGACTGGAAAATACTTTATCCAAGATGAATCACAGACCAAGACATAATTTTGTTAGTCACTCACACTAACCAGAAAGCACGTTAGGGTAATGAGTACAACATCAGCTTTGTTAAGGTCCAATAAAGAGTGTGAAAGGCTGAAAACAGCAGTAGGCAGTAATTTGTAGCCGAAGTCCGTGTCTGTAAGTGGCTGTGAGGGAAACATTACTAGCTGCTTATCTTGATGCAAATGGATTGTTCTTCACAATTAGGTGCTTTTGTTAGAGCATCACATTACAGTATGTTACTATTCCAGCCTCAAGGGCATGCAGATAGTCTGATGTGGCCAATTTGGCTGACAAAGTATTAGGAGGCTGCCAATTTCATACAAACCCATTTGCAAACAGGCAAAAAGTTGAACGGTCTCAAATTCATGGGGTTTTTTTGCTGTTTTTGTTTGTTGCTTTTTTTTTTTTTTAACTGGATTTCTAGGATCAGGGCACTGGTTCTTACTTTTTCTCCTTTTGTTGTTAATAAAAATGTGACTTTAATTTCATGATCCATAAACTTACCAGGAACACTTCAGTTTTGGGAAGCTGGTTCCATCGCATTCATCTGAGCATTGTAATGACCAGGAATTTTCAAATGCCATAGTTTTCCTGGCCATTATATCATTATGTGGCCACATCATTCATTTTCCTCAACTGGCTTTTCATTCCTTCAAGGGAACTATTCTGTATCAGGTTGAAGTGTTCTCATGGGCTGGAACAATTCTAGTTTTTCAGTCAGGAAAGATTACTCCCTAACCAGCAAAAACAAAGAAGTAAATAAGCAATTTGTAACAGTACGGTTCTGTGGAAATTAACATAGTGGTTTCAATCTGGTAGGAGGATCAAATGGCCTTTTTACAAAATCCTTCTGCTCTGAAATAAAGAAGCTTAAGAAATTACATACTAAAGTACCTTAGAAGAAAAGAGATCAGAT
This sequence comes from Chionis minor, assembly GCA_013398295.1. Lineage (NCBI taxonomy): Eukaryota > Metazoa > Chordata > Aves > Charadriiformes > Chionidae > Chionis > Chionis minor. The sequence goes on along the minus strand of VZSF01011009.1, from coordinate 298,302 downwards.
TGCAAAATTCAGAAATCAAAGACAGGAAATGCCAGAAGGACGGTTTCCTATCCAGCCTCTCTTCTGCCCCCTTGTGTGACCAGAGTGGCTCTCTAGTTACAATTGCATTTTTTTCCCTGCCTACGGGGACTTTGGGGACTTGGCCTTAAAATCTGAGCAAACACTGCCAGCAGATGCTGGTCTGCTTCCTTGCTTTAAGTGCAGGGCTGTAGTAAGAGGCTCCAGGTATTGTCAGAGTAGGCACTCGGTTGGTGACGCTGCAGGTACAGAGTCCGAGTGACATCTCAAGCCATTCATATGGAGGGCTGTAGCAGGACAGAACCATCAGTCAGGCTAACTTAGATAATAGCCAAGCTAACACCCGACAGCCTTGTCAGTGTCCCATTAAATTAGATCACTGTATTGTGAGTCAGAATGAACTAATTTTCCCGCTATGCCTGCTGCCTGTGACAGCCCTTGAGCTACTTTAATCTTCAAACACCAGTGGTCAAGATGAGAGCTGATTTTACTTTTTTTCTCATGAAGTAGGCTCCTTGGATTTCTTCCTGGGCTTCTCAGCCTTCCCTACCTGAACCAAAACTGGCTGGAGAAAGGAAATGGTCTCTGTGTTTGCATAGGTCATCAGCTTCTGATTCGAAGAGACAGAGGCTTGACGTCCAGGGCGGAATGTTGCCTTTGGGAGCCTTAACCCATGTAGCTCTTTCTCTCATTAGCAGAATGCTGAAGGAGAGCCAATGTTTTATCTTAAAACTGACAAAAAAGTATGGGACTACAAAAGTACAGAATTGGACAGCAAGGGAATAACCTGTCTCCCTGCTGCAGGCACACAAAGTTGACACTGTTTTCAAGTCGGGCCCTGTGAGGGAGCAATCCACCACTAATGATGGGAGAAGCAAAAGGGGTTAAAGGAGAAACGTTCTGAAATCACTTCAGTGAAACTCTGGAATAGTCCCTCGGGGAATGGAAATGAACAAACCAGCTGCAGGTTGCACTACAAAAAGCAGACTTCTGCCTCTCCTGGCCATATACTAGAAATAACAGTATTGAAAACACCCTAGTCCTTGCCTGAAGAAGTACTTTTCACTGCATAAGCTGCTAAGCATCAATGAGAAACTAGCTGGATTGATGGTGTAAGCCAGGCTAGATCTTGTGCGTGGACTTGGGCATGGTGTTGAATCCCAGGAAACTCTTGAGATGAAAGCAGCAAATTATATTCAAAGGGCAATAGCCAAGCAAACCACAGCAGGCTGGAAAGGCAGGATGGATGAATAGCTGGCTGCAGGAAAAGTAGAGTTAAGTGAGTCCAGGGCTTGTCTCCAGCAGCTAGAGAAATGCACTAGTTTGGGCTGCAGCTCCAGTGAATTTCCTCCAATAAAAGCAGCCCTTGGAAGGATGAAGGTTCTGTGGTTATTTCCTGCGATTTAAGTCAAAATAACCGTAAATGTACACTTATCCAAAAAAGATTTTAAAAATACCCTTATTTCTGCCTTTTCTCCTTTGTGAACTAAATGATTACTTACTTATAAATGCTACATTTAACCTTCAGTATAAGGTTTCAAAATTGGAGTATTCCTTTCTTGTTACCCTTCTTTTAAGTTTTAAAAATGAGCTTCTGTTGTAGTTCTGCAATTGGATTTCAAATTACTGAGGCAGAGAGGCAAAATGAGGTCTGGGGTATAGGCGGAGGATATGTATACTGCAGCTCAGCACTGCACAGCAGTACCCACACACTATGAAAGACAGCAGGCACAAAACGAAGTTCAAAGAGTCCATAGGTTACACGAGCAACTTGGTGAAGAAATGTCAGTTAGAAACAAGCAGCAGCAAACAGCTCTGTTTTCCTATTGCTGTGGCTTTTCTTGGTGACGATGACATATAAAGATTAAGTCTAACTGCATGAGCTCCAGTCGTTTATCTCCTTTATTATCATCGCCAGTAAGTGAAGGAGATGTGTGGGTGTCACCTGCAAAAAAAGAAGTTGCATTTCTAAGAGAAAAACATCTGCAGATCAGAGAAAGCAAATGGTCGTGTTTAATTCATGCATATCCAGTTTCCTTCCCGTCACTAATCTGCAGCACTGAATTTAGTCTCCTGGATTTCCTTAGCTTTATTAGGCCGAGAGAGAGTGCAAGACAAAGAGAGACAGAGGGACTTGAGCGATATCAAGTGCCCAGAATGATTGCAGATCACCGAGGTCATTTGTAAATCACTAAGCCTGGCTCTCAGGGCAAGGAGTTTGATTTTCCCTCCCCTCTCTTCCCATCTGCAAATCCCCATGGGGATTTGCAAAAAGAAAAGCTATCTATCTGCTGTGCAATCAATCTACAGAAGAATATCTTGTTTGGGTTACTCTTGAGGGATGCTAGCAGAAACTGGAAGCCCTGGGTCACACCACCCATGGCATAAGTGTTATCATCTGTGCAGAAGATGCAGCTGACGTTTTTCTGTGCTTGCATGTTTGTGTCTGTGACACAGAGTGAATCTCTGCACACAGTTGAACACTGCTTGCTGCATACATTGCATAGAAATCACAATTTTAAGGAAGATTTAAAGCAAAGGCATCTCCTGCATTGGAGGCATACTTTATGTATGGACATGCAAACAACTGTACATACATAGATGCAAGCTTCTGTCTTTTCTCCACATCACTAGGTAAATACATAAAAATAAAATAAACCAGTGAGCATATATCTTGGATCGCACATCAAGCACAGCATGGTCATTGGATCTAAGATAGCTCTAGATCAATCATGTTTGACTTGGCTGTGTGCTGACTTGCCTGGATCAACTCACCAGCCTCTGAGCTATAAGAAGTGTCAGAAAAGTGGAAATTACAAATTCAGATTATCTGTATTTAAAAATAAGATGTTCCTCCACCTCCAAATTTGCTGTAATTTGCTCTAGCCCTGGATTTGAGATATATTCATAAGACTCTCCCTTTAATCACTAAGCCCAGTGAGAACACTGATGACCATCCCTTTTTGACTGCAGATCAGAGAGTGGATTCCCTGTGGCTCTGATACAGCTGTTCTGATCATCAAGCAAGAGTGCATGTTGCACTCTTCTTGTGCCCCAGACACAGCCCAAGCGAACCAAGTACCTGACTAATCCTTCTCACCCAAGTGCAAAATACGACATTCACTTTTCCCACTAAACAGACCTCTTTATGAAAATTAAACTCACTTGTTCTCGATAGCTGCCATAATGAATGCTTGGTCAATAATGATTAATCCCTTGTTCTTGCAAACAAGTTCTTGTTTACTTAGGGGAGGAATCCAGTTGATGTTAATATCATTAGCTGTGTGAGGAAGTTGCACGTCTGCGCAACTTGCTGTGGGAGTGTCTTCCCTCATGTAAATGCTGGGTCGCAATCAAGGTCAACAAACTAATGTTTAGCACTTTTGACTAGAGAACAGCACAAGAAAATTATCAGAACCAAAGACCTGTGGAATTTGAGGCACTGGTCAATCCAGTGCTGCCTCTCGTTGAATGGCATGAACACTAGCAGCTGAGTATCATTCTCAGATCGGTTAGGAGTGAGTTCACACTGTAATCTCTCCAAGTTTAGGACCTCAGACGCACATAGACTGCAGAGGCACAGCAAAATACTAAAGGATCCAAGGCAGGGGGAAAATATAGGGAAGCAACAGGTTTAACTTGCTGTAGGCAAACAGTTTTTGCCCCAGGAACAGGAAACCAAGAAACAGTGCAAAGGATGTTGCGGGTGTTGGAAGGGCCACCACTGAAGTTACTGTGCATATACCTGGGTGACTCATCATCACTGTGAACGCTGGCTTGTACTCAAATCTCCCTCCTCCCCCTGATGGAGCCAGTGGGCTCATCCTGCCCGGCCTCTCTGTGCTTCATCTCTGCTAGGGTATCATCTGGAAAGTACCTGGGCTGGCACTGTGCTGGGCTAGAAGTTGTACTTGTGACATATACAGACTGTACATGTGACACAAGCAGGGGTGATGTGCCAGTCCGTGCTTGAGAAGATTAAAAATGAAAAAAGGAAACAAAGGGAGAAGCAGAGGCATGGTCCTCATGCACATGTATGAAGGCCAGCAGCTGTGAGGGCAGAAAGCATAACTGGGCCACTCTTCACACCGCTTGCAAAATCTACCTACTGCACCACACCAGCATGCACATGTGCATGTTGAGGGCGACCATCTGCTCCACAGGAACAAGAGGATCTAGTGGCTTGAGCCAGGAAATGTCCAGTCTGGTCACAGCTGCAGTTTCACATCTGCACTCCTGTAACAGCTCAGACGTTCCAGCTGGGCTTCCCAGATGCAAGCTGGAGAGCACAATGGTTGCTTTTATGTATTTCTCCCATCCTCCCTCACTTTGCACCACAAGAAACTGCCAGCATATGTGTCTGTGTGTCCTGCGTGGATCTGCCTGCTTCTCAGGAACAAAAGGACCTAATCTCTGTCTGGTCTTTTTTGTAATGAGTTTTCCTGTGATCACAGAGGTTGCCCATCTCTCACAGACTTTCCATAGCCCAAGATGTCCCCTAGTTGGGAAGCACGCATCCATTTAGAAAGGAGAGGCATATCTGCTGCTGTGGGAGTGAAGGAGTAAAGGGGCATGGCAGGACACTGTGGTGAGGGAGTATGGCAAACTGAAGGCAGCAGAAAGTCAAAGATCTGTGTCAGAATTCATCTGTGCCACCAGGCTGAAGCCTTGTGAAGATCATCTGTCCCATTGCTCTTCAGGAAAGATCAGGAATATACCTCATTCCACACCAAGGAGGCAAGTGAAGGTGATGAGTCTGGCTTGGGAGCAGGAGGTTCAGACTGACTCATGTTTTTTATTCCTCATTAAGATTGCCAGGGTATAGACAGGCCACCCTCGGCATACATCCCCTCTGTAGACTGTTGAACTTGCTTTGCATACCAAGAATTAATTAGTCTGCAATTTATTCTTGTACAGATTGCAAGCATAAAGACAGGCCTGACCAAAACATTAAATAATATATACTATTACCTGTATTAAGTGGCAACATACTTGCCACTCTCTAGAACAGACAAAGTCTATTTCTTCAACTATTCCTGCAGATGTCATGAAGCTGTTTGAATCTCTGGGTAGCTGAGAAGCTGGCCTAAGTCAACTTCTGTCCCTACAACTCAACAATTTGGTGGCCAAGATGAACTGGGCTGAGGGGTCATCAGAAAAACTTGGAAGAAGTGTAATGCAGAGATGGCACGGAGAAGCAGAGATGGATAAGCTTTATCATCAGAGATGCCTCCGAGCCTTCATTGGCACTTCCTATGTGTCTTCCTTATTGAGACAGCAAGCTCTTTGGACTATGTGTTACTAGCCACTACGTTTTTGTACAGTACCTGGGACCCCAAATCTTGGTGAAGCTCCTCATGCTGTAGTACAAATTACAGTGATAACTTCAGAAGGTGTTATATCAGATCCTCATCCGTTCCTCAGCAAATGTCAGCACCAAAAGCCATTGAGGGGAAAGTATAAAAACAAACCTGCAAAGTGCAGAGGCTAGGACAGAAACACATAAACGCTCTTGTTTTCTTCCTTCCACACATTTCACTTCCTTTCTGATAGGCCTCTTACCACTTTGAACACATGTGGCCATCAGAGCTATTGTCTTACTGGAGCTTATTTTTCACTTTATCACTTATTTATATGGCTACACAAGTCATCATCAAAGGGAAGCCAAGAAAGCAGTATCAACAGAGAGCTCTGTAAGTGATATCTCTCATTTCACAACCCAGAAACCATAGGTAATCCCCTCACAATGTATTCAAGCACAGCACTGCTCTGAAGCAGTTCCATTGAGGGAGAGAATTGCTGACGCTTGACTCGCAACAGCTTTGCCACACCACAGTACTGGGGGTGATATAAGGAGGAGGAACAGAGTGCATTTCAAGCACACATACACAAGCCAGAAGACAAATGAGTGTTTCTCAAGGCGCAGAATGAAGCTTTTTTATGGTTCTTTAGCCCCGCCTCAGCCCCTCAAATTAGAACATACTGAAAATGCTTTTAGCCATGGGGAACGTGCGTATATGGTTGGGAGGGGGTAAACATATATGCATATAGTCAGTTCTTTGAGTATATAACGTTTCCTTTACAGTTACATCAGCATGCTTTTCCATTTCCCCAGTTCCGCTCAGTGCTCTCCTTGCACAAATAGTCCATGCTGCTCAGTGACTGCTGATTGCCCTGTTCTCTGGTTGGCAAAGCATGGTCCTTTCTAATAGAAAAAAAAAACATGCCTGAAGAAACTTACTATTTGAATGCACTGGTCAGCCCTCTTGCAAAGTAGATCTTACTAACTCTCTTGCCTCATCCTGGGGGACCCAGAACTCTTGAGGCTTTTCACATTCATTTTGCATCAGAACATAAACACACAGACCTATGCTCCATCTGGCAACCATGTCTTGTTTCCAACAAACCTAGCTGTTCCAATGGAAGATATTAAGCCTTCATGATGGACTAGCTTGTCCTGAAAGAAATGTGTTTCTATCATTAGCTAGCAATCACCTCATGGTCTTTAACAGGAGCTTTGAAAAATAAACTTTACAAGTTCCATTTTCTGCAATTGCAATCACTGTGATCACAAATATGCATTCATATTGCAGTAATAATCAAAGATCTATTTTTTCACGCAGTACAAGCTGAAAAGTGATATTCCATGCCCTGAAGAGTTTAGAGGGTAAAAGCAAAACAGATGAGAGTTGATTGACTGGGAAAGAGAATACAAGAAAATTTAAGGAATTGTAATGTGATTGGCATGTTTGGCTGCTTGCTTTTAAATTGGGGGTATAACTAAGGAAAAAAGAATGAAAAGAAAGGAATATATATTGTTATTGCCTTTCAGGCTTAGCTGGCTTTGTTTTCAGTCAAGCACCAGTTTAATGCTTGAAAAGAGGGAAACATTCTATATTGCTACACAACAGTGAACTGTCAGCAGTGACCATCTGGGATTTACACTGGTCCAAGAGCATGAAATTTGGAACTGGAGACATCTATTTTTTTTTCGTAACAGCACATATAACGTGCCATCAGTCTGCAGAGGAGTGTCTCCAGTTTCTGGCTAATTGGTTGAACAGTTTCTCCCTTTCCAGGCTACTGACACTTTCATTATCTTTCTCTCTGCTCCCATGTATCATTCCTGGAGAGTTTTGGTAGGATGCTGTCAGATGTATGCAGGGGAGAGATTTCTTTGTACTGAAAGGAACAACTTATCCCATTTTCTTTCCCTGACAAAATATGATGCTTCCTCCTGCCACCATGTGACTTGGGCAGAACTGGGCTCTGCATTTTATGCCTCACCCTGACCTTGACTGCAGCATTGTATCCACTTCATTTATTAATTGCAGCAGTTCTTTTTACTGCAAGCTGTAAATGCCTAATGGCATTACGTACTCTAGACACCAGCTCATGTTGTTACTCATTCTTTCAAAGCAGAGACTGCTCAGGAGAAGGGACTGCTGCTTAATTAACCTCCTTCTGCAGGGAGGAGGCCTTAGCAATTGGATCATGATAATTTAGATTTCAACGCTGATGCCCAAATACCTTTTATTTTAAAGGAACCCTGCCTTCCTTGGATCAAAACAAACTTGTCATCTACAGCCCATTGACCTCCAGGTTCCAGCTGCGCTTGCAAATATCAAGTGACAGGATAGGGCAATTGGTTACAGTGATGCTGAATGAAAGCGCAAGTGCTGTGCCCTCTTTTGCAATATGAGCATGTGCTGGTATTTGTTTAGCAAATACTGAATCTCACTGATGATACCAACTGTAGGAGGAGATACCTCTACATTAGTGCAGGAATCTAATTCCCCAGGGAAATAGTATGCCAACTCATAAATGGTTTGAAGGACTAATGCAAAAATACAAGAACAGAGGCTGTCTAATGGTCCTTCTGCCCTCAAATCTGAGGTCTCTCCTCCCGGAGCAGAGCCCTCTTTGTGTGGCTTGGTGAGTCGTGTGCACAGAGAGGACAGCCATGTGAAGAGGAGTTCCTTCAAAACCTCAGAAGAAGTTTAGCCATCCACTTGGCAACAGCCTGGGTCCTGGGAAGGTGAAAAGTCTCCCTGTGAAGAGTGAGACACACAAAGAACAGCGGCACATTTAGAACAACCTCCTGTTAGAAACAAGCAAATGAAGGACAAACAGAAGCTGTTCAAGGAATCAAAAACTTTGAAGCAACAAACCTACAAATCAATATGGGATCCCTATTCCCCAGAGACAAGTATCTCAAAGTGATTTATATTAGTCAGGAACTCCTGAGTCATCAGATGCACAGAGACCAATTCAGGCACTACAAGGCTGAACTATGCATGCCACTTAAATAATCCATTAAGTTTTTAGGACATGGATTCTTTTAATAGCCTTTGAGTTCTCCACTTTGAAAGAGCCCCATATGAGGCCAAAATGTTGGATCATCTTATCTTTTCCCTGCCAAATAAAGTGAATAATTTTGCAAAAAGTTTGCAGATGCTCTTACTTAAAAAGTATTTCAGGAGACACCTTGAAGCTGTCTGAGATGCCTGAATGTCAGCCTTTTATTTCTTCCACATGGCAAGGAGGATGAAGAGAAAGTGGCAGTTTCTCCACTATCTCAAAGCGAAAACGGCAACCCTTACCTGTGTGAAATCTGTTTCATTTTCTATTGAATTGTTTTAGGTTATGAAGGGTTAAGTCACCATTATGGAGCATCTCCAACAGTGCGGAAAAAACCCCCATGAGATCTTTTTAGTGGTGTATATGTCTATGCAGTATGATGTATCTGCAAAGGATACTGAATTACCCGATTAAAAAGTGTGAAAAAATGAAGGCAGCCTGCAGTGAGAAAATGAGATCCTGTGCAGAATCCATCTGCCAGTGAAGCAATTAAAAAGATGGACTTCTTAGAACAGCGGTGAGTGTCATGTGTATATGACGCTCAGTGGGCTATGATTTCCTCAGACAATACTCATGCATTGCAGCACCTGGTGAAGACCATGTGATGATCACTATGCAGCCCACTGCATTTTCAATAGTTAGCGCTAGTTTAATCCCAAACTAAGCTATTTAACAGGTGTGAAAAAGAATAAGGGCTTACTCTCCACAAAGACAGTGGGGCAGAAAGACTGCTTGTGTGTTTTTTATTTCCTGTAAATGTGTTTCTCAGAAGGTTTGTGGGCATGTATCTCCCTCCTCTGGTGCACAATAAAGTAACACCCTGGTGGAAGACATGAGAGATTTGTTGTGGCAAAAAATGAAAACTGGGAAAGGATCCTCAGTGAAGGTGCACAAATACTTCATAAATCTTATGGGAGATAATGTATTTCCTTTGCTTCTCCATTTCATTATGGTATATAATATAAATATAATAACACCTTGTATTCATGAATATTTTGCCCTAGAAATAGCTCAGCCCTGATTTGATGTCAAATCTCCATGATCTTATCTGAACTCAGTTCTTTGACCCTGTTTCTTAGGAGGACTATGCAGAGACCCAATTCCCAATTTAATTAGGACATGAGGAAAATGTCCTAATCACTTTGTTTATTCACACAAATGGTATGATTGTAAGTTTCCAGTGCACATGGTTAAAATGACCTGTATTTCAGTCATTTTATGAAGATCTATACTTGACACTACAGTGAGTCCACACTCATTGCCAATGACAGAGAGACTAAAGAAGTGCAGTTCATCTCATCTAACTTCTGTCATCTCCAGTAAACAGATGATTTCTCTCCACTGATTTGAAGGGGGCTCTGGAGAACTACCTTAGATGCAGACACCTGCATTGGCTAGCAGCCTGCCTTAGACAGTTCCCAGAGAAAAACCTTTCCATTTCTTGTGCTCCACTCCACCTTCTGTTTGGTCCATCTTCTGCGTGAACTGGCTACTCTGCCAGAAATCCGAGGAGAATAATATCATAGGCCTAGTCCACAACACCATCTTGGAAAGGAAGAGTGATCTGGGCAGGGAGCAGCAAGACATCACTACTGACATCCATCTGTAGAAGGGCAGGTATTTCCTCATAGGTCTGTAGAAAATTGCTTGCTGCTCCTCCAAGTGCTGTTGTGACCTCTAGCCCCACTGATGAGAGTAGTGGGGCCTTTCTTCTATCACCAGAGAGACTCTAAGGGACCATTCCTGTCTGCTATTACCCAGACCTGGATATTAACCAAGTGCTTGCAGAAGGAAGACTCATCTGCTTCAAGTCTGGAGTGACTTTTGCCTAAGCCAGACTGGGCAAGACAGTGCAGAAAATTCAGCTCACAGAAGAAATCTTTCTGGTGCAGACTTCTTTATTCTTTGTCACAGTTAAGTCAGCTATCTTCAAAGGAGGCAGTGTCGCCCTGCAGCACACCCCACCCCCNCTGCCCCCCCCCCCCCCCCCCCCCCCCCCCCCCCATAAATCCATCTCATTCAACATCTTCAAAAGAAACTGCTATTTTAAGAACAGAAATGTCTCACCCCCTTTTACAACTTGATTTTAAAATGATTCTGACACTGGTTTGTCTGTGTGCCAGACTAACTAGAGACAAAAAAACCCCCAAAAAACTACCAAAACAAAACCCCACATGGCTCTAGCACTGAGAGAAGACATTAACACAAATGTACTTCAAAAAAGGGTAGCTAGTCAGTACTCCACTTAAGATTTCCTACTGGATACCCCACCTTGTAACTACAGCAGCACTACAATGGGTGTGTATTTAACACATCTCCTTGCTAGACCCAGCAGCCAGTTCGGTGAGCATTTACACAACATTAAACAGGCAAATATTTTAAAATTTCGAGACATTGAAATGATCTTTCTACAGGGACTGATTCTGCCCTAATCATTCAGTGCCATCTAAACAAACAAGAGCTGCAGCCTGAGCTTGCTGTGCTGCCAGTGATATTCCAACATACTCGACAAACATCAGGTACTGTGTCCTGATTCACACCACTACCACCAATGAGGTCCTGCTCTCTGGCTTTGACATGCTGAAATGTTCCAATTAATAATGGCACAACCTCATCCATCACTCGTAATTACTGCCTACCTAAGTCCAAGTGTTCTCTCTGATCAGTTACAAGACAAGTCTGGGAAAACAGGTTGATTTTGCGTCTTGAAGGTCATCTACTTCTGGCTTGAGCAAAGCTGCACCATCAACACACAGCAAGAAAATCCTGACCCAGCTCTTCACGCAGGTTGGTGTGGTTGGGCTCAAGACTTTGAAAGACTCCACAGAAGACAGACTGAAGGGTCACAGGCTACGTGCAAGTCCTCAGAGAAGAACAACTGTGGGCTTGACTGTTTGCTAAGAGAAAAAGAATCAAAAGGCTTTATAGTGTCCAGAGCTTCACAGAAGCAGATAACTGCCGAAGAAGTACTGAGCTCAAATGGCCTCACAAAACTCCCTGTCTCTGTACCATGACTGCTGAGCTAACCATACCAGTGGTACAGTAACTCATATATGGTAATTTGGGGGGCAGAAGTACACTGCTTGTCTAAGCCCAGCCATCCTCTAAGAGCTATGAGCCTGAGGTGTTGCCTGAAGCAGCGATGTCTCACAGTGGGGAAGGCACAAGCAACAGCTCTATTTAGTCTTTCCATTTTTACTTGGTTGTATGAGAATTTCGGGAAGCAGAATGAAGCCCCCATAATCCAAGGGAAAATGGTGAGTGACCTGCTACACCACTTAGACACACGTGTCTATGGGGCTGGATGGGATCCGGCCAAGGAGAGAGGGAGCTGGTGGAAGTGCTCATCAAGCCACTTTCCATCATTTATCAGCAGTCCTGGCTAATGGGGGAGATCCCAGTTGACTGGAGGTTAGCAAATGTGATGCCCGTCCACAAGAATGGCTGGAAGGAGGATCCAGGGAACTATAGGCCTCTCAGTCTGACCTTGGTGATGGGAAATGTTATGGAGCAGATCATCCTGAGTGCCCTTAGGTGGCACATGCAGGACAATCAGGCAATCAGGCCCAGTCAGCATGGGTTCCAAGGTGACCTGTTTAGTGGATGAGGGAAAGGCTGTGGATATTGCTTACCTGGACTTTAGTAAAGCCTTCAACACGGTTTCCCACAGCATTCTCCTGGAGAAACTGACAGCTCGTAGCTTGAATGGGTGTATTCCTCGCTGTGTGAAACACTGGCTGGAAGGCCCAAAGGGTGGTGGTGAATGGAGTTAAATCCAGTTGTCGGCTGGTCTCAAGTGGTGTTCTCCAGGGCTTGGTACTGGGGCTGGTTCTCTTTAATCAATGACCTGGATGAGGGGATCGAGTGCACCTTCAGTAAGTTTGCAGATGACACCAAATTAGATGGGAGTGTCAACCTGCTTGAGAGTAGGATGACCCTAGAGAGGGACCTGGACAGACTGGATCAATGGGGCAAGGCCAATGGTATGAGGTTCAACAAGGCCAAGTGCTGGGTCCTGCACTTGGGTGACAACAACCCCATGCAGTGCTACAGGCTTGGGGCAGAGTGGCTGGAAAGCTGCCTGGCAGAAAAGGACCTGGGGGCGTTGGTTGACAGGTGGCCAAGGTCAGTAGCATCCTAGCATGTATCAGGAATAGTGTGGCCCCACCTCGAATACTGTGTTCAGTTTTGGGCCCCTCACTACAAGAAAGACATTGAGATGCTGGAGTATGTCCAGAGAAGGGCAACGAAGCTGGTGAGGGGTCTAGAGCACAAATCTTATGAGGAGCAGCTGAGGGACCTGGGGTTGTTTAGTGTGGAGAAAAGGAAGCAGAGGGGAGACCTTATCACTCTCTACAACTACCTGAGAGGAGGTTGTAGCCAGGTAGGGGTTGATCTCTTTTACCAAGTAACAAGTGATAGGACAAGAGGAAATGGCCTCGAGTTACACCAGGGGAGGTTTAGATTGGATATTAGGAAAAATTTCTTCACTGAAAGGGTTATCAGACATTGGAACAGGCTGCCCAGGGAAGCAGTGGAATTGCCATTCCTGGAGGTATTTAAAAGACAGGTAGATGGGGTGCTGAGGCACATGGTTTAGGGGGGGTTTTGGCAGTGTTAGGTTGATGGTTGGACTTGATGATCTTAAAGGTCCCTTCCAACCTAGGCGATTCTATGAAATTCAGCTTTTCCCCTTGAACACAGGCGGATTGTAATCCTCAAAGCTTTAGTCATTTCAGGTAAAAATGTTATCCACCCATGTTATCCGCCCAGTATTGAGGGGTCATTTGGGTTCACAGTCTGAGTTCACCATGACTAAAAATAGACGAAAACTGGAATATCTGGATGATGACTCAGCAGTATTCAGAGTGAGGGCTGCTAATTATGGTGGAGAGTATGTGTGCTAAAAACTTTGACACAGTGGGGTTTTGCAGTACACCAGTGAGCTTTTGTGTGCAAAGGCTGAGCAACCTGATAAATAAGAGAAAGCTAGAAACTGACATGGGGTGGTATGGTTTTGGTTAAAAATTTATAAACATATAATCTCAACCCAAGCCCTCACAATAACGAAAGAAACTAAGCTTCTGTACAAGGGCAGCCTTTGAGCTAGAAGGAGATAAATAAATAAAACAGAAGGAAAGAAATTAATCAAGAATTAGAAGGAGCATCTAATAATAAAAGAGGAAATGAGGAAATACAGAATATGATCCTGAAATTTAATGCTCACCTATGCCTTTCTTGCTTTCAGCATAAATTAGCAACCATCATCATTTTAAATAGGTAACTGTGTGTGTGCCCAAGACTTAGAAACTTAATTGCTTTCCTAACTGTGACACAAGTGTGCAAAGCAGAGTGATTTTAAACGACTGAAATGACATTAAAAAATTCTGCAAACCATTTCCCTGCCTTTAAACTTGTACAGCTTGTACAGCACTTCAGTGTTGTCCCCGGATTGAAAAAAAAAAAAAGGGGCTCATTCTTGCACAGGAGCTTTTGAGTCATGGATATTAAACAAGGAACACTCATATGTGGTTGAAGAGATCGTGTTTCTCTTCTTCATGCCCTCCAGCGAGTGGATTCGGTAGGCTCCTGTTTGCTGCAGTCTACTTGTGCGGGCGCTGATGGAGAAGCGCTGGGCTTCAGCGGCACCCCAAATGTACGGAAAGCTGCATTCACGCTGTCGCCTCCCGCTAACCGTACTGTGCTCAGGGAGTCAGAGCGCGGCCTGCAGCATGCACCGTCCTCCAGCTTTTACAGACGAAGCCCCGCGTATGCTCCTCTCCCTGCACGCAGCCCCGCTCCCCTCCCCACCGCGCTTCGCCTCCTGCTCTCTGCGTGGGCACCGCAGTTCACGCCGCGGTGCCTCTTCTGGGGGGCGAAAGGGGAGGGAAACACGCAGCACAAGAGAAGGGAAAGCAGGAGGTTGGAAGGCGTGAGGGCGGGACAGCTTGGGGAAGGGGGGTTCTCCCATAAAACCGTAAGGCGGTTTCCGCCAACGGAAATGACGATGACCTGCGGGCATAAACGTGGCGCGGCCCCGCCGCCCGGCCCCGCCGCCGCCCCGCNCCCGCCGCTACGCCGCGGCGCTGCGGGGAGGAGGCTGCGGGCCAGGCGGGAGAGCGGCCCCAGGCGGGGGCCGGGTGCTCCCGCTCGCCTCTGCCCGGCAGGCGCCGAGCCCGCGGGGTGGGTCCCCTCCCGCCTCTGCCCCTGCCAGGCCGGCTGGGGCCGGCAGTGACATGCCCTTTGGCAGCAAATGTCTCTGCGATGCCCCCGGCGGGCACCTTCCCCCCCGCACACCCTTCCCCTCGCCCTGCACAGGCCTTCCCCGAAGGGCCATGCGGAGCCGAGGGCCACCTCTTGACTCCCCTCACACTCACGCTCATCCACAGCCCTTCTGCTGCAAGCAGCTGGGGGACAGGAGGGTGCCCCTAGGAAAGGCACCAGCTCCTGGAACCTTAGTGTGCCTCTCTACCTGCTGATTCTTCCAGATCAAAATTCTCCTGCCTTAAAAGGCCTGCAGGGAGGTAACTAGCAGCACCCCACAGATTTTGGGATGTGCTTTGCCTCGGTTTTGGGGCACGCATCTACCTGCACTGCGGCAATAAGAAGAGGCGCGAGTTACGTAGCTGGAGGGAAAGTGTGCATCCCTTCTGGCAATCAGCCTGCTCCGGGGTGCCGCTAGGCACAACCGGCTGCAGCCCTCTGTTCGACACGGGCGGTCTGTGAGCTGAGCCGAGGAAGACTGCATGTGGGAAAAAGAGTTTGGAGGTGCCTCTTCTGCTGAGATCCCATTCAGCCTCTCCCCAGGGTCCCAAGGAATTTGATGCATTTCCGAAAGTAACAAATGTTCTTGCGCGTAGTGGCTTTCAGGGCTGAGCACCAGAGGTCTCCCAGGCCTAGCTTGGACTGTTCCCACAGGAGAGGATGTGGGGAGGGGAGTAAAAGGTCGGGGGCCTGTTTGCTGATTCTTTCTCTCCACAAATGCAAAATGAGGAAACCGGAGGCTCCAGGAAGTTCCCCACAGTTCTCACAGCTCCATTTACTCCACAGTGCTCACTTCTCTGAGTTGCTAAATGAAGCCAAATGGTACATAACCCAGGAATAAGCTTTGCTTCACCTAGTCAACTATTTCTGGTTTAAACTTGTGCTTCCCAGTGCAAGACAAAGTATGACTCCATCCCACGAGAGCAAGAAATATTCCCCGCATTGTCCATAAGCTCCCAAACTACTGCTAAATTTTGGGCTTCTCCCCTCACATCCGCATGCAGTGATACCCTTTCAGCCCCGTAAGAGTTATGACAAGAGCAGCACCAAGCAATGCACGGTGATGATGAAATGTTCCCTGGTAGGAGAATTAGGCTCTGCACAAACACATCCAAAGGACCACCACTGTTCTGGTCTTTTTTCTGTGTGGTGCTCCCACCAGAATAGCTGCCAGGATGCTACACCCACAATGCCTCGCTTGCTGACTGGGGAATGGTGGTGTAGTGACGGTGCAGCGAGGAACAAACTTGAAGGACTGGATTTGTTCAAGCTCTGGACTTGACTCCTGTGATGCTGATGCTGCCTTTTCCTTATCTCATGCAATGCCTGCCATAATGTGCCTTGTGTGCCTTGTGTGGCGCAACGAATCAGTGAATCTCTGCAACCAGACCTCAGTGCAAATGGGTCTGTCACATGCAGAAGGCATCGAGCTTTCAGCTGTGGTCTACCCGGCACGAACGCGAGCAATACGGCATAGAAAACGCAGGGCACGCATTCCCTTCTTGAAGACATCTGATAGGGGGACCCAGCTGTGCTACACATCCATTCAACATTAAAGCAAAGACCAGCAGTGCTGAGGAGGCTACAAAAGGAAAGAATTGGCTCACGCGTGTTTCATAGTTGCCCTCGATATTTTGTTGTTCCTGGCTAGGGCGCAGTGTTGCTGGTTCTGAGAATATAGTGTGCCAAATGACATTTGGCTGTGGTAGACCTGTTCTACAATGACGCTTCGTACAAACCCACAGCTCTCAATCTGAAAAGGGGGAGGGCTTGCGAGAAATGAATTCTTCAGGAAGATATGGCACATGCTTTTCTAAGAATACACCACATGATAACACATAACACTCTTGCCAAAGGGAAAAGATGAGGGGGTAGATATTGCCTTGCCCACCTATCAAGGAGGTCTGATGAGAATATCGTTGTGTACTCAGTTAATTTTTTACTTGTTTTTAAGTTAATTTTTCATTATCCATTCATAACACAGTCTTTACTTAATTTGCTATGCTTAAATATTTTTGAGGGTGCTGAATTTTGAGAAATTAAACTCAGATTCAACCCCTCCCTTTTATTTTCCCTCATGTTTTGGGCTGGCAGGTTACAGCGGTCAGCAACTGTTATGTCTTGTTTCAATGGCAACCACAGCCCCATTTCCAAGGACTAGATAGAAGATTACAAAACCCGGCCCTAAGGCAACGGTGGGGATGACCACACCATAAGGGTGAAGCTTGTATATGCGGGTGTTATTTCAGGGCAGAGGAGGGGAGGGAAAAAGCTAGCAATGCTTTTAAGATTTGAGGCCCACTCTTTGAAGTAAAAGCTATGTACTTCCTAGAACAAGGGAACATCGTGAGTTACTTATAAAGCCTCAGGGTGCCAAACCCCAGAGTTACAGGAACATCTGCTCAGAAAGCTTGTCAAAGAAGTTTCCTTTGCACCATTTTCCTGGGGCTAAATCTTGCTTTGGACTGTCTGACTTGTGTCTGTTAGTAAATCAAATGGGTCCAGGAACACTCCCAGGAAAACTGTTCAGCCTCCAAAGCCGGGTGGCTGCACCCAAACTGCTTAACTGGAGCTGGTACTGGAATGTCCTCATTCCACATGTGTGGGGTCCTTTGGTGAGGGCACCTGCTGGCTCACCCCTGCTCCGGGGTAATGGCTGGCTCCCCTCCTGCCAGCACAGGGAGCTGGTAGCTAACACTTGATATTTGAATTTAAATACCTCACAACACTCAGGCACAGCTGCTGGAGAATGTTTGCGGGTACAGACAGGGTATTCCTGAAGCCCAGAGCCATTCATTCCAGAAGCAAGTACCTTATGGCAAACACCCAAAGCAGTGTCTGCTGCTCACGCAGGCACATAGCTGGGTTCCTCACGTCTCACTCATTCCTATGTCTGTGACTGATCCAGCAGGATCAGTCCTTATAAACACAGAGCGCTGCAGTAAAAGTCTGGGCGCCCAGGACTCCTTTTCCCTGACCTCCCTCTGAGGTCCCTGACATGCCCAGATTTTCCTTACCCTTTGGAGAGCTCAGCGCTACTTTAACCCCATCACATTCCCTTGCAATGCCTGTCTGTCTCTGGAGTTAACTGCAAGTATCTGCCTCTGGAAGACATTCCCCTGCCCAAATTCAATATCAACGGCATTTCTCACAGCAATCATTCAATCAACGCCTCCTTCAGTCCTTTCTATCACAGCAAATGTGGCATTTTCATAGACTTTACTACTGCAGTCATTGCTTGGGGCCTTTGAGGTCAAAGCTGAGTAAACCTCAAGTGCCTCGCTAGGCAACTGTGCAGAAATAAATTTCAATTTCAAAGATTCATTCCATTGATTTATTCCCTGAACTGTCACTGCTCACGCAGCTCAGCTGTATCATAGATCACATGCTTAGGATTTAATTATCTTCGCTATACATTAAGTATACTGTATATGGCATGCTGGAGAGTCAAGACTCAGAAAGATTTAAACACAAACAAAATGTACACAGTTGAAGAGAAAGCCTGGAGGAATTCTCCAGCCCTGTCTTAACTGTCAGAAGAAATTTTTTGCCAGGTAGTATTTTAGGACACGTTTTCATGATCCGCTTTACCTGATCTCAGTCAGCATCGTCAGGAAAAGGCAGCACCATCCAGACTGCCCCACCCCACCCCCTTGTGTTGGCACTGGGATTAATTTGGCTGTGGGATAAACTAGAGCAGGGAAAGGATTTAGCTTGCACAGCTGCACAAGGGCTAGTGCTGCTACAAGGGAGGGGGAACCACAGGGCTCGGGATTTTGGGGGGCTGAGAATAATCCTGCTCATTTTGTTGACAGTTGCTCTTCCATGAGGCCAGGCTGTTGGTGAAATCACACTCGCAAAACAGGGGCCCTTCCTTCTTCTGCGTGATAATTGAGGAATTGTGCAGTGTCTTCTCACTCAGATCACAGTAATAAATACAGTAAAACCCCACAATTTTAAATGATTAAACAGTTTTGTCCTGCCTGAGGGAAATGCTGAGGTGGGAGGGCAAAGCCAGCTTAACTTAAGAGATAAGAAGTGAGCCCTGGCAGTGGCACACACTTAACTGTTGGACTTGCTGCGGGCCAGTCCTCCCTTGGTGGGGAAGGCTTAGTACTGCCTTGTGTGAGGTCGTGGTCACGGCAGTAATCTTTTAGCAGCTCAAAAGCAGCACAGCAGTGCATACATGGAACGTGTGCCCACAGTGTAACAGCAGAGGTGGCCCTGTTGTTGGTAAACAGTGCTGCTTGGTGAGGAGAATTTCCTCTTGGAGGCTGATGATTGCCAATGCAAATTAGAGCTGCCTGCAGCCTGCAGCTACAGAGCACAAGGACAAACCTTTTGTCATGTCTTCACCAGAAGTCAAGCCACATGAAATGTGATTTCCCATGAAGTCGTGTTGATTGTTTGGGGTTCACAATGTCCCTGAAATGAGCACAAGCAGCTCAGAAGACAAGATGCCACCAGCTAAGCTCTTCCCTTGCCTGCTCTGCAAGGACTGGAGCTTTTAGTAGCATTGGGATTAAAGAACTGATCTGTCCTTGATAAAAAAATACCTTGGTATCTGTCTTCCCTTTTTTGCTAAATGGATGGTGATTGCTGTAGGCAGCCACCCTTGTAGAGAACTTCCAGCTATCAAGGGGGAAAAATGGCCAACAATGATGCAAAAAACTATGGTAGACATTTACACAGTTTGGAGCGTACAAACTCTAGCTGTGGCCTTTATGACATTTACTATTAAACCAGGTTACTGAGCAAAAGCCTTGAAGAGACTATGGGCGCTTAATTAAGATAACAAAGTGGATCCCAAATGCAAGTTCCCAAATGCACATGCAGGTTCACTAAAAATGTAGTTCATCGCTGAAAGCGCAGAGCAAGTGGATTACCATGTGCACAGTGTACATGCAGCTGCTGTCCATTTAAGTGCAAAGGGAAGGATGGGTGCTCAGCTGGGGCACCCAGGACACCACCCTGGGGACTCTGCTGGCCCTGTGCATGAGCGAGAAGCACAGGAAAGAGAACACAACGCTTTTTGTGCAAATTGCAAGCAGCAATATTAAAAGCATATGGCAGGTGTGTTCCTCTTTAAGGTCAGCTGAAAAGCTTGCTAGTCTGTGGGTGAATGAGGCCGGGGTCCTGCTTCAGAGAGGCTTCAGGGAGGGAGAGACTGTGATTCACTTTAGGAGAGTGTTGGTTGACTGTGAGGAGGAGGCTGGCAGCCCTTGCTTCCCACCACGCTCGCTCGTGCAGCATCTGCCATCATGGGGCACAGAGAACAGGGAGATGAAGAGAATGGGGCGGCTGCAAGAGGAGGGGGAGATCAAAGCTTCTTCCTTTGCCCCTTTCTGCTTCTGACCTCTCAATTTGAGCTTCTGTGTCTTATTTCTATTGTGTTTCTCAGTGTTTGTTTCCCCTAGAGGTCCACCTGCAAGGCCAGACCTCTGTGAGAAGAATCCCTTCCTCCCTGACAGGCCATCCCTGCCATCCCTGTACACGTGCTACCTGGGGGTACCATGGGTGCCACAGGGCAGGTGGCTGCTCCTCACCCTTTCTGCTGACGCTGTCACAGCGAGTAACTTCATGAGCCAAGTCATTTAACCATTTCTGTTCTCCCAGCTGCATTTGCCTCACAGGATGGCCACATGCGATATCTCGAAAGATAAAGAATATTTTGTTGTAAGTAAAGNCTAAAAACCGTAGAAAAGGCAAAAGTCTAAATAATCAGATGAGGGAGGAGGGTTATAGTGTGCAAGTGAAGAGGCATTGAGTCACATTGGAAGCCTGTACCATAAAATGATCTATACCTATTTCCCAGAAGGTGATTAGCTTGCATAATTCAGAATTTTTATGAAGGGTGTTCATTGGAACTTGATGAATAATTAATTTTTTTGTTTCGTTGGCAAATTTGGAAAGTCAAGAGGACTCATTTCAATCAGACTGAAAGGAAAAAAAATAGATTTTTTTTGTGAATTGAAAGGTAAAATAAATAATTTTGGTGCTTCAAATGAGGAATTTGTTCCTCAAAAATATTAATGCTTCATTTTGATGGTGGCTATTTAGATATGGTTTGAATATTGAAAAATAACAGGGATTTTTGAAAGAAAATGTTGCTTTGAACAGGAAAAATCAAATAATTTCATTTGAAAAACATTGAGAACTATTTCACTGGAAATTCTGAAGGGTTTTTTCTTGATAGTAAAGAATATGATCATACCGGACAAGAAATATATTACTATCTCCTATCCTGAACTTCTGACTGTAGAAGTTCTTTTCAAAAACAAAAGCCCCATTCCCAGGCTTGACAGTTTATCATACAAATCCAAACTTCTCAAGACTCCAGACCCTGCAGCTCTGTGTATCTCCAGCTCCTCAGTGGCCCAGGAATGCAACAAAACATTAATCAGTCACTGCAAAGTTGGAGACAGAAATGATAACTGCACTCTCTCCAAAGCCTGCATTCGCCAGCTCTGTGTTGTGCCTTAATACACACAGTTTACTATTAAATAGCTTGCAAATGAAATTACTCTGTTTCAGGATGCAGCAACAACTAAAGCACTCTTAATAGCTTTCGTAGTTAAATCCCTTCAAGTCAGGAACGGGCAGCGCTATAGTTTCGTAGCTATTGAAGGAATGGAGGGATGGGAACGAAAGGAGATTGAGTCCTGCCTAATCCCTCTAGCCCAAAGACCTTGGTACGAACATAGCATGTATTTTCATTGAATCTTGACCTCTGGCAATAACTCAACACAGATTGATAGATCAGGCAGGTAATATCGCAGCAATGCCACTCATAAGGCTGCGGAAGCGAAATTTGTTGATGCAGTTAGGACCTTAGAGTAATGAGAACCCGGCCTTCTGCTTTACACTTTTTCTTTTACAAGACAGAAGTTGGTTGCTGATGTTTGAAAATCATAAAAAGTAGGTTAATACAATGGCCATTTAAATGAGCAAACATAGCAAAAAGCCTTAGGAAGTGAAACTTTCTCAAGAAAGTTCTGCTTAACAGCAGTTGCTCTTGCTGCAAAGGGTTCCCTTCACATTTTTCTCATTTCACCCAGTACTGGTTCTAGGCAGAAAAAAGACAAAATTACATTTTGCTAGTGTGTTAAACAGCTTTGTTTTCTTTGCAAAAGGGGTGATGATATAAAAACGAAAAATATTGTTGGTGAGGGCTTGAGAAAAGCTTTAGGAAAAGATGTACATGCATTTTCTCAAAAATTTCCCCTTTCCTTCAACATTTCACCAAAATTATAAAATTCAAAACATTTCCCCCCATTTTGCATAGGGCTTGATTTTCATTGGACCCCATCCAACGCTTTTGTTTTCTTTGTATGTACCAGATACAATCTCACTGCTATCTAAAAGAAAAATTCCCCAAGTGGTTTGTTACCCACAAGCCCATCCTCCTTTTTAAGCCCTCTTACTGATTTTGCAGCCCTGCTTTATAATGTCTTTCCCTCCCTAGAAACACATTTGCAAACCTCCTTGGTTCTCCCTTTCATCCGTAGCACACAGGCCAACCATACTGCCCACTGTCATACTTTCTGGTATCTGTTATCCTTGTGGCCAAAACATTAAGAATTCTTTTGGATGCTGGATCTGAGTTTTAAAATGTAGGATTTCCTAGCTGGGTTTTCAGGTGATGATTGTGGGAGAAGGCAGCTGGAACTGTGAAGAAGCACGTTAGTTGGATGCTCACTGCAATCAGAGGCTTTATAGCAGGCATTAATCAGCGCTCAACCCAAATAACCCAGAGAGCAAGCTGGCCACACTGACACATCCAAGTTAATATTCTTAGAGTTACTATGGGGGTGATTGTCTAAGCATATGAAAAAGATAAACTTGTAGGCAGTGGTAATATCTGTCAGCAAACAGGTATAGTAAGAAAGAGCTTCTGAACAGAGAGCTAGAGCCTTGTCAGCTTTTTCAAACTATCGCTTTGGCTAATGAAAGACTCAGCCTCCCCTTGCACATCTGGCCTCTGACCTTTTAGGGTTTTGTTTTTATACTTATCCTTGGTAGAGACTTTGGGAAAGGGGAATTGCTAAGTCCTAGAAATGTGGTTTCAAATATTTTGTAAACTAGTGAAGACAAAGGGAGTTTGAGTTATCACTAGTGCAAGGGCAAAGCTTTGTACATGAGATCAGATTCTGTGGTGAAGAGTGGGTTGAACAACAAATCCTGCAGCTGATACATTTTTGGAAGGTATAGGACCTGCTTTTAATTTGCTGACTCACATGATGCCAGTCACAAACCCAGCGCTTGGCTACAGTATCCCATTTGCAGAGAGCTCTGGGTTATGGGGTGACAATTTCAATTTTTTTTTGCAACTGCTACACTTCAAAAGCAAGAGGATTCTTGCGAAGTATGGGATTTATTCTACAATACTCTGCCAGAAAATCCTTATCTTTGTTTTTCAGAGCCTCCAGCCTATAATTTAATACATACTGTAATGAAAACTCTCAAGCCTTGCACACATCACCGTAAACTTTCAGTAACATGTGGTGGCCCACGGACCAAAGGCAAACAGATTGAGCATATCACTTCCACACATCAAGCCTATAGGTCTTAGACATAATTCCCAGCAACAAGCTCTGAATAAACAATCTATAAGAAAGACACTATTCATTCTATGGTGTTTGTAGATAAAACTGCAAGGAAAGAGGTAAGGAAAAGGTGCGGGAAGCAGAAAAGTGAGGTGAGGATATAGCAAGGAGGGATTCTGAAGTGGTCCCCATCCCTCAGTGCTGTGTTTCCATACCACCTTGCTCTGTCATGCAAATTTTAAAGAGCATTATTGACAGGGGTACAGTTGCTGCACTACCTGGTTTTACTAAAATGTGTTCTCATTGGTAGGGGCTTCTGGGGAGGTTTTGTCTGGGAATATGCTTCATTCACAGCCTAACAGTGACATCTGAAAGCATGGAAAACTACACATACCCTTCACTGATCCAGCCACTCATATTTCTTCCCAAAACATCCTTTCCCCTCTTGTTATTCTTATTTCTCTACCTGCATCTCAACAAGAGCTCTCTGAGAATTCCACGCAGTAGCTGTTTCCCTCAGATGTCTGAGGCTTGTGCCTTCTGTTCCCAAACACAGTGTGCCCTGGGAAGACACACATACCTGTACTGTAGTTGTGAGAGTCAGTTCCCGCACAGGCAAATCAGATCATGTGGTCAAATGTGACAAAGTACCTTTAGTAGCCTTAGCCCGTGATCACTATTCACCGCAATTGCTGAAACATTCTCTTCTCTGGCCTTGACAAACTTTGGCTCACTGCTATGTATTCAAAATGTTACGTAAACCTGTCAATTTGAAGACCTTGCTATTCTCTTTGTGTCTGTCTGTTGGCTTCCCCCTTCTGCTGTATTACTAAGTCTCCTTACTTCATTTAGTTTAGTTTAGTTTGATTTAATTTAATTTCATTTCATTTCATTGCATTCTGACTATGAGGCCTCGTTCATTCTTCAGAAACAGCCTCCAGACTTTGATTGGCAACAATGCTGATCTTCATTAGCCACCTGCCATCAATTCAAAGTGGTGCTTTAGAATGTGCTCTGTGCAATCCCATGGATTTGAAAAGGACTTCCCACTGTGAGCTTAGGAAAATGCCTTTCCTTGGCAGGTCTTCTGTATTTCAAATATTTGGATTCTTTGTATGTCTGCTAGGATGGAGCACTACCTCCTTCGTGTAAACTTCTTTCAGTTGTTTGCTTTATAAACATTAAATATAAAGGTCTAATTCTAGGTTTTCCAGGAATCCTGCTTTGCTCTTGTAGTTTGAAATGCCATAAAATTTTGTTTTTAAAAAATCAGGGACTTAATTAGCCCTGTGAAAAATGGAAGTGGGCTCTTAAGCTGTATACCACAAATGAACTGCACTTCTTGTCTGTACTCTTCAAAAATATTTCTTGCGCATCTCATTTTTGAGAACAGCACTTCTCACATGTCTTCAGCAAAGCTTTATAATGATTTTTTCTTATGTCCCTCGTTAAATGCAAATTGCGATATTGTCACAGCCAGAGACAGAAATACAGCTATCAGAAATACAGCTATGTTTTGCTGTTTTTCTTTTCTGCAATGCCTTGAGAAATAAAGGGAAGCACAAGTAAAACCTTTCTCCAGTATTTCTGTACATCTCTACAGCTGCAGATCATTACAGGGTATACTCAACTGCTTTATTTTTAGACTTGGGGAGAGGTCCTTTGGTTCTTTTTTGCTTATTCATGAAAACAGGCTAGCTTTCAATGTTTGCTCTGGGATGAAGGAGTCTGCTTTATTCTGTGTTCACTCCCAAGTAACTGGCCTATTAACAAGAGGTTTGTGGTGCTCTGCTTCGGCAAGCTCCTTCCTTAAAGGCAAGTCCTTAAACATCTACCAAGATACTTCAGGGCGCATGTTCAAATTCTTCCTAAAAATCTTTCTCTTGTCACAACTCCTTACAGAAAGAAAAGTAAGGAAGCTGGTGTGTAAAGACCTTTTGCCTGTGTTGCCTCTCAGTCCCATCTTCATTTCCTCTTACTTCTGTCTGTATCCTTCCACACAACCTCAGATCTTTCATCGTACACTGCATGGGGAGGGGGCAATACATTCACACGGGCAGGGGTTCTGGTTGCTACTGGGGTACATATGGACTGTTACAGATAACAAAGCAAACCCAGCCAGGTAAGGGGTACAATGCAGACCCTCAAAGCTAACTGAGAATTTTTAGCACGAAAAGTTGGGAGGCAATTTTCCCTCTGTATTAGGTAACTAGAGATGCCCTGAATTTCAGGAAAGTCTGTTGGATATAATTAACTTTACAGCAGGGGAAACAAAGCCTAGACTCTAAAAAGGAAATACCAACAATTGTAGCACAAAGAAAAAGGTCGCTCATGCATCCACCCACACTTCAAATCCTCCTGGACAACGCGCTGGTCAGCAGCAGTGCACAAGAAGACCAACCATGCGTGGCCTGAAAAGCACTGTATGGAGAATTCCTCAGCTAGCACTGGCCTTGCCTCTAACGAAGCGGGACTGAGGGCACGGGCTTAGGTCTAGAGAGCAGCCTCTGTAAATCCAGGTTAGAAGCTGACAGAAAAGCCACATTTCTGAGAGACTTAAAAATCAGTGGTTTTGTGATGTGAATTGTGGTTCCTTCAGGAACCAAGACTGATCCACCAAACTTGGTCATATCTAGGCCTTTACTTACACTAATCAGGTTTTAGTCCTTTAATGGTAATGAAACAATATTTTTCCAGTCACTGTGTTATTTCCTTTTCTCTTTACCTATTGTTTTGTAGAAAAGATTTTTTCTTCAGCCATACCACTTAGAGGTCTGGATTTTTTTTTCAAATGACAGTGCATTTCAAAACCCCAATAGGTTTGTGGCAAACTAACATGGTAAAAACGTGAACTGTTTAACATAATAAGACATGATCTCACATTCTGAGTTTAACAAAATATCCTGAAACCAGATACTTATGCAAATGATAACCTTCTCTTCTCCCCATTACATCTCAAGCAATTCACCAAGCGAGTTCCTGTCACAGAAGAAAAAAACATGGGCAGCATGAGACAGGCTTTAAGTGTGAAAATGATTTTGTGAACAATAACATTTTGCAATGGGAATTCTGACAGGGTGTCAGCAGGAAGGTTTGCCCTAACAAGCATTCAATGAAGAAAAGTAATTCAAATCACTAAAATGTGAGCAACTAACGCAAAACTTACATGAAAAGAAACTTACATGAGAAACCTAGTTATTTAACTTACTCGCAATCTGACTAATCACAGTACTGTAGTCCAGCGTTCAGTGTAAATTGCGTGTCCGTCTCTGAGCTAAGTTCAAAGAGGCCGTGAGACCTGAACCTGAGCTGATTCCTCAGTTTAAGGCTCTGCAGCTTAACTCTGCAAGACTCCGAGTCCCCTCCCCTGCTCTGACACTTTGCTATGGTAGCATATGTAGAGTATAAAGGTTTCCTGTGACCTGGGGATTAATAACACCCCTAAGAACAAAGAGTACTGTAATATAAGTATGTGCATTAAAGGAAAGATTTATCTTACACTGAGCTTTTGGACATGGCAAGTGCAAAGCGCAGGCTGTTGGAGACAGCATGAGGAATATCATTCCTGAAAGTCAAAGGGAGGGCTCTTCTTTCACCCACTCCCGTGCCCTGGCCCTAGGCCATGCATCAGGTTCCAGTTACAGGGAAAGGGTGAAAGAAAAAACGTTCTCCAGATGAGGAAGTCAGGGCAGGAAGATACCAGACTACGCAGACAAGAAGGCACGGTAACTACATAAGAAAGGTGCTATGGCTGTAGCCCACAAAGCATGGCTGTGATATACAGGGAAGGTGGACCAAGCAGAAGTCCAGAAAAATAACCTTAATCAGCTGAAGAGTAGTTAGATGAGGGGCACAGCAGAGAGGAGAGGCATCCCCAGTGATTCTTGTGGATCTTATTTTAGAGGGGGAACTAATTCATTTACCGATGCCTTGTTCCATGCCATAACTGAGCTGGGAAGGATGGGAGCAGTGAAGGAGAGATCTTATTTGGAACAAGATCACTATTTTACTGCATCATTCATCTGCTATCTGCATACATTAACTCCAGATCCAAAGTCAGATTAGCAAGGATAAAAGGCACCACATCAAGGTGATCTCTATCCATTGGAAGGGGGTAGCCTGGGCTCGCCTCAGGCTGCGCTGGCTGTGAAGACAGAAGAAGACTTCAGGAGACTCCACAGGGAGACAGACATATTGTGTCTAACTTAGAAGAGCAGTAAGCACTAACATGAGGCTTTTAAGGAGGAACAAGGGTAGGAAGTAAAAAGTGATTGATCTGAAAAGGCACCCTGAGAACAAAACAGCCAGGAAACAAGATGGAACAGCCATCTGTTCAACAGCCACTGGAAACGATGTTTGCCAGAGGAGTCAATTGCCAGAGAGAGGAGTGCCAGAGTGCTACCTCTCACTCCAGCTGTATAAGATATGTGTATAAGATATATGGGGCAGTGAGCACCCAGTTTTACATGGCAATCCCTTACAAGCATTTAATGGTTAATTGCACCATCAATTTGCAGTCTCAGTCAGTTACCAGGAGATGACATTATGGTTTATGAGGCTCAAATGCATCATTTGTTTAACTGCATACAAAACCCAAGCCCAAAAGATACATAGGACGGATAATTTGGTTACTACTCTGGATATGAAAATATCAGGCATATCCTGGTAACTTCATGCCACAAATCTCACTGATGTTCTGGTACATGATGTTGATGTTGCAATGGCATTTATTTAATATTAAATTTAATATTAAAATTGATTTAAGCTTGTCTAACCAGTAATGCAATATGGATCTGACTCATTATTAGGGAGCAGTTTTTAATTTTCCCACAGCCATATTTTTATTTATCATCAGTTCTGTTTTGAATGCTGGTTAAGATAAAACTGACTATGAATCTGTCATTACAAACAATTGTTGTGTCACTTAAGTATGGAAGCAGTAAATGTATTTCTGTCATTAACTATGTCTGTGATTTCAAGATCAAATATTTATCCTGTCTCTTTGGATTGAGCAGGCTACTGTTCAAGAACTAATGCTGTTAGTTTTTCTAGGTCAGAGTCCAAAAGTAGTTCTTTGCAATCTACTAGGTCTACACATACAAATGATGAAGCACCTTCTAAAAGAACTTCTCAGTGTGGGAAAAAAAAGAATGATGACCTTCAGTGCAACTGAAGCGTAACTTCATTTTTATGAAATTCTTTAGGCAATGATTCATGGATATGACAGTCTATCACATAAAAAAGCAAAATGATTTTCAGACCTTACATGACTTTTAAACGGCCAGTGGGTGAAAACTGTTTCACTGAGATTTGAAATGACGCAGGTGCTCTAAGCGGAGATAGCAATAATCAAAGCTCCTGCAGTGTTTTTCATCTGTTGATCTCAAGGTACTTAGACAGTAAAGTCCGTAGGTAGGGAAAGTACTGTATAGATGTGGAAGTCATTCACTAAAAACCTGGATAGATAATTTTTTTCTTGGAAACAGGAAAGCCTAAAGAAGCTGGGTTAGGATTCAAGTCACATTGCTGATATGAAAAGATGAAGTCATTGCAAGTGTAATCAGTGTTTTGAAGGGGGCAGCTATTTTTAAACATCAAAAGCAGTAACGTTAAAGTAAGCAAAGAAATTGGGGATGGAGGGAAGTCCTCCATAAAAAAACTAGCTCACACTGATTCACTGTGCCACGTTAGGCAGAAGTATAGTTCTTTGTGTGTCGTCCTAGTAGGAAATACCTCATGATTCCTAAAATATTAAGTGCTATGATTCTGCAAGCTGGTATCACCAAAGGGCCTGAACTGCTCTATTGGATGACTACCTTTCCTCCCCCAATTCTTAAAGCAGAATGGATGGCAGTTTCAGATTGAATATATATTTTCCATCTGCTGAATAGTTGTTTTTGTTCATGCTGTTTGAGGTTAACTGTGCACGTACTAATCAAACCCACTACTTCCTTTCTTGTAAAACCAAAACAAAGCTTCATACTACTTTCAGGTACAGCATCTGGGATCAAAGCTATATATATACACACTGACTCTGTGTGGGTTCAAACATTTCGAAGATTCAGTATCCTGAAAGGTGTCGCCTTTTTTCCAGTCCTGAGAGTTCCAGTTTGCCTTAAAGTCTGAAGCCATCAGCCACCTTCAGCCCCTTCAGCATCTGTCCCATCACAGGAATGCTCTCAATATTGGTCACCGTGGGCTTTCTCTGCACAGCTACTGCCATTGCTGAAGGTGGGTAGATGAAGGAGGCAAGGTAGCTGAAGTTGTCTACATTTTTCTCGGTTTCACGTCTTTGCAGGAGATGGACTGGGTACAACAGGGAGAGGGAGATGACATGGGACCCCTCCATAGGACAGTCTTGGAGCAAGGTCCTGGAGGACAGTGAGGTACCTGGAAAACCAGGCACAGACTTCAGAGCAGTAGCATCTGTAGAGAGGCTGGGCAGGATTCAGAGTAGCTCAAGAAGGAAGAAAGATTTTGAAAAAACAGGTCTTGTGACTGAAGTTGTTGGCAGCTGATAATGTGGATATAGAGGTTTGAATGGATGGAGAAACTCAACTCCTTTTTATCCCAAATTCTTGCACCGCAAAACTGAAGAAGAAAAGCCATGTCCTAAAATTGATGGATTTAAAATGAAATTGAACAAAAAATACTGAGTCTTCATGGCTTATTAAAGCAAAAGTCACTGTCTTCCCGTTGTGTAGCAGGACAGAGTACAGAAGTTGTAAAAAGCAGCTAGTGGGGATGTACATGGCACACTAGTTTCCCTTTAAGATCTGTAATGATGTTTTGCAGTATGTTTTCCAGGCTTTGCTGTGTGTTGCTATACTGTGTCTTGGGGTATATACTGTTGCTGTACTGTGGGTTGGGAAGAGCTGGTTAAAAATGAGGAGCAAAAAGATCAGAAACAAAAATATGCAAACAGGTTTTCCATCCAGTTTTACTGTTACACTAGAGGTTCTGTTCCATGTTCCATACAGGATGTCAACCTGTTTGTTTCTAAATGTCAACATGCTTATTTCTACCAGGCAGATATTGTTTTTTAAATGCCTAATTTTAAATTTCAAACTTCAGCTTTACCATCTGAAGTCTACTATTTTGCTCTCTTATGTATATTAAAAGTTAGTGTTGAGGGAAACGGAAGCATGCAGGTCATTTCTCCAGTAAATGGGCCAAATTACCTACGATATAAGCAACAAGTAATTGCTGAGGTTTAGAATCAAAGCACGTCTTGAGTTTTTTAATGTATATTAATGCAGTGCCTTGGAGTCCTTTTTTGGGAAGGATTTAGCAACATTTCTAGGAATTACCCATGGAAAATAGAAGGTAGTGCAGGTTCGTGCTGTGGAGGTTTCAAGTAAATGACTGCAGATCACTTCTTGATCGCTCACTTACCGTCATGCTCTTTACTTCCGTACAGTAATGGAAGTGACTCAGCCAGCAATGGTGTTGGCCAACAGACACGGAGTCGCCAGCTTGGTGTGTAAATACAAGCACATTGGGAATGCAAAGGAAATTCGAGTGACTCTGCTTAAACAGACGGGTGACCAGTTCACTGAAATTTGTGCTTCAACCTACACAACGGAGTTCAAAATGTTCAGTGTGGAAGAGGTCATTCAGTGCCATGTTAGCCCTAGCCGAAACAATGTGACCCTCACCCTCACTGGCCTGCAAGCTAATGATACGGGTCTTTACGTCTGCAAGATGGAGCGGATGTACCCTCCACCCTATTTTATGAACAAGGGAAATGGGACTCATCTCTATGTCATTGGTAAGCCAAGCAGCTTTACAGTACTCTGACATTTCCAGGTTAAGGGAGTTGCTGTAATGTGTCAAAAGTCTTCAGAATTCTGTTTGTAAGAAGCGAGGCTGAACACTGATTCAAGCTCTGAGAATCGTGATTAGCTTTTGTTCCTTTCAGGCCTTCCTGCACACACTTAAAACAGGCATATCCATAGCTATGCAATGTATTTAGCAACATATGGATGTTTCACAGCATAAGCAATACTATATAGTGTACAAGTATGTCTAGGCAGTTAGATATAAAAGTGCAGAAACAGTGGAGAGTAGGGTGTATGTTCTTCTACAGATAAAGCCTATTTTCATGGGAGGTTGAGTGAGCAGGGATTCAGAGTTCAGTCATGATATTATCCTGGGATAGCATGTGCTAGAGAAAAGCAGTGTGGAGGCTGACTGATTGATTCTAGGGGCTTCCTTATGAGGTTCATGTGTGACATGACTTGTGTGATATGATGTGTTTTAGATCCAGAACCTTGTCCAGACACTGACATATATCTCTGGGTATTAGGAGCTACTGCCTCAGGATTTTTTCTTTACAGTATCATCATCTCAGCCATTCTCGTGGGCAAAGCGGTAAGTCCAATCCCATCCTGCTAATAACACTCTTTGTGTGATGAGACAAGGAGAAAGAAATTAGAACATGGAAGAACACTGGGAACAAATGCACTGGGATGCTCCTTTTTACTGGTGCAATACTGTACAATAATGCAAAATAAGAGAGCTTGCTGGAGCTGCCATTTACATTTGTGTGTGACTCATTTGTGTTGCCAGAGCACCAGAAAGCAGTCAGCTTACATCAGCTGGACTGACCCTTGGCTTAGATTTGGATGCTTAGAACAGGTTGGAGTCCTGCTTCTGGGATCAAAGGCAACAGTCTTCATGTATACTCTGATTTCAAAACTGATTAATACAAAATCCCAGGATTTCATTTTTTCTTTCCTCACAATTCTCCGTGCAAAGCATACTTAAAGAGGCTTTCCCTTGTGATGGGGGAATTGTAACTGAGAGTATTTTTAACTACACAGCTACAAACGTCTGCACAAAGACATGTGAAAAGTAAGCCTGGGTTGCTTCTTTCCTTGGGGGTCTGGAGTAGTCACAGTCTTTTGGAAATAAACCTGATGCCAAAGCTTAAAACCAAACAGTATTCCTGTCCCATATTTTTCAATCCGCCCTTGTCCCTAGAAGCTAAATGAAACTGTTCGGTATGAGCACTCCTAGTTTTGAATCAACACTGAACTCTGTAGCAGGAGCACCTTCAAAGGGCTACATGAATGGTAGGACTCTGGTTTTTGCTAAGTGGCACCTGTAACTCCTGATTCTCTCTCAAATGATGTCAATGGATCTTCTACAAAGAGGGGTGACAGGGAAAGGTGTCTGGAATACCTTCTACTCAATAGAGGCAGAACATCCATCAGTTTTCTGTAACGTGCTGGTCAATGATTATGCTGTGAACACTTGTTTATTTTACTGTCTTCCTGTATTTTATAGATAAAGAGAAGACGATGTCTCACTACTGGGGTCTATGTGAAAATGCCTTCTGAAAAGCTAGAGAAAAAAGTGATTCCATTCCACATCACTGTTAACTGAAACAAGGAAAGAGAGAAACTGTTTCCTAGCTGGGATGGAGAGTCTGCTAATTCACTTAAGTTAAAGAAATAAAATTAATTGTCTTATTACAGAGGTGTATGGGAAGGCGAGAGAATATGCTTTGTAACTTCTATGGTTTGGAGGAGAATAAATAGTTTATGCATTAATATTTCAAGGTTAATCCTGTCACATAAAAATGGCTACATTAGGCCATTGATTCTTTGAGTTGTATTGTACCAATATGTAGTCTCTCTATATATACATATATATGTATAGCATTAAGAGCTATTGCTGTTGCAGTCGATCATCTTACTGTCAAATTTCACCATGTCTACTGATCAACTGAAATCCAAACACTATTATGACAGAAGCTTGTATGTCATTGCAAGGCTAATCCTAGAGTTCTGGGGGGCAGAAGCAGAAGAGCACACTAAGGTACAACGGAATGTAGACTTGTCTCCCTGCATTGCTATTTATTGGTCCCATTTCTGGTATTAGTGCTCTGCGCTTCCACAGAGGCATAACCGTAAGCTGGCACTGGTAACACTGCTGCTCTAAAAGCCTGATCTCGGCTCCTTTCACTGGCATTGTGTCCCAGAAGTGCCATGCTGGACTTAACATTGACGATATCTGAGCCAGTGCTGACAGCTCGGTTGGAGAGAAAGGCTGGCCAGCAGGAGCCCTCTTAGGCTGTTGCTGGGAGGATGTTCCAGCTCTGCTGGGGCCTTGTGTTTTACAAATGCTAAATTAGCATCTATCCAAAAGGCAGAACTATGTTGCTGTGTTTAACGGAGTCTATTTTCCATGAAAATACTGACAGTGTATAATCTTGTTTATTAGTTATGTACCATTCAATAAAAACCTTGAAGCTTTGCCCAAATTCAAGTTCATTTCTTATTCACCATTCTCAGAAGAAACAGGAAGTGGCTACATGTTAGAAAGCAGCGATGACAAGATGAACCTTTCCCCTCTGACCCTGTGTTTTGCCTTTCTGAGGGAGCCTGTGTGCTCTTGCCAACACTTACTTTCTCAGCTGTCTTCCTCAGGGGGCCACCATTAAAATCTGCCAAGTCTCCTATTTGTCTAGTTAGAGCTGCTGTGATGTGGTTCTGACACTACTAATCACCTTTTCACTTCCATCAAAGTTACTTACTTGCAGAAGGCAGCTGAAATGACTTTGACAGCATGTCCTGTACATGTTTATACAAAAAGCCAGTCCTAGTTTCAAATCCTGTTTTCTTTGCACCTCTTTGACACTCTCACTCACTAAATGCTAGCTGACACCCAAGCTTCTGGAGCTTAAAACAATTTCAGCATTCTCAGCTACTACTTCGACTCTTTGCTATCATTTCACCTTGCAACCCAAAAACTTGGTAGCATGTGTCTCTGTTTCACAGCTGTGAATCCATCTTCTTGGTCCCATAACAGTGAACCCAAACCCTACAGCCCTTTATGCCCTGTTCCTGCAGTGGCAGCAGCTCCCAGAACACCAAATCTCAGTGCTTTTTTGGCTTGCTTTTCCCCTCTTGCCTCTTCATCTGGGACCACCTCCAGCTGTACAAATAAACACATTCTCAGTTTGCCAATGTTTGCAGGTGCTAACTGCTCTCTCAGTGCTGACCTACAATTGTAGTGCACTAAAAGTGACATCTGATGACATATCCTTTTTCTGAAGGTGTTTTAGTATTCTGACATCAGTCTGGGATTTTTCCCATAATTTTCCACTAACCTGGTGTTTGGGGGATACAAAATGGTCAAAGATCACACATTGGATGTCACTGCAAAATCACTGAATTTCCACCTATTCAAATGGAGCCTGCTCAGAGAATGTGTTCCATGACTGGTAAAAATAGATTTGACCCAGACATCCACTTGTACAAGCTGTAAAGTTGCCCAATAAATTTACCCCGCCAAAGCAAGAAAAATTATCCAGGGCAATTTCTTCCCACCACAGCAAGGAGTAGCTCAGATATCCTCTGAATCATGTGTCCGACTCCTAATCAGGAATCAGCTGTTTCTTTTTTTTCTTTTCCTTGACAATTCCTATACAGTGGGACCAAGCAGTTAGTTTTCTTATGCAATCTAAAAGCAGTTTAAGTAAATTCTTTTCTCCTGGGTGAAGAGATGCTTTGGACCTGTATCAACAACCTCACAGCTGGCTGTGAATCTGTGTCACCACAGAACCTGTGTATATTCCAATTCACCTTTGTTTCTGGCAGCTAAGTTGACCATGGTTAGAGACCTTCTGCATCCAACTGGACTAATCCCTCTTAGTACACTAGCATTTCCTTGAGATATTCGGTCTGTAATGACCAGTGAAAAATTCTGCCCTAAAGAAGCTGCATTTGCTAAGTTACCTGAAAGCATTGCAGAATCATCATCTCACATAGGGCAATAGCAATATTTTATGTTTGCTCTTGCACTTAAATAATTTCTGGTATTATGTTTATTTAATTATACTATTGGGTATTACTTTGCCCAAATTCTCTGGATGTTCTGAACTTCTCTTCATCCTCAGCAGCTACTTTTTCCAACCTTCTCTGCTTAATTTTCTCTGGCTTTCCTTACCCCTGTAGCAGCATTCCCTGAACTAAATGCTATATAAGTACGCATTATAATTTTTTTTTGTAAGGCAGTGTCCCCTTTTGAATTTTCTGGCAGGGTAATAGGTGCACTCAAATCAGCAGACGTAGCAGTGCACAACCAAAGTGCGATTTCAGTTTGGATTTTATTGACAATGATACTCTCGAAATTTATATCTGGCACTACAGAGATGAGTGGAGCCTAAGTGCCCACAGAGATGATATTTATACCTATCTCCATGTGGTCCAATATAGCAGCTAGTTCTGAAGAGTGCAGAGCCCAGACCTCAGATAATTTCCATTGCCTTGATGCCCTGCGTTGCCCTCCAGGACCTTGAACTCTGTGCTTTTCCCTGATACTTGGAGAGCATCTTGCCATGATCAGCACTCAAAAAAACCTGACATATGTAAGGCAGATAAAGTTTTCTGTCATATCACAGCAGTACCAATATAAAAGTACAAATTCTAGGTCAGTGTACATCCCAGAAAACGAAACAAAGAGGAAATCCTGACTCCTTCTGGGAAGAATGTGAAAAGCAAAGGCAAAAGGATTTGGTTTCAGAACTTTGCTCATTGGAACAGGGAATTTAAAAGCATAACTGAGTATCTTACGTGGACAGCTAAAGAATGAGACCGTACTGCTTGGTGAGATTCAGGAAGAGTCTGTTTTGATGTGCCCTTTACCCATCCAGGAGATATGTCAGACTGTTTGTGAAACAGAGATAGTAAGTTTCTGGTTGCATTTGAGTGGACATTCACTTGTCTGCATCAAAGACAATGGCATATGCATACACCACCTCACACCCCCCAATATTCTACTTTCATTTTCAACCACTTTCTGCTTGGGGATTTGTAGCTTCCTTGAACCATTTTTTGTGCAAACTTACTTTTCTCACTTCCTTGAACTTGCTTTTGTGCAAACTAGAGTCTCCTCCAGAGTGTGAGGGGATTGGACTGGTACGTACGAACTTCCAGAGCGCTTAGTGCTGGGCACTTGCATCATCATCAACTGTAAGAAATCCCTCAGCCTCCTTCCTCCTTGTGAAAATTCTCATTGAAAGTTGGTCTCTGTTGGCCTTCAGCTGCGCTGCAGATTTCTCTTCATGTGCTGCTGTGCGGGGAAAGCTGAGGCGTTTCAAGTTCTGTAGAAGCTCTGATAAAGCTTCTTTTCTTTTTGTAAGTTTTCAGAGTTGGCCTTCTTACCTGCTAGACACAGTATCTATTTCCTGCTATTGTCATCTCTTTACTTCATTTGAACCCAAACAAATACAACAAATAGGTGATTAAAAATAGGCCTTCTCTTCGCCTGTGCTAGAAACAGTGTTAGGCAGTACTACGGAAACACAAAACCTGCTCTAATTGATTTGCATCATACAGATTAAAAATTTAGATGCAATGAGCTGGATAAAACTGTTGAAATGGCTGGGGGGTAAACAAGAAGCAAAAATGATCTGCATTTGAAACTGTCACAAAACATGGTATGTTAGCAGTACTTAATCAAGATCAGAAAGCAAAACAGTTCATTTCTCTGTAAGTTATCAAATCCTTCTGGTAAATGACACTCTGGAAACACTCGATAGCTTCATAATTGGCTGACTTAATGTTTTACATGCAGGAAAGATAGCTAGAAGAGCAGTAATCAGCAGAATAAGTTGGTTTCATAGCTGAGCTTTGGTGAGGTGTTACATTGTGTGGGTAGAATTTATAAGAGCTCTCTCACTTTTAATTCTGTAGCAAAGATGACTGTCTGCTTCACAAATTAATAATATTTTCCTTTCTCTTATAATGCCAAATTAATTCATTATATCATATTTGATTTTATGACCAATTGTCTAGTCTCTTTTTATAGTACTCTCTCATCAAGATAGTACATCTTTTAAGCTCTTTTCTCTCGTCATCTCTCTGCAATAATATAATGCCATTATAATAATTTTACCCATAGGTTCCGAAGTCATGTTACTCACCCTCCCATATGTAAGCCACAGGCACATATCCGGTGTAAAAATCTTCACATTAACGTCATCATTTATACTAGAATTTTCAGATTATCTTCTATTATTGTTTGTCATGTTTTTACTGTGTATTTTATGATTAAGAAAGACTGGGCTTCCAATTACTTGTATTAAATTCAGCAATTGCTCTACTACAACTGACCACAAGGAAGTTGTGGTTCATTCATGAGAGTGGACAAAGTCACTTCACTCTCAAGTTTCGGATGCCTCTGTTGAAAATACACCTTAAGCACTTGTTTTATGGTTCCTGGAAGTAGGGCAGTCACGATGCTAAGTATGGACATGTGTTTCCTTTCTCCTCTTTGGTTTTTCAACGCTGGATGCTCCACAGGGCCAGACTGCTAGTGCCTCATCCAATGAATACGTGAAATAGTTAGGAGGGGATGAAGGCTATGTCTTACTCAGTAGGTGGATGACATGCACGGGAGGGTAACAGCCTGCCCAGCACCTGAATGAAAGTCAGTCTGCAAAAGGAAAAGTCTGGAGGAGGTGAGAGGACGTCAGCCTGTCTGCACATAGCATGAATGTCATCTATAAATGCAGCACCGTTTTAAGCGATTCTCCCTGAAAAAGCCAGTTTAGCTGTGGCAACATGGATGTTTTTGGTGTTACTTTCCAACATGCAGAACAGGAAACACTCAGCACCTCAGTCTGCTCTCGATAGATGAAGTATTTGAATTAAATATCCTCTTCCACTAGTAAACTGCTCACATTAAACATTTTCTCTGTATCTACTTTGGCAAATCTTTGTGTACATAAAAATTTTGGAAAAAAGGAAATATGTTGGTATTTCAAAATGAAATACTTCTACTTCTTTGAAATAGTGTTTCACTTTAAAATTTACGTTAACTATATTGAATTTATAATGAAAAAACTGTTTGCCAAACAAAAAATTATTTTTTTCTCAACTTCCTAGTTTGTCAAAATTTCAGATTCTTTTCAGATAGGACAGTGAAGTTAAAACTAGTTATTCTCATAAGTCTAGTCTTTGCAAAAGAACTGAAGTTATATATGTGAGTGTGAAATCTGCAAAGTAAAAAGATAATGAAACTTCAGTATCACTAAATCCAGATAAGGCCAAATGTAGCAGAAACTATTGTGTTGATTTCCCTTTCTCACCTTACAATAAAACCAAACTCATTTTATGTTAATTATGACATTTGAGTGGGTAACGAAGGTACAATTATTTTTCAATGACTAGTCAACCTTTTTTATCTAATTATAACTCTTTTTATGCTATAGGTAGTTACCATTACGTGATTCCAAGTTCAACTCATCATTATCACAGAATTAGGAGGAATAGCACTTCAGATACTGCCAGCTGGACCCAACTGGATCTTTAAAACTTCCTTTTAACTTAATCCTTTCTATACTGTATGAATTTAATTGTCCTGGAGGCCAGTATATGGATTAAAAGCATTGACACTTGTAGCTAATTACTCAGACTCATACTAAAAGCTCATTTATGTGGCATTAGGCTCATTAATAAATCACAAAATCTTACTCAGCGCATAGTAGTAACGATAGGGTAAAGTTTAGCGAAATGTTGAAGTGTTGCAGAAAGCTGTCCCTGCAACAGAATTGGAAAAGCAGAAGCTGGAAGTAACTTGTTGTATGTGAAGCAGGTAGTGTGGGAAAGTAGAATAAGGATTTAAATCTATTAAACATATACAATGAAATACAGTAATATAGAAATATGCATACAAAATATGCATAGCTCCATATTGAGCATTCCTGAAGGCTACCCATGCTACTTAAACCCACACTTTATAATAATAAAAACTCTTGAAAAAACCTGTCACTTATTCAGAAATACATTGTCTTGACTCTATTCTGAAATAAAACCTATCAATTATCTGAAGAATGACGTATTACCAGTTTCTGTCTAGTTGCTAGAAAATATTTCCATGTTTGGCTGAAATGCTCTTTTCAGTTGTTTCAACATGAAACTGATGCTCTGATGATACGTGATCACTAGAGATATGGCGTTTTTGTAATTGTAAAGTGTTTAAAGAGAATACCCCAGCAAATTCTCAAATCAAGACATTTTACAAGTCATGGAGAGTTCTCTTCAGCTCCTGCCCTAATTTGTTCACTTGGGTATGTACGAGTACATGGCTGCTACTTTCCAGTGGTGGGTGAGTTGGTCCTATTAGTCACATTCACATAATTAGAATTGGCCAGAAAGGTCATGCAGAGAATGCTCATTTGGTTAAAAAACCCCATGTGTGTGTGTGTGTGTGTGTGTGCGTGCATGCATGCATGCAGCAATTAAACCACTTTTTGACAAAATTTTCCTTGGATCAAACTTAAACTTTCTGTTCAGTGCCAGAGACAGAACGAGAAAAGCCATTTGCCTGAAGACTGTGGTACTCAGCTGAGAGGTGAGACACACAGATCACTGCTGCCTGATCCCACATCAAAGGCAGCAACATGCCCAGA
This sequence comes from Chionis minor, assembly GCA_013398295.1. NCBI lineage: Eukaryota > Metazoa > Chordata > Aves > Charadriiformes > Chionidae > Chionis > Chionis minor. The sequence goes on along the minus strand of VZSF01011009.1, from coordinate 258,687 downwards.
CCACTGACTATCCTAGGAGAGTGCTCACTCTCTGCACTTTCAATAGCCTTCCTTATTTTTACTGAAAACCTCGGAAAGATTGCAATTTTGCACTGATACAGATTGGGAAAGTCTTATCTTGAAACTTTGCAAGTCTAATAGTAAACGTCGTAACGATTTGTTTGTTGTATTAAAGCTGTTTGAGATTGCTAAAGAAGATACGTTATTAACAACACTGTCCTGTTACAGCACGGATCAGCAGCACATTTAGCGATGAGAACAGAACTAGGAATCACTGTTTTCAACAATTTTGAGGCACTTAAACATCCTTTACTCAGTAGATTTTTATGGCAGAAGAAACTAACTCTGTAAGGTTCAAAACCAATGAGCATCATTCTTCCTTATGCAAGAAAGATCTCTGATCTGAAACCCTCGTATGTAACTCATATCACCCATTTAAATCCTGCTACCTACCAATTAGTCTTTTGAATTAATTTCTAGCTGGAGTTTTATCTATGCTGGTAATACTGCGTTTATTTTTTCTTTTCCCTTTCCAAGTCATACACGGTACTGCAATCACGCATCTTATTTGTACTGTTTGTGAGTATTTAAGCATGAGATACCACAGCTCATCTTCCTGAACCTGGCAGACTATGTAGCAAACAGTGCCCTCAGCTCTGAGCCCTGCTGCAGCTAACTCACTCTGGGACAGACATTTCTAACAGCAAGACAGGCTGTACATATGTATTCACTGTCACCAAAGCAGTCTGCACTAGGTATCTATTATAACTTTTAATTAAAAAAAAGGTTGTCTGGTACATTTTTTAAATTATGGCAATTCAGGCTTGTTTAATGGGTCTTAAGTTTGCCCCTGTAGGTTCCTTCCTTTTCCCCATATTTGTTTTTAAATAGCTTAAGCTTATGCCTTTGTGAGCAGTCTGGGCCTTACAGGCAACTGTATGGTCACGTTTCTGAATGAATCCACAGACAGCTGCTGTTGGAAAACTCATCTTTAGCTTTTTTTTTTTTTTTCATGATGAGTTTCTATTTCTTCCTTGCACAGACACAAAGTAAGACAGTCACTGTTAAGTCACTGACTGTGGAAACAGCAGAAGACACTCAGTTCTGTGGTAGGACAACACAGCAGCAGTAACTCTTTAATCTATTTTGTTTGTGGTAATGTTATTATTTGCAATAATCAAGAAGAATACAATATAAATGACTATTAATAAAATAGTACCTGCTTTACAGCATCTGCAGGCATGATTTAAGACCACACATAGCAGGCAGAAAAAAGGTAGGAATGATGATAAAGACGCTGCAGCAGCTACACAGACGGTGATTTCCACCTCTGAATTCCTAGGTGGTGAACCAGAAAGCCCTTCCCCTTTGGTGTGTCTGTTGGAAAGGGTGAGTCAGGATAAGACCTAAAACTTAGACAGATACATCACAAAGAATGTGAGAATGCCACAATTCAGCATGGATTTTCCATGCCTGGAACAAAGGCATGGAGAATCATGGGATGGTTGAGGTGGAAAGGCACTTTTGGAGATTGTCTAGTCCAACACCATTGCTGAAAGCAGGATCAGCTGTTGTGCTAGTATTTCACTACCCTCAATACAGTTTTCTTATATTTAAATGGAATTTCCCATATTGCTGCTTCTCCTGTGACTGGGGCACCACTGAGAAAAGTCTGGCTCCATCCTCTTTACAACGTCCATCAGGTGTTTATACACACTAATAAGATGCCTCCTAAGCATTCCCTTCTTGAGGCTAAACAGTCCCAGCCTCTGTGAAATCAGGAATGGCTCTTGCTTGGCTTGGATGTGTAATTAACCAGTTAACTTGTTAGGAGATGAGACATTTCTCACTTTAAGCAGACGGTCTGCTCACAGAGTTCTGTGACAATTTTTTTTCAAGGCTGCTTCCTTCCTTTATACTGAGCACATCTGGCTGCTCCCACCACTGACTGTTGGAGGAGCCAACACCACTGACTTGTTACACGGTTGAACTGCCTGGCTGGCAATGGAAATAGAAGGTCAGTCAGAGAACCTTCAGTTGTTGACCTACACAATCACCACAAAGTAGCACCTTTTTCCTATAAAGCGAAAAGCCCACCTGAAAGGCATTACAATCCTATGAGCTTCAAACAATATGCAGGATATTGCACTTGGGCTTTGATGTTATTTGTCAAACTAAATTGCAATTGGCTGTCATAGTCAGCAACAATGAGAGCCTGAGAATATAACTGAGCCCATAGCAGGCTGGACAAGGGATGGACTCCACCCGCTGTCCACTTTCCAACAGTGACCAAGAGCAGATGTCACAGAAGAGTATAAAACCAAGGAAAGAATGCTATGAAACCTTCCTAAAATACTGTCCCAGCCCTCACAAGCAGCTCAGGAACTTCAAAGGGTGGTGTCTTTGTATTTTTTGCATAACAAAATTTGTTATACAAATAGTCTTTGTAAAACAACCATGATGGATTCCTCTTCCATGGATTTATCCTGCCATTTTTGAAACCCTGTGGACTTTGAGTCCAGGTAAACAGGGATGATCAGCTCTTCTGTATAACAAAAGAAATGGAAAAACTTGAAAAAACTTCAAATAGCCTTGAAAACAGCAGAAAAACCTAGACAGACAAAGGGTGATATCTGAGGTAGGTTTCAAAGCTTGGAAAAAATGAAATGTTTCTTTTCTTAGTGGAAAATAGTGAAGTTTCCATATCAACTGGAATCATTTGTAGCTGTATTATATAAAGCAATTAAAAAATCACCACTTGCTCCTCTGTAAACCACTAGCACTAATCACCGAGTTACGAAAACGTAACTAGAAGGAAAGATGCAAATGGCCAAATTAATTTTTTCCCTTTCAACTATTTTTTTTTCTTCAAGCAAAAGAGGCACCAAAACAGTCCGTCACGCAAGCATTACGGAGCCCTCACTGATGTCACTAGAAAACATAGTGTAACCACAGCAACCCAATGAGAAGTAAAGTGCCGTGACTGGCTTGCTTACATTTTTTTGTTACAGCTTTTTTCTTACCTAGCACAGACGGAAAGAAACCAATGGCATGCAGAGCTAAAAGCCTAAATCAGAATAACATGAATCAATGACCTGGTAACTCAAGAATCCTATATTGCTTATTGCATGTGCAGTAAGACCCCTAGCATAAGAAGTGATACATTTGTATGCTCCCCATCATACTGTGAATATCAACAAAACAATGCTCAAAAATTCCTGCACCACAACAGGCACCCTCTAACATTAGGCACAGAGATAAGTCTTAAAAAAGATCTGGATAACCAATAGGAATATAATTTTATCCAACAGCACCTTTGAAGAGGTACACTGCAGCACCTGAAGGGCCACTTTGTCAAAGGGAGGGTAGTTCAGCTAACAAAAACAAGCATCAGCTGTGACGCTGATCCCTATGGTATGTACTGAACACAACTTCCTTCCTAAAGGCTTCCCAATGGCCATACCTTTCCTCTGCTACTGAGCCAGTATGGCAGTCAAGGGACAAAGTATTCTGGCAACCAAAGAGGGCAAGCAGCAAGAAGAGCCGAGTTTGAATTAAAAAGAGGGAGGACATATGCATGTGACTTTTCAGCGGTCACCTGAAACAACGGAATGAGCAGCTGATCTATAAACAGATCTACGGAGAGAAAACTGAGATTTATCACCGCATTTTCCAGGGCTATCTGATGAGACATAGCTCCATTCCTGGCCTGGGAGCAAACCAAGGCAACTCCCAGTAAGAAAGGGATTCCTGAGGAATTCTGAAGTTGGGCTTGGGAACAGTGCTATGATTAGCCCCACATGCTAATGTAACATTAATGTTTAGCAGCAGTATCGACACAGTGAGAACAGAGAAACACCAACTCTCACCTTTTCTGATAGTCATCTAAACAATTCATGAGAGTGTTGATGTAAGGGCTGGTTGTACCAGGTGAGAACCAAAAAATCATAGGTCAAGTATCTTGCCTCCCAGGTAAGTATCCAACAGTGCAGGCTTAGTGAGAAATGTAACAACAGGAAAAGCATATGTTAATGCTATGCTGAAAAATTTGCAGGTTGAGGACTTTTCTTGGGCTGATGTTCTCGTAACTCAGCTGACTAAGATGAGGGCACAGAAAATCTAGGGTTCTGTAGTATCTATACAAACAATATGGACACCTCTATTTCCCCAGCTTCAGTAAGCTGCAGCAAGCTCCAGCAGGCTGCTTGACTTCTCCTCTGGACACGGGTGTGCTTTGCCGTGGCGCAGTCAGAATTGCATGAGGCTACAGATCCCAAACTGGAGCAGCATTTTGGCTAGGACAACAAAAGCCCCCTAAGCAAACATTCACGTTTAATGACCAGCAACCACAGAGCTGAGATCAAAGAGACCAAGTGTGAAAAGCCTGTTCTTTAACGTTTGCCAGAAGTCAGTCATGGGCAAGCAGGGAGCTGCATGTTCCTATACAATGTGTATACATCTGCCTGGGCCAACTTAATAGTAGCTGGGAACAGCTTGGACTGAGCAGAGCTTACTGAGGTTTTATTCTGAGAACACGGGTATGTTAGCTACTGCAGAGCTTGCCGGAATGTAGCCAGATACTTTGTGCATTCAGGCTTGGTCTGTGATCCAGTTAAGAGCTAGTGTATGTGTTCACCCTGAACTGTATGGCATGTGCACTAGTGACACCGAAGGACAGCTAAGCAAGACAGGAGCTGGGCAGCTGCAGAGCTGGCTGCTTTTGCTTCGAGCGCTGTGTCTTGGCCCTATTAACTTTTGTAACTTGCATGCACTGCAGTTTCTTCTGGTTGCACTCTCAGGGTGAACTCCCTGATAATCAAGCTGATTTGACATGGTAATGTGTGGCTGTGGAAGGCCCTTGAAATAAGGAAGAATGTGATATCTTGAAGATCCAGATTCAGCAACTAAGAAGTTGTGCAACTTACTCTTACAAAGTAGCTATGCCCATTTCCCAGTACCATGGAGGTGCATGGAGGCTGGGAACTTCAGTGAGGAAACCTGGAGTCTTTACATGACAAAGCCCAATTCACCAGAATATCCTCTGGTGATTTGTAATGTGCTCAGTGTGGTTACAGTGATGTTCTAGAGTAGTCATTTCAATCTCTTATGTTCTCTAGAAAATATAGATATGTGATTTCTATTTTTTGCTCATCGTCATTCTAATTTTTACTGCAAACTCTTTTTCGAGTGGTGACAGCATCTGAGCTGGCTACGAGAGGTGTGCCTACATCCCTCCCTTACAGTGAGCTCCTGAAGAACACTAAAAGCTTTTAAACTATGTTTCACTGGATTAAAAGCAATCTAGGACAAATAGCAAACATATCAGAAGGGTTTAGAGACAACTCCTGTCCTGTCACCTGCGTTCTTGCGGGCAGGTATTTACTCACAGGCTTCATGTTGGTTAACTCAGTGACTTTCTGACTGGCAGCAAACGCTGTCGAGTTATGTCTGGCCTCTGGGGAGTTCCTTCGGCCTCCCTGGAGCTATGGCTGTCCTTCACTCTTCACTATAGTGTCTCCAAGTCTGCATAAGCCATGTGCTTGTAGTTCCTTGCTGTGATTCCCTGGTCTTCCACATCCAGCGGTCCCTTCAACTGTCCCTCAGCCACAGCATATTCAGCTGCTCGCACGGGGATGAAACAACCTTTGCACCCTGCAGGGGTTTCCAGCCAAGCCACCCTTCCTGAAGGATGCCAGTCCGCTGGTGCTGATCGGAGGGACCATCCACCCCAACGGCTTACGCAGGGGCCGAGTCTTCCCTCCGCACAGGCAGGGCAGACGCCTGCCCACAACTGCCCTGGGCACCACAGTGTAAATGCTCTGCTTGTGTTGCAGACTCTGGCTCTGCAGAGCAGATCGCAGTCGATGATGCCTTTGATCACTGGAGCCGCTGTGTGGCTGCAGGGAACTGTTTCTGGCCAGCATCCAGAACTCAGGGTTGCTGTGACAGAACTCATTTTTCTCTGAATTTTTTGTGTATTCTGCACTTTGTATCAATGCCAAAGATAAGGTATTAGTATGATCCTCATCCGGATGTGATGTGTGCCCTTATGTGAGAATTTTGTCCTCTTTTCCAATTTAACACACGCGGGCCTGTACCGCATACTTCCTTTAACACATTTTCCATGATAGATGTTTCCAGGCCCTGTATGGCCTCACAAGCCACGCTGATCATAAGTGTATATTTTATCTTATCAATTAACTGCTCTGATTTCAACAGGTTCATCAACACAACTAGACTCAGTAAATTGTTACTGATCATGTAGTAAGGGGGGAACCTTCCAACCTAAAGTCTTTCTGCTCTGGATGTAGGTAATCACGATTTTACTAACAAGCCAACCTGGGCTTTGGCTAGAACCAGCAAACCTCACCTGCTACTATGAGGAGGGGCTGCTGACAATCAGAACAAAATACACTGACATTAAGAAAGAATTGGCTTCTGTTCAAACTCCTTTGCCTCTTGGTCTTTCCTGGCTGGCTGGAAGGATTCATTGTTTTTACGTCTTGTTCTTTCTCATCAAATTAGCAAGCACAGACGAAAAGCATTCAAATGCCTACACCAAAGACCAAATCTCCCATTCTCAGCTATGACGCTTTCAAAACCTCCTGAGCCCTAAGTAACCTGCTCTGTCCCTCCAAGTGCAGGCGTCGGATACCAAAACTTTGCACTGACCTCTGCTGTGCAGGTGTCTGAATTTCTTTCTCATGAAAAAAACGCTTTTTAAACATAAAGCCACATGTATGTGGGGAGACTCGTGTGGGATTCTAGGAAACCACAGAGAGCAGCTACCCCATCGTAAAGGTCAGCAGCCAGAGACCAACGCTGGGTGCCTCCGTGTGACCCTGGAAGGGCTGTGCTACAAGCCACGAGCTGTGCAGGGCTGAGGTCAGGAAGGAGACCACAATCTGGCACCTAAAAGTAGTTCCCCAAAAACACAGCTGCGCAGCCAGGCCGCGGCGGAGCTCCCAGCACACCTGGGTTAGGCGGAGCGGCCTCGCCCCGCCCCTGTGGCCCGGGGGGACCCGCCCGCCGTTTCCCGTCTCACGGGCGGGCAGCGGCCGTGGCCGCGGGTGGCCGGGCGCGCTGGCGGAGCGGGGCCAGCGGTAGCGCTGTGTGCGCCTGGGCGCCGCCCCGGCAAGGGGGCTTCTCCCTCGGCTGGGCCCTGCCCAACGCCCTCCTGAGATGGGGGGTCGCTTTAAGCGAGGGGGCTCCGCGTAGCAGAGGCGCAGGCAGAGCAGGTGTGGTGGGTCGCCAGTGGGATGCAGAAGGTTTTCAGCCACGGGCCTGGCCGAGGAGGCGGTGGATTCGTTGCCCAGGAACCCCTGCTCCACCTGCCCCCTGCTGCTCACCCGTTTTACAGCACCCAGGTGAGCTCAACCTGAAAGGCAGCTCTTGCAAGCATCTCCTGCCAAAGGGAAACAAAGCCTTCACCGGCCCTTTGCCACAGGAGCCCAAAGGGTGACACGGCACTGCAGTGGGCCCAGCTTTGGTTGTCTTTGTTCGGCACCCGTAAGAGGAGTGTGGCTGGCCCGAGCCTCGGGCATGGCGGAGCGAGGGATCTCCGCTCTGTGGCTGGTCGCGCTGCCTTCTGTAGCTTTGGCCTACGTGTGCAAAGCAGTTTGTTCCCCATGCAGTAACCTGTGAGATTCTGAATGACAGACACAAAACAGAAGAGACTCCATTACATATTAGAGAAAGCTGTGATTTCATTGTTCATACTCTTCCAAATCCACCGAGGCGTGAGCTGTCTAAGCCTTGGCTCCAGTTAACCACTAATATCAACAGCAAAGCCTGCCCTGAAAACACTTGAAAGACAGGGTTTTCAGAAGCACTTCAAGTCATCTAGGACCAGAGAGTGGCTTGAGCATCCTCAGCCACTTCTGTGTTTCTGGAAGTCCAAGCCAGGGTTGTGCTGCTTCATCTGTCCTTGCAATTTTCAGCATGACATTTGATTTACCTCTTATCTGCAAGAATGTCACAACTTTGGGGGCTGTTTCCGCTGGAGAAAGTTCCCCTTTGTTATACTGTCAACACAGTGGTAGCAAAAGTTTACCTTTAAAAAGTAATCACAACAATGGTGAGATAAAAATCACACCACAAACCCCAAGTACTGCCACAGTATGTGGCTCTTTCAGTCCTAACTCCCCCGAGGTAGCTGACCAGATAACCACATAACAGGAGTCCCCATCCTATTACAAGGCCTGAAACGGCTGAGGTGTGAAAATTCTACAGAATGTGTTTAATTCATCACTGTCACACCCAAAAGATCATTAATTCAAATCCAAAAGCAGAATAACTTTCATGGTCACCCAGCTCATCAGCATGTATTTATCATGCACTGCCCTACAGGTGGCAAGATAATAAGACTCCAGGTCCCCAGATTTGCACTTCATTTAGGTTTTGCATTTTTACTGTCCATTCTGGAAGATCTCCCTTCCGAACCTAGATATAAGCGGCGCTGGTGCAAAGTCCCACGCAGCAGCATGTTAGCCATAGGGGAACTGTAATGGCTTGAGAAGGCATCGTTCTCCCTGTGGGTACTGCCCATGAACCCAGGCTGCTTACAACCCAAGTATTTTTCTGAATACCTCATGCACGCTCAGGCATATGCCACTGAAAGATACATACAGCTTCCCAGTACACCCTGAAGGGCGGGAGCATAGTTGTTGTCTCTGTTGTTGTTATTCATGATAGTAAACCTTCCACGGCCATCATAGAATCATAGAATTATAGAATGGTTTAGGTCGGAAGGGACCTTAAAGATCACCTAGTTCCAACCCCTCTGCCATGGGCAGGGACACCTCCCACTAGATCGGGTTGCTCAAAGCCTCATCCAGCCTGGTCTTGAACACTTCCAGGGATGGGACATCCACAACTTCTTTGTGCAACCTGTTCCAGTGCCTCACTACCCTCATCGTGAAAAATTTCTTCCTTAGATCTAACCTAAATGTCCCCTCTTCCAGTTTAAAACCATTACCCCTTGTCCTATCACTACATGCCCTGCTAAAATGTCCCACTCCAGATTTCTTGTAGGCCTTTTTAAGATATGGGAAGGCTGCTATATGGTCTCCCCAAGCCTTATCTTCTCCAGGCTGAACAACCCCCACTCTCTCAGCCTGTCTTCATAGCAGAGGTGCTCTAACATCTCATCATCTTTGTGGCCCTCCTCTGGACCTGCTCCAACATGTCCATGTCCTCCTTATGTTGGGGGCTCCAGAGATGGACGCACTATTCCAGGTGGGGTCTCACAAGAGCAGAGTAGAGGGGCAGAATCACCTCCCTCAACCTGCTGGCCACACTTCTTTAAAAATGCAGCCCAGGATGCAGTTGGCCTCCTGAAGGTCTGCAGTCCACAACACCAGCACATGCACATAATCTTCCTTGGTCCATTCCTGTCTATACTCTGCGTCCTAGAGAAGTGATTAGGTACCTCTTTAGGTAATGACAGCATGCACAGCAGCTTCTGATACCAGATGGACACAGTCTTTTATCTAGATGGCTTTCAGTGCCTTCAGCCAGCCAGTCCAAAACACTAGTCACACAGTCTGAAGTGGCACTTGGAATCATAAAATTGTTTGGGTTGGAAGGGACCTTTAAACGTCATCTAGTCCAACCTCCCTGCAATAAGCAGGGACACCTTCAACTAGATCAGGTTGTTCCAACCCTCCTCCAGCCGGACCTTGTATGTTTCCAGGGATGGAGCATCTACCACTATTCTGGGCAACCTGTTTGGACAGACTGAACATGCCACTCTGTGTCTGTTAACTGAATTTATAAGTCAATGCCCTTACACGTGTTAGATGTGGGCTTAAGTCCTTAACATACATGGTTTTTTTCTTCTCTTAGGAAAGTTGATGGCAATGAAATATTCTCAAGCATCACCCAAAAAACCCGAAAGGGATTCATGGGGTACCTGAGCTTGTATCAAGAAGCAAAGCCAGAGACACTCACACCCCAAAGGGGACTGTCTCATTAGATCTGCTCTGCAGGGAGATGTTTGCTCTGCTGCTGAGCTGAGCGCTAGTAGCTTCTACTGGCATGTTGACGGAGATAATATTACAAGCGTGCCCCACAGGCCTGTGGGAGACATCAGCCCAATATATCAGCAAAGGAGGCATCAGAACAAATGAGGGAGCACATGAGCTGCATTTCAGACTGAAATCTCTACATCCTGAAGGGCTGCAGCTTGTTTACATACCTAATGGGGAGTGATGCAGATGGGAAGTGGGATTTAAAGCCATCACAGAACCTTAAAAACAGCACAGTGAAAGTCATTGTTCCCCTTCTCAATTAGGAGGAAGGAAAATGAAAACGCATGAGCATGGAGGCTTTCTGCTCCAGCCCTGAGGGAATGACCCAGAGTCATGAGAATATAGGCCAGATATTGAAGCAAAGAATGAGAAGCAGCAGGAGACAGCAGAATATATTTTGTGTGGATAGATTGTAGCAGCCTCTGCAGAAAGAATCACAAAACATTTTATTGAGAGAATATTTTATATTGCTGTGAGCAACTGCTCATCATCCACAAGCAAAAGTGGAGAACTGCTGGTGAGACAGAACAAGCTACTTCAATGTAAACACCACCTTTGTTTCATGGCAAACAATGCAGTTGCATTTTGCTAACATGGACATTGTTTAGGTGATAGCAGTAAGTATAATAAGAGTTATGTGATTAAACAGAGCTAAGAAAAATATACCATGTGCACCACAGGGAAAATCTGCTGTGAATCAGTCTCCTTATGGAAGCAGCAGAAGCGTTGTTTTCCGAGTCACTTGGAGTTAGAAGGGAGAAGCATTGAAGATTGCGTGGTAGAAAAGACTGGTGTATGGACCAGGGATAAGCAAGCCCATTTCTCTTTAGAACTGGGTGTATTTACTGGATGTTTTGTTAAAGGCATAAAAATGCCCATGAGGATTTTCCAGGTTGTTGATAATCAGTGATGGCAAGTCAGAAGGGACATGATAGGAGAAAAAGGAGTTTATCATTGTAGACTACTGTTGGACGTAGGAAATGAAGAAAGAATGGGTCTTGAGGGAAGGAGAAGCCACATTCCAGAAAGGAGTTACGGCACATGCTGAAGGGCAGCCTCTGCTTGAGGAGAAGGGTAGACAGGGACTGGGGGACAGTCAGGTTAGAGGAGGAACAAAGTCAGCTCTGAGAGGCATATGTGGATGAGAGAGTGAAAATCAAGACAAAGAGAAATGAGTGAGGATGGAAAAAGGAAACACGTGTTTGTGAGCAAAAATAGTTGCAGTTATAGGAAGCGTGTTGTGGAAACAGACTGCTTGTCCCAGGTGGCTAACTGTAACCGACCATAGTATTTGCAAGAAACATTTCTAAATTGCAGTCCCAATGCCTTTGTGAAGTAGGTAAGCACTGACAGAGGAGGGAGGAAGGATTGAAAGGCAACAGAGGAGTCTCTGTTGGTGTGGGACTACAAGGTGAGCACCCCTCACACTTGGCCTGCAGCTAGGCTTTGTGTCTCCTTGCTTGCGAACAAATACTGCCAGTGCCCCAGGCTCTGCTGGCTCATCATCAAATACGCTCGACCACCTAAAGAAATCACTGTCTAGATCAAACTTCAGAGTGCTGCCAAACATATCCCAAAGTGTACCCTGGGCTGGGCCTTTTTGAAACAAAAGCAGCAGTGTGTTCTAGCAATCCCAAGTGCCAGGAAGCAGAAAAGGAGAAGGGGTAATGACAGGCTTGAGGCTATAACGACAGGAGAAAGAGAGGACAAATACAAACTGATTACTGGACAGTGGGACTTGCTCAAATTGTTGTAGCGAAACCTGTGCCAACCAACCTATACTGGCAGCTGTTCTTACCCCCGGAAGGAAATAGATGTGTTAATCACTTCTGCATTGGTATAACTGATAAGGTCACAGAGAGGGAGGGAAGGAGCAACTTGCTCCTAAATAACTACATTATTTTTTTACAAAAATTCTCTATCAAGATTACTTTTCCTGCAAAATGTTTACATTTTTAAGAATGACAACACATTTTTGAATCCTAACAATACTGATTTGTTTTAACCCTTGTTTTCACAAAAAATAGTTACAACTTTGCTCAAAGGATTACATTCCCTTACACCTTTACTGGCCTTCCCAACCAGCAGTAGGCTTTGGAGGGATTCAATCTTTGGCGTGTTGTCAGCACGCTCTCCCCAAGGTGTGGGTATGGTACTTTACTCTTCCTCCCTTAATTTTGTAGCAGCAGCAGCAGCAGCAGCAGCAGCAGCAGCAGCAGCTCTTTTTACTATAAGCCTTTTCAGCTGCTCGTCTTACACTTACTCGGGAGACATCAACGGTTCTGTCCCAGGAGAGGGCTGCTCTGTTATTTCAGCACTTCCCATAAGTTGTTATGGGGGATGGGAAAGATGGTCCTACCTGGAACTTCTGTAGATCCCAACATGGGTCATAACTTCACAGGCAAAGCTCGGGAGTCAGACATATCTTTTTCAGCTTTATCATTGCTTGAACCTCCATATATTACTCTTGAGCTTCAGAATTAAAAGTATACTTCAGAAACTTTCTCTAACTTAGTTAGAGTTGCTTAGGTTTGGCTCCAGAGACCAGAGCTGAAAACTTGGATCAAATCCTGACTTGACTCAGGCTTAGCCCTGATTTTAATTTGACAAAAGGCAAAGATTTGCAGGGCTTTGCAAAGATTTGAAGAGAGTACAACTCTCTGCCTGTGTCTGTGTGAACAGATCTTTAGCAGTAGTAGTGAAAGAAATTAAATCACTTTTTGAGGAAGAGTAAATCAACACATGAAGATTTATTCACACGGTACAAAGTAGGAGTGAGTCTGTAACCTAGTCCTGTTATTCACAAATTATTTGGTACTACTGCATGACCATTACAAGGACTCAACCCCAGGAGTGTCTGTCAGACACCACTATTAGTCCTTTGTGCAATCGGAAATGCTAACTGCATCTGCTGTATTAAACATGATTTAGAAGCTGCTTCTCCAGCATGTTATCTGCACTAAAATTAGTATTATAGGCATAAATAAATAGCCAGTTCTAAATGACCGTAGAACATTTTATCCCAACGGGTCCTAAACCGTTCCCAGAATACAGATGGATAGCAGGCCAGAATAGAATGTGCTGCACAAAAGCGGGAAGAGGGAAGGAGGGAAAGTGTTGACCGAAGGCCCTAGGGCACTGGGTCAGATCTCCTGCTCTCACAGAGCCGCATGAAGTTTCTCATGTACATGCAGAGCAAGCCTGACCTCCAGGGTGGAATTCTTACATCGGAATGAGCCTTCAGGAACTCACGGGGCTGAGGGGATCCTTCTGCAATTTGGAAGTGGTCTTCCCATGAATTCCAGGACTCAAACACACAAGAGACTCCTACCCTACTGATGAATGGTTTCCACATATAGCAGGACCATCAGTTACACAAGACCAGCTGAAACTGGTGGGGAGAAACCAGGATGCCAGTTGCAAATATGCACTTATTGTAAGATAATGTAAGAAACAAGTTGCTGACCATGGGCCTTCTGCAGGAAGTGTACTGTAGATGTCTGTAGCCTCTATCATGATAGATTTAACTAGAAACAGTGTTTTCAGAAGCGAACATCAAATGTAATGTCAAAATCTTTCGTTTTCCTGTCTGTGACAGCAAGCATGAGGTAAGGAAAAAAAAAAAGCACCAAACTCCGCAGGTGTGGGCGACAGCTAATGCTGACATAGCTATAACGTAGTCAGGGGTTAAATTAAAAAGTCCTTCTGATTGTCATATAATTTCCCCCATTGCCCACAAACCACTTCCTTTTCTACCCATGAATTCTTCCCCATCTTCACAGTAGGCAGAAGGCTGATGCCTCTGTGTCAGGCAAGCATGAAATCGGTTGCTGTAACTTTCTGCGTCCTCTGCTTTCAGCTTGAAGCCCTGTATGGTAAGTAGCATTTTGGATTATTCTCCTTACAGTAAGTGTCTCTATGGAATATAACTCACCCAATGATGGGAGACAGTAAATGAGGCATGATAGCAACGGGTTGGAGGAATAGAGGTAATTAAGGGAAACAGCTACAAAAAGACCTCTCTCAACTTTAATATCGCTAGAGTCGGTGTGGAGAGAATTCCTGCCAGCACAGGGCATTTTCTCTGAAACTAAAAAGTACAAGTTTTCATTGTTTATATTCCTTAGTTCATCTGCTCAGTGTTACTCTCTAGCTGTTTAGACTGTAGTGCTCCAGCCAGCCTTCCTTGCTGCACGTAAGGTCTTATGGCAGCATGACAGTGAATGGCTTAATAAAGAGAACGCCAAGTTATAGATATTAAACCTACTCTGGTTTGGGCAGGGAATTTTTATACTGTGAAAAGTGTATATGGGATGGAGGACTGAATGAGATCATTTCAGTGCAGGCTTGAAACACAGACTGACTTAAAAGGAAGCGTAGCATTCCTAATGCTGTGTTTGAGAAGGCACACAGTGACAGCACTGATCTCAGTCCAGCCATAAACAGGGATGTAGCGTTTTAGAAAATTCAGTGTTTAAACCAGCTACGCAAAGTAAAATACCAGAGCTCACATTTATCTGTAGCCCCTTAGAAACTCACATATTACCAGGCCAGGATAGAAATACAGATAACATTTGATTAATAAGAGTCTTATTTTTCATACATATTCTGTCCAAAGATTTGGTATAATGCGTCATATAAGTAAGACCTGAGATTTAATGCACTCAGTTACTAAGCACCATCTAAACATGTTCTTTGGAGGTCATGCCAAGGCTATTGAATACGTTTGCTTCTGAAATTCTAGTGATCCAGGATAGGTTTCAAGTCCCCCTGTAGAATTTAAGTACTCCTGAGGTTTCATACAGAATTTAAGATTTCATTTAAATAAAAACCAGTTTCCAGCTCTTTAGGCAATGCAGATACCCTTCTGAAGGTTAATACAGTGATAGTATACGGAGTTTTCAGATAGGTTGAAAAGATGGGTGAAAACACGGGGAAGGAGGATTGTGATCAATATCTCTGAAGGGACATTAGCTGCTCTTTTTCTCCTTGAAAAGTTATTCTTAACTCTACAACAAAAAATCCTATCCATTTGGTTAAATATTTCTCAGCTTGTCAATTTAGCAGGTATACTTGACCAACATGCTTTTACATGTGTCTGGATCTACCTAAAAGGCCATTCCTTGTGGGAAGAAATAGGCTGCAATTTTAAGGGTGCAAATAATTGTTCTGATACCAGCATTTCTCCTTTCTTTCTCCCTTCATTCAAATATAGAGGATAGGATTTGGGCAGGGGGCTAGGGAGAGGAGGTGGCAGGAGAAAGTGACTGACTGTAACAAGAAATGGTGTCTCTCAGGTTTTTTACCTTACAGTGCTTTCAGCATAAAAAGTACTAATTATTATCATTCTTGCTAAAAAGAAAAGGGCTGTAAAAGACTAGCTTGATGTAAGACACATTAACATGATACTCTCATTTAGAGAACAAGCTAGCGCTCCAGACAATGCTGCCAAGCACTATGGCAAATTTATGGGAGTAAAAGAAGAGTAACTTCTGAGATTTGGGGGGTTTTTTTGACTTAGTGATTAGCAAGCCCTATTTGTGATCTATGGATAGTTTTTTTGTCAATGTAAATAGGTAACAGAAGGTGATATGTGTGTGTATATGTGTATTATGACTTGGTGACCCAATTGTGATAAAGAAATTGTTTGTAAGAGCATGGAGCCTCTAGAGGAACACAAGCAATGGAATTTTGGGGTACAGAGCTGTAGGATTCCACAGCACTTGGGGCCCTTGCTATGAAACATTGCACAGGAGCTTTTGCATGCCAACATTTGCAAAGTATTATCACTCTTCACCCACAGATCTCCTGTTGTCAAGGAGGAAATTATGGCCATTTCTTAGAAGAGTGACTAAAATATTATCAACAATGGCTGCTGTGTTAGTGGTATATTTTACAGGAGTTTCCATATTTCACAACATATGCTATACCATAGGAATAATTCAGATTATAGATGGCTACCTAGAGTAATTCTGGCCATTACTTGCTTTGCCCAGAAGCACTGCTTTCCTCTCTTAATCCTTGATTCTTGAAAGATAGGAACATGTTAGTTTTAAGCATACAACTAATGACACTGAATTGACAGTGTCATCTCTCAGACTGCCTTGAAAGGTCAAAGCTCTAGCAACTTAAACTGTGTGTGGTTTCATTATGCATTTAGTATTAACAAAACAAATGTGTTTGTTTTAGAAGTAGGGTCTGCACTCTCCTTGCTCATTTTCAGAGGAAAACACACCCAAGTGAAATTATGCTCGTTCTTTTTATCAGCTAATTAGTTTTCTGAGAGCTGAGGCAGATAAACAGAAAGAAAACCGAGCAACAGTATTCTATTCTCCTATTCTAAACCTCAAATGTTAAAATTAATTGAAAGTAGTTTTTAAACTTGTGTTAGGACCACAATGTGTAATGGGTTGGTGTTGTTTGTAAATAGCATTGGGTCTGCCAAAGAGCAACCAGAAAGCTCAAAACTGCAATCCCAGTAAAACAAAAATAACCCATCTTCCATTGGCCTCAGTGTCCAAGCACACTACCATAGAAATTCCCAAACCCTGCCAAACTGCTTTCCCACTGGAGTAAAGATAAAATCAAGATGGAAATGTACATGACTGTAAATATACAAATAGAATGTACACACAGACACACACACACACTTTCATAGTTTAACATAGGAAGACATTGCTTTCATACACATGTTCATCTCTTGGAGTCACATCTGAACTACAATATTTGTCTTGACAGTCTGTTTCACATGAGGTGAGCCAGCAACAACACTATGCAACTCCACAGTGTGACACTGCTATGAAACAAATGAAAGATTTGTTTCCTCTTGTCTCAAAACCTTCATATGCAATTGAATTAGCTGTTTTATGAAAAATACCAAAAAGGAACCTTACAGCCCAATCTAAGCATTTTTCCTGCTGAACTGAGATTCTTCCACTTTCAACAATTCCGTGATGTAATCTTTTATTCACATATTTTTTTTGAGGTATTATTAGCGAGGTTTACTGAGTGAATCTCTCAATATCATTGGACATTTAAACCCCAGTTTCCTATCTCCCTTACCACAAAATATACATTTATTCTGATGGTAGATTGGCTAATGTCATCCTAAACGTGTCTGGCCATTAACCATAGAGTGTTCCAGGTCCATAGGATTACCCTAGGAATGACATGGTACAAATGGGCACAGGAGAGTGGCAATCAGGCACAGGGAGCAGGGAATAAGCCACCTTTCAGTATGCAGTGAGAGCATTCACATTAGGAGCTGATGCAGAATAGCTAGCAAGTTGGAAATTCATATCAGTTCTCACCCATTGTGGTCATTCACATAGACAATTTTGTGTTTTAATCTCAGGCAATGCTAATCTCATTTTAAAATGTGCTCCCTTTATACTATGCTAAGCATACTCTTCTATGTGGTTGCTTGTTTCAGAGGAACGCTAATTGCATCACATTTACCCAAATGCTCATTCAGAGAAATACATTACTGAGTCTTCCTTGAAAATAGGCAGTTAAGGCTCTGGGCCTGAGAGGACAAAACGATCTTTCAGCTTGCCACAAGGTCACATGAATTACATAGTTAATAACCTCTCTCTGGCCTTTTCCATCACAAACAAGGATTAAAAACACAATCTCTGACAAACATTTTAAACCACCCGATATGAAAGGGCGATTTCATTAGCTAACTGCAAGATGGAGCTATTCTCAGAGACAAACAGAGAAATGAAATTCAAAAGTGTTGCTTTAGTGCTCAGAGTAGGGTAGACCCGGGCTCCTCTGGGGCGTGGGGGAAACGTGGCACTACATGGCTCGGTAGCTGCCCCGGCAGAGTCAGCATCTGCCTCTCCTCTCTGATGGCCAGTGGCAAATGTAGAGCTCTCAGCTACAGGTGGATGCTTCTCAGAAGTATGAGGTCAGTTTACATATACATCATGCTCCCTAGCTTCTGCTATACCAATACACTTGTTTTTTTCTCCCTTCCCTAAATAATTTGTCTGCTGTTGGGCCTAATTTTAAAGGTATATGTTACCAAACTACAGGCCATCAAACTACTGAGCATTTTAAAAGACCTTTATTTCAAATGCTGTACTCATAGCAGCTGTTTTCATTCACCATGCAACATGCAAGTCATCAAGAACTGTTTCTTTATTTGACCTTTGCTTTCAGCTTTTCAGACTATATGCTATTAGGAGGGCTTGCACTTTCTGTATCTCTGCCTTCAGCGTATCTAGAGCTCTCTTTCACTGTGGGTTGGCAAGCTGTGGGTTTTGTCTGTCTTATCTTCACACCAGTGGCACAAGATGGCAAATACCTTGTCTCTTATCACAGACTTAAGTAATAGTCCTGAGAGAAGTACAGATATTAGAGCTGTCATTGAATTAGATAAGGGCGCCGACTGTTCACGGTAAACCAGGAAGAGCGCGATAGCTAGGAAGAGGGTAAATCAATCAAAAAGGGATAACAGTCTCTATTGCTTTCCAGCTGAGCATCACAAAGCTTCTTCCAGAAGTCCATTAGCTTATGTGTCGCACTAAAAATATTTTAAATGACTATCATTCATTTCAATGCCCCTGCCAATGGTAGTTACTGGGAAGCAAGAATTCAAAGAAGGAAAAAGCATGGGCGCTAAAAGATTTCCCCTGTGCAGAAAGAGTTGAAAGTATACAAAGGTACCCAAATGAGAATAATCTTCTCTTCCTGTGCATATGTAGTCTGGATGTCAAAGATAACAGATGCCTTGGGAAAAAGATTATTTATACCAAGTAATCAGTGCAATACCTGACACAGTTGCGGATCTACTCTGTGTGAATCTATACTACTGTCCATCAGTAACAAGAATAATAGGATGGTGCATCAAAGTCTTTGCCCCATATTTCCTTAGCATCACAAAATCCTGATGTAGAGTATGTTTCAGTCTAATCAGTCTCTGAACAACTTACTCAGGCTACCAGAGAACAAGGAAAGCAGACACAGGTTTTTTTCTATAGTCTGCGTACCTGTCTGTACCCTTAATTTTAGGGCACTGCAAAAAGAAAAATTCCAAATGCTATTGTACTGGCTGTGCTATTCTGCCAGTACTGACATACAAACCATTTCAAAGCAGCACATGCCACCAACCCAGACAGGAAATTCCACTCTCAGTATTGCCATAGTGGGTGGTGGTGGAGGCAGCGGTTTAAAAATCAAATCCAGAACAATTATTAAAAATGTGCCTGTCTCTCGTAATGGAGGCTGCCTATGCAAAATGGACTGAATACAGTTTGATAATCATGAAGAGAAAAAGATGCTATTGAAAAAGGAACAAAACCATATACATCGCTTGAATGCTTTGTTGCTGTATGTGTTGGAGGGTCTTTCAGATTATTAATCCTGGATATGCCATAAGAAGATGTTTTGAAGTATTGGGCAGTAGAGTGAACATGAATGATCATAGACTGAAATGAGCATTTTAGTCTGGAAATAAAGTATAATGCTAGCTCATTGCAGTCTCTGGACTCATGAGAAATCAAAAGTATGCTCTTTTATTTGGAGGCAGATTTCATCAGTATTTTGGTGAAAATTTTACTTTCATCTCAGCTTCTCTTTATGGAGTTTGTGTATTACTTTGCAGAGGTGTTTTGAGAATTTGTAAAAGATATATGTATGATCAATATTCTTGCTCAATACATTTTCTTTCTACTTTGATTTTTATATTTTGTGTGTTTATCACATCATGTAATTTTATAGTGTAGCACAGACAGAATCAGATAGGCCAATGACACAAATTAGAAAATAACTTCAGCATCTTAGCATTGTATGGCTTGGCTCCTGTTCCTGCATTTCTCTTCTTGAATTTTAAACAGGAAACAATTTTGTATTTTTCAGGAGTTGAGAGCTGCTCGTCAAGACCATGCAAAAATATAGGTAAGACACATTTACATAATTTGGCTTATGGTTTTAAATGCCTTTCTAGATCAGAAAATACTGCCCTTGAAGAAAAAAAAAATAATTTTTTTGCAGCACACTTTAACGTATTTTTGCCTGAGGGAGTTTCTCATGCCACTGGTCACTGACTTTACAAAGTCAAACTGTAAGGTAGCAGGAGGTTCTTGGTCAGTTTGCTTTCTTTTTCTTCTCCAAGAAATTTGCAAAATGAGAGTTGTTCAACATCTGAGAGTTTTCCAGACAGTTTTTGAGAAGAGCAAATGTGACTTTTGGATTGCACATGGGTGCATGCACACAATGATATTTGTCCTCCTCCCATTATGTTAGTGACAAAGGCGCTATAGCCATCTAAGTAATTAGATTTAAACTTTATGTCATGCCTCAAACCACTATCTACTCTAGAAAGGAAAGATAGGTCTTGTGGTTAAGGCACTTATGTAAGAATTTTGGGTTCACATCCCATTTTAAGTTTTCCACTACATCATTAGGGTGAAGATTATGAACAATAAACCAGAGATAATTATCATCATCTTTGTCCTTCCTTGTTTTATCTATGAATAGGACAATCAGTCTGAGGCAGGAATTATATGTCCGTATAGTGTTTGGTTCAAGGGGCCTTTAAACAATATCAAGTAACTCACTGATCCAATGTTAACAGTGACCTCTCCAGCCTTATAGCGGATAACAGGCCAGGTCCTCTCTCATCTCATTTGTTTTCTCAGTAATGTCTGACATGACCAGAATGATGTACTGGTATCTCATTGTTCAGGCTGCTTTCCACAGCCAGGCTATTCTGAATACCTGCATGGCTTAAGTTTCAATCATGTTGTTCACTTGCTTTGTTTAAATGAGTTTCTTGAACATTTCAGGGATTCTTCTCATTGCTATGTGAGTAACTATACTTACTGTTTTCTTGTCTTTAGATCAGTCTCATGTCTCTGACTCCCAGGTGGCGGTGAAATTTGAAAATGGAAACTTCAAATTCACATTCCCCAACCCCAAAAATGTGAGTGAGTTCAGCATGACCCTTTTCAAAGGGCATGAAAAGAAGGAGATCTGTGCACTCCATTTGAACAAGGAGAGAGTTATCCCCACGAGTAATGTCACCTACTGTCAGACAGAGCATTCAAATAGCAGCACCACTTTCATTCTTAAAAATCTGGAAAGAAAGCATATTGACACTTATACCTACTGCCTGGAGATGTTCTTACCCCCTCCTTATATAGATTGCCGGCTGAAAGAAACCTATTTGTACATCCAAGGTAAGTTTACTTCTCTTCTCCCCTCATCTCAGTTTACTGATAAGCAGGCACTGGGCATAGCTATGCTGCCGTGAAAAATGTGACTAGAGTTTGCACAGATATGTCCAAGTCAGCTTAAAACTATTTAGCAGGGGGATGGTAACAGTGTAGCCCAGTATGGCCTCTCCATAATTATTCATCTTCTGGGGCAGGTTTTGCAGACCATGCTGAGCTCTGCATATTGTTGGTGGCACCCAGGCTAGATAGACTACATCTTCTGGACTACTGCAGTCCCACCTCTGCCTGCAGCAGAAATTTCCCATTGTCCATTTTCCAAGCTGCTGAATGTAAATGTTCAGATTTCTAGCCAGGGGAAAAAATCCATTCTGAGATTCAGCTTGTGTCCCTCAGCTTGCCTTCCTACCCAAATATGACTGCTGAAGTCCGCCCTTCTTTTGACACGGCTACCCTTTATATCCCCTGTGGTACTCACTGGATGTAAGCTTAAGCCTCACTCAGATCTGAAATACCATCACGGTCTCAAGCCTGCCTTGGTTTCTTTTCAGTCTACACTTTCAGCCCTGGGTACCAACAGTTTCACCTCTCCTTTAAAACTGCAATGTTCTGCTTCCTCCTGAATACGCTTTTCCAAGGTGGCTTTTCACCTCAGGAAAATCCTTCTCCAGATCTCACTTTTGCTATTTTATTACTATGAAGAGGGAAAAGAATTGGAAAAATTATCTCTATGAGGAAAATGCAAATTATCAGTAATGACTTTTTTTGCCTCCCCAACTCCAGAAAAGGAAGACTGCATTTCACTGGGACTCAAGTCATGGATAATTATTGGCCTGATCATGTTTGCCATGATTTCCTGTGTCTTCTGTGTTGTAGCCTGTTGCTTAAGGAATAAGGTAAGCAAGAGATTTTGCGTAACGCTCCTTCCAAGGGTCATGGATGGGGAGCTTGATTTAATGAGATTCAGAGAGTAGGACAGGGCACATACTCACTCAGCACATGATGTGATTTTTGACAAAGAGACTGAGTTATTAATTTACCACTGGAATTCAGTCATCGATGACAACAGCTCAGATTTAATTTTTCTAAGACAGAATTGCTTATTGATTTAAAGGCTGGGAATCAACGGAAAGAGCAGAAATGCTGCACAGGTCAGCAAAATTACTTTGGTAAGCAATTCACCTGATTGTTTTCTTCAAGAAGGGGAAACAAATCATCAGTGGAGCAATTCCAGCTCTGTTCTGGAGCAAAAACATTTAAACAAAGAATCAGTTGGCTCAGGAAAGAAAGGAGACCATGGACATTAGTTATTCTTTTGGACAATGTGTGTTTTTCATTTTCAGCTTGTTTTATTCCAAGTTTTCTACATAAGGGCTTGTCTATTCCAAATTCAATATTCCCACCAAAAACAGTCAGAATAACTGCCCTACTTAAATGACAAAGGCAGGAGTGGTGGAGATTAGTGACCACAAATTCAATTCATGGCATTTTCTCTGTGTTTGCAGAATCAGCAGTGTGAATCCAACTCCCATGAGTACAACAGTGAATACATGCCCATGGCAGCAGTGAATGTAGCCAAAAAAACAAGAATCTGAGGTTGTATTAAGCCTACTTGTACTTATACCTCTGTTTGCATCTGTTGCAAAGCTTTCTCTGGGAGGGATGGGGCTGCTTGCTGTGTCTCCCATTGATTCTAGGTGGGTGGGTGGGTGGGATTGTTACAATAGCTTGTTACTGGAGCTCATGCTGCCATGAAGCAGAAAGAGGAAATGAAAAGCAAAATCTCTGGAAGCCTTTTGAATCAAAATGGTGGGCTGATTCCTAGAAATGCAGCTGCTTCACATCCGTGCAAAGTAGTGATCTTATGCATGAGGAAGAGATGTGAAACTGATCCATTCTGATTCTTCAGATGATGTGTGGTACCCAAAATCTCTCTGGTGAAGTGATTTTTTAGATTAACTGAGTGTTACTGGCTAAGGGCAAATCATCTCCAGAGAATGAGGAACTTCCTAACTACTTAAGCCCTTGCATAGTATCCAGAAGCAGTTTTGGATACAGAACAGAAGTAGAATTTGGACTGATTCAGACATCTGGGGGTTGCATGTAACTAATTCTCCATTCCTATTGCAGGTATAAGTTGCTTGTGGCATGGAAATTCTGGCAGCAGAGGTTTCCAGCTACTTGAACCTGGACAATGGGAAATCAGCATTTCCTCACCTTTCCCAGCCTCCCTGAGCTCTCATGATGGTCCTGTGCTCAGTCATGAGACACCCACTGTAGTACTGTTCTGAGCTGTATTTTGCTCTAGCCTTGTGTGTTAACCGGCACACCGTCTGATCCACTGATTTGTACATGAAGTGCTAACAATGTGTTAAAGATGACAGCTTTAGTTGAAGAAAATGTAGTGAGTTAGCTTGAGAGTAGATTCCCGTAGTGCTGCTACAGAGGGAACTTTTATTTTCTACAGTCTCCTTTATGATGAACTTTTCACCGGGGACAAAAAAAAAGGACTACCTCCAATGCCAATCCTTGTGGCACGGCCATGAAGCACTGTCAATGTATTGCACGCACCCTTTTGTTAGGGCTAGTTTAGCCCGATGTTATGAATTCATCCTAAGGTTCGCTAGCAAACTTCTTAGCACCACACTAGGAGAGTGTGACACGTACACATGCTCTCCTGCACCAAGCTGTGGGACATCAGGGGAACAAAACTTGAGAGAGGACAGTGGAGACTTCACTGTGACACAATACCTCTGGTATGCGCCTCTGCATTTTTCGTATTTGTGCTATCAATGCATTTTTGCCATTCACACCTTGGGCCTCCTCTTATGTAATTAAATTCTGAATTCTTTTACTAACAGGAATATATTACTTCCAAGACTGCAATTGTTCTTTGAATCAGTTCAAACCTGCAGGATCAGTCCCTAAACTAGGAGGCACAATCTGTCCTATTCACATGTCTTGTAGCACAAATACAACACAGTCCATAAGGCCAGTGTATTCATGGACTCTGCATTACAATTATCTTCCTCTTGTGGTTTGACATGAAACCTGACTACTTCCCCAGTGGGTTCAGGGGTTATTTGACCTGCCTCAAATTGCTTAGAGCCTTCAGTATGAATGAAATGATCAATCCTTCACACTCCTTGTGAAATCCATCAAAACTCTGACCATAAATGACCAACTGGGAATCCAGCCTGGATATGTTGCCAGACACCATTTGGCTGCTGGAAGCAGAGTGGTGCATTGATTTTGAGTCTCTCTGTAATTCATTGAAAAAACAAATATCGGTCAGAGGACACTATTGTGAAAGATACATAGCCTGCTTGTCTGGCAAACAGAAGGCTGGCTTCAAATTTGATAAGGCAAACAGGGACTGCCAGGCATGATGAGGACATAAGCTGGCATGTCAAGAACAAGCTTTTCCTCAACAAACACCTAAATACATCGTGTACTGCAGAGATAAGGTGCAAATTGTTAACTGTGTCATTAAGCAAAGGGAAATGAGTAGAGCATCAAATGAAGTGGGGGCTACCAATTTCACAGCGGGTACCCTGCTTAGATAACCAGCTCATAGGCAGAGATGTAGAGGGGCACTCTGGCGTGTTGGGTAACATGACATACTCTCCCGTCATTCTGCCACATAACCTTTGCCAAATTACTTGACTTCCCCAGCAAGCAAACTCTTCTCTGTACATCCACAAATACACTGATTTTACTATTTAAAAAAATATTGGTGAAATTATTGCCTGTGACAATTATTGCCTTTGAAAGTTATTGGTGAAAATAGCTAACTACTGTCTATGAGAAATGCGGGATGCAAGATCCTATGTAACAGCAGAGAGTCCTATCCCCTGGAACCTTTCATCAGACTGCGAAGGAAATTCAAGGAATGAAGAGTTTCTGAAAGAAGGAGAAACTTGAAGTTTGCCTTGAGACGCTGCTGGATAAAGGAGAAATGGTGGAAGTCTGAACAAGGTAGTTCAAAATACATACATTCTATTCTGTATAGATAAATGATTTATACTAATTGTAACAAAGCTTTCAGAGGCCTCAGGTTCCATCACTGCTTTCTTTTTGTTAAAAGATATTTTAATTCTTAATAAAACTTTTTTTTTTTAATTATGCCACATGCATCCATAAGAAAGTTCCTGCATGCCTGCATGTTGTGTGAAAGAAATATGTTCTATAAAATCCACAGTGAAGCGGGGAGACAGCACAGCACAATTTATCCCTGTATAGCATCTTAGCGGGAAACAGGAAAGGGACTAAGGAAAAAAAAATTAAAACAATGAAACCCAAAAGTTTGGATCTGTTCCTATGAAGTGATGTAATGACGCTGTTTGGATCTGTTTGTTTCCTTTTATTTTCATGAGAAAGTATTTTCTCATATTGTCCTCTCTCTTCTTCCTTTTTTAAAATCCCTTATGCAGTATACAGATAATGTTCAGGATTATTTTGAGATGTTTTTCAGTATCTTTCTACCATTCTTCAATACTTCCAAATTGAAAGGAGCTGGAAGAAGATAAAGGATGGCAGAATGAGAAGAATACCCTATGAAAAGTGTAACATGATCTGTCTATAGACTGTGTGACAAGAAAGGATTAAAATAAATGAAAACAAAAAAGAACTCAATAAGAACAAACAAATAGCCTGATATTCTAACAGGTCAGCATTTCAAAACATAAAAACTCACTTTGGAGATTCCCAGTTTTGGGAAAAGACCATTTTTGCAGGAAAAAAATCAGATAAGAGTATTTCAGCCAACTCTTCTGCAAAATCCACTTTCAAGACAAGCAGAAGCATGAGTAACATCCAAGTAACGTCCAGAAAACCAGAGGTTTGAGAGTAAAATAAACTATGAAGACACAATCTCAACGTCTGTTTTCTCTGTTTGCTACGTAATGGTTTAGGATTGTAACAGCAATTTTACAATTATACAACAGTGCATATGAGGAGGGTTCGACAACTTGTTCTCCATCTTTGTCTTCTATTGCTTTAAGGGGGGGAATATGACTGAAAAAGTATTTTGGCTAGGGCTTTTCCAGGAGCTGAATCCCTAACAACAGTGTTTGTGTAAAACCGGTTTCTGCCATAGAACACATACTGTGAGATTCAGTATCAGTAAGATGCTTTCATCCTTTCTGATTTATCATTGCTGTAAATCACCCCACATGTACTTACAGTCAGTAATGCCCTTTAGATCTTCCCAGTCCATGCCAGTATGGATTGAATGAATTCAGTAAGTCAGTAAACCAAGTAGGTATGTATGGCAAAGAACTACTCACAATCTCCTTGAAGGTTAAGATCTGAAATAAAAATTTACAACTTGAGCAAACTTCATCTTGCTGAACAGATAGTATGATCTAATGTGAACAGGTGAAAGATGTTAAGGATGACAACTATGGGTACTCCAACATTTAAGGAACGATAAATGACAAGGATATCATAATTTGAACCCCTGCATATCTTAAGATGATTTGAAATCCAAACTGCGATATGTATTTTGCAAGCTTGTCTTCCCAGCCTGAATTATGGACCCAAATCTGAATGCTCTTGGAGTTTCATGATTAGATTCAAGATTACAATTTTGTACCTAATGTATAGCACAGGGAATGAAATGACACTATGAAATGTTGTGGGCCATCTTCCCTTAGTACAGGTATTTTGTTAACTTCAGAGTTCAAGCAGTTTGAAGTTCTATCATGCTTCTCACAGACTTTGACAAAGTTTCTTTAAGGCTGGGGAAAAGAGGCTCTTGAACTAGCGTAAAGAAAACAAATGAATCGAAAGGAGGATCTGTCCCGACGATATCGTACAACATTATTTATGAAGTGTTTTACAATGTGAAGAGTCCCTTATGCATATGAATCTATAAGTTGCTATGCAGAAGAACACAGCAATAATAAATATAGAAAAAATACAGGTCTTTGAAATTATTTAGTTAAAAATAAATCCAATTGGTTAGGAGGATTTCTGCCCGGACAAGGTTTACTGGGGAGCTGGATCTAAGTCTTCAGCTTTGGTTTGACTTTAACTGCAATGAGTCACTCCACATGCCCAAGTCCCTTGAGTTGTCCACATCATTGCTGTGGCAGTCTACCCATTGTGATAAAAATTTCCCATTGCCTAGAGATGAAATGTTGAGATTTGTATTTATGTTCTATGATTATGAGTTCAATTCAGTGTAGGGGCTTGTTTGGAGAAGAGGGAGGAATAGGAAGGATAAAACAGCTTTTCTGGCAAAATGAACTGGACGGATATGAAGAAGAGGTCAGGGGGTGAACTTCATCTAAATGAGTATGCCTGAGCTTTTTAATTCCTCCTGGGAGTCATAAGATCTTGTACAGCCTGAGATCAATTTTTAAAAAGAGATAAATCAGCCCTGATTATCAACAAGAAAGATTTAGCTACTGCACACATCAAGCATAATAATTTTTAAAAACTGCAAACATTAATAACTTTGAAATATCAAACCTCTTCCACATATTAAACCCTGCATCACTCCTCCCAATTTTTAGTATACTGTTGGCAAGTCCATCACCAATGATATTTCATCCTCTGTCCCAATGCATTGCAGGAGCAAGTTTCACTGCAGCTTATATAGCTTGTTGCCATTTCTCAGAATTGAGGCCAGGATTTAATGTCTGGGTTGTGCAAAGACTTGCAATGGGGTATTCCCTTTCCACCCACCGAGAAGGAAGATTCATTTGCTGTCCTAGGGTTCTTCTGAAAAAATGTCTGAAACACTGAGAAAAGTGGAAATTATGTTAGCACCAGCTGATGAGAGCAGGAAGGAGCATATTGCCTTCCAAATGTGGCAGTTTAAACTGAAC
Source organism: Chionis minor (assembly GCA_013398295.1). NCBI lineage: Eukaryota > Metazoa > Chordata > Aves > Charadriiformes > Chionidae > Chionis > Chionis minor. The sequence continues at coordinate 230,640 of VZSF01011009.1, read as the reverse complement.
ATAATCTATGGAGTATGAGAACTCCGCATAGGCTTTTCAGGCTACTGAGCCCAAATTTTGGAGGAGGAAGCTCAAAACTGGGATTCTCAGACCTTTTGCTGGCTACTTTCCTCCACAAAATGTAAGGTACTTGTGTTTGTCTATTCAATCAAATAATTTTCCTTTTGTAAGACAAAAAAAAAAAAAAAAAAAAAAAGGCAGGATTTGCTCATTAAGGCTCTTTTGGGCCTGAGTGAAACAGGGGACATTGTAGTAAGCACCTGGCTGAGTGCCAGCATGAGTGCCTAAACTGATCCTCCTATCTATGGATCCTCCTGTTGAGCAGGCTGGCATGGCACTACCACACACATCTGGGCAGGACCATGACCATGAGACAAAGAGACAAGAAAGTCTCATGAAGGTCAGAGTTGGAATCAGAGCTTAGTGCTTCTGCCCTCGTGAAACTGAGATATACCTAGGTAGCTCTTACTAGCTATTACAGACTTGAAAGCCAGACCAATGTTTGTATTTCTGTCCCTTTTCCTGGCTATGTCCCTGCTGTTTGTTCACAACCACAACTCCAGGGACATCTACCTGATCCTGTGCCCTGGCTCCTCTTAAGGCCTGTGCTTCAGAGGCCCAGCCAGGACTTTTCCTCCTGCAGCATAGGAAGAGCTTTGGGGCATCAGGCTGTCAGTAGCAGGACTCACAGTAGCTCCTCTGCACAGAAAGGTGAAGCTCAGGGGAGATATATGGCAGACCCCCTGCTTGGCTATACAGCTTTGATGAAACAGAAATTAAAGAGATTGCCATGGTCATGTTAGAGGGATGTGTGGGTTCCAGGAGCCTAAGGAAGATAAACTAGATTAAAGGATTTAGGATTTGGGGAGTTACAATACCTCAAGACCATGACACACTCTCCATTTTCAATAAATGTAAAAGATTACAAGCATTTCCTGTGAGGACAGGCATCTGACAGGATGCCAGAAAAATACCTGGCATCCACCAAGTTTTTTGAGAAAACCTTAGCCAGTCAGTAACTTCTATGGACCACAGTAGACTAAAATAAACAAATCTTAAGGCATACTGCAGAGCAAAAAGTATCTTTGCTTCCAAAAAAACATGGTTTTTTACTCAAGGGACTGACTAAAACACAAAGCCAGTGAATAAGGATCTCTTTCAAGCAAAATATATTTACTCAACATAAGACTCTGTGGCCTGGGGCTTCATCCCAGTAGAAAGGTCTGATGGAGACACTGCTGTTCCAAACCCTAGCTGTTACCCATGGAACAGCTGATCAGCCCCTCACAGGGGCACCCTTTGCAGCCTGCAGCAGTCTGGCCTGGACAAGGAGCCATACTGAGGGAGTGCAGGAGCTGATGACGAGCACCTGTAGTTGAAGATTCACCTTTTCTGCATTTCCTTGCTTCTTTCTCATGCAGACAATGCAAAGATGTATGAAGCATTTCCTACTGTAACATCTGTCTCATCGGCTTCAAAAGCCAAAGGAAAACTCATCTCTATCAGGAATTTGACCCAGATGAACCAAGCCCTGTCTTTCCCGTTAAATGGGTTGATAATCTTTCAGTTTAAAGATTAAGGAAAAAAAGCGTGTTCTTTACTGGAAAACATAGTCGTACTAAAGAAAACGACCACCCATAGTGAATAGCACCTCATGATTCATAATTTCCACTGAAAATTTGAGTAAAAGAAATATCCTCTTCACTCCAGAGGGTGAAAACATACGGTTTATTTTGTGAGAAAAGAAGCCTCTATATGTTTTAAGAAAACTCCTGTCACTAAGTGCAGTTATTAATTCAAACATGAGTGTCCAGGTGACCCCAAACATCTTCAGCACACAGGCCACATCTCTCCTGTAATTACAGCTATCCAAAGCATCTTTCAGAGACCTGAACTGTGTCCCAGTAATGGTGACCCACTTCCCTTTCCATGAAAACACAGTTTGGTTAGTAAACACCAATAAAAACAGCTGTGAGGAAAGATATCCAGAGAAATGCTGCTCCAGCTAACCTAGTGGAATAAAATGTATGCAGTGGATTTTTTAAATGTAGACATTCCGTCAGATCACTTTGATGGCTAACCAGAGCATCACACCATGTGACCATGGAATCACTTCTGAGTCATCTTTAAGCTACACTTTCTCTGCTTTCTGTGGTGCTGGCAAATGCAGACAAAGAATGTGAATCTAGAGCAAGAGCAACAAGGATCATTTTCCAGGCATTTAAGTGGTACTGAGCCACTGAATCCACAAAGGACCTGCCTGGGTCTGCAGCACCTTGAGGTGTCCAGAGATCTTGCTCAAAGAACCTGTTAGCAGAAAAGTGCAATTCCTTTGCCTGCATACAGTAGCTCCCTGAAGTCACAGGATGAATGGATTTAAGGTCAGAAAGGGATTTTTTTAAGTGGTTAGGACACATGACTAGGACATGGCTCATTCTCCAGTAAGCTGTTGGTCTTCTGTGTGATCTGAGATCTACCAAAGAGCTGAGAAACTGAAACCCCCGCCTTCTCTGGCCGGTTTGGCAGTGGATGCCACAGCTGAATTAAATACCGTGGGTATATTCCAAGGGTCTGGGGGCACCACTTCACCAGGGGATTCACTGCAGCAGGTCACAAAGGTGGAGAAGGGATGGAGTGTGTCCCTGAAGCCTAATGGTTGCACCCTCACAGTACCATCCCAAGGACTGCTAATAAACTTCATGTGAAAAATTCAGGGATAAAGTACAAAAATAGATTTTGAATCAGAATTATGGCTTGTCCCTCCTCAGGTGACTGCCAATGACTGGCAGACTACAGAGATTCCTCTCTCCCACGCTATACCTCTCCCTCAGTGAATCTTCAGCCTGATACATGGTGTTTAGAACAACCCTACTGTTTGATAGTAAGGATGACACTCAGTAAAATACTCTGCATGGGTAAGCTACATGCTACTGACACAATTACAAATCACCTTAATTAGGCATTCTGCAGCAGATGCTGGCTAGTCTCTGTGCGTGAAGACAGATAGTGACCTGTATCTGCCAAGGGCAAGGGAATGAGAGTTTGGAATTTTGGGAGTGTTTTTTGCAACCATTTTATACATAATTGTCTGGTATTTCACACATTGCCAGTGTTTCCTGTGTCACAGACTAATACTGCTATAAGGAAACTATCAAGCATGTTTAGAGATACCTCCAGTTAAGGCCCCTCAAACATACAGGCAAAATTCAAGCTGGCAGTGAGGTTTTAGTGCAATGAGGGAAACAGGAAAGAGGCAGTAGAGTTACGGTGCTCTGGCTAGCAGAAGCGGTTTTGAGGTTTCAGGCACACGTAGGAGGAAGACAGGGAGTCTTTCTCCCCTTTCTCCCCCTTCTATTTCCTCACTCCTTTGGGTTGCAGAATTCCCACCTGGGACTCTGTTATATAGCTGCCTAATTTCCTCCCCTCAGAAGCTCATGGTGTGTCTTCTGCAGTTCTGGAGAGAAAGAAGAGGAGAAAAGGGTCTGCATGTGGCTTTGCTTATACAGAAGGCAGGGTGGAAGAGATGAGACCTGCTCTGCAAGCCAGATGAGGGCTATTCTTTGTCTGCACTTTAGGGAAGATTTGCACAATGCCTGTCAACTGAACTGGGTCCCTTGGAGGGACAAAGGGAAAAGAAAATGCTAAGAGGCTAAATGGATGGAGAACTTGTTTTTTTGGAGAACTTGTATTCAAGTAATGCTTTGCACAGCCCCTTTATTTTACAGTGTAAACTGTATGGGCAAACTTCAATGAAACACCAAACTATGCAAAAGTCAAATGATCTGGACTTTCTTAACCAAGGTTGAGATTCAGGTCACATTTGCTTAAAATACCGTTAATCTGTGAATACTTTTGCCACATCTGGCTACTTTTGATTTGACATCAAAATAATGCAAATTTCACAGTCCTTTCATGATGTGCTTGCATTGTAGTCAAACATTTGATGAAGCTCTGTGGTTTTCATTAAGTTTGCTTAAAGATTTGAGCAAAATTAAATCCTTTTATTTGCAGAGGTAACTTACGTAAAATGAGCTCAAGTAAAATGGAGAGCCAAGCTGCTTTTCTCTGGTTCCTAGATGGTCACTGCTACCAGCTCTGCAGGCCAGTTCCAGCACTGCTACGGTAAAACTCTCACGGAAGTCCCTTTCCTACTCTCCTCAGAGGTCCCTCAGAGCTTCCCTTCCAGGCAGCTCTCTGGGGTCCTGTGTAAGGGCTGGACAATCAGGACTAGCTTTCTTCATAAACCTTCTCTGGCTCTTCAAGTTTTGTCAGGGCCACAGATTTCTCAGGCTACCAGCAAGAGACTTCAGCACAGTAAATAGCCTGAGACTAAACTGACTGTTGTGAACTTTGAAGAATTCCCGGAGGGTTGAACATGGCAGAAAACAGTCTATGTCACCAGCCCCTTTCCTAACACAGACTTCTAACACATTGTTTCCTCTGCTACATCAAAAAGGGTTGAAAAACAATGCAAAGAGCATGAAAAGCAGCTGGTCTCTGATTCTGTACACATAGATCTGGGCCTACAGTGCAGTTCCACTGACACCTGCACCCACTGATAACTCTAGGAGAGTCCACTGAACATATACCGAGCAATGCTTAGGATCTTTATGTGGAGCTGCAATACACATCACAGATAATAATACTCATAAATAACAGTAAATAAAAATAAAAGCAATGTGAGTTCACATGTGGAGAATCAAGCCCTTGTTTGGAAGTTCAGCTGGTGAGGCCAGCCAAAAAAGCATTTTTCAATGTGCTGCTGCTCTGCAGGGCTAGCAGCAACAAGAAGTAAGTGAAATACTCTCATAATGAAACTACGCATATGCAACCCCAAATGCACAGAGTAAGCACATCTGCTAGAAGATGGTAGTCTCTCCCTGCTTGTATTCAAAGCAAGCATACACTGCTACTAGCAGTCTGCCTTCTGAACAAACCCAGATGGGTTCTCATGACAGCCTGGTATGAAAATCAGCAACTTCAGCAAGACTTATCTTTGGGGAAGCAACAAGGTGAGAATCTTTTATCAAGACTGGCTGTATTTTGAGAATATTAATTTCAATATTACCAAGATAAGATTAGTAATATTGAAATGAATGATTAACCACACAGCTTCCAGGAACTGAAACCCTACCAACTAAATCTCTTTTTGAAAGCTGTATTTTATCTAAGCATACTGAGACTTTGATCATCAAATAACTTAATCTATCAAACATGAAGTGTTTCTGAGGAGCACAGAATTGAGGCACACTTTTTATAAGCCTGTCATGTTGCCAAATAACTACATATATAGCCTCACTTTTTTTCCTAAAGAACAATTGAAGGAGCTAAATGATATTTCCCACAAATCATTTTGATGTCTCCACTGTTCTGTTTCATTCTTACCCTCCTGCTCCTTCATATTTGTTTTCTGCCTTTAATTTGGAGGTTCCTCAGTTGAGTGAGTAAGCTTTATGCAATGTAGGTACAGCAACGCCCTGACCCCTCCTTTCAGGCCTTCCAGTACACACAGCATAAATAGAATGAAATAATAGAAGCCTTCCCCATCTCTACACATCTTCCGGACTCTGCCTGCTCCTAGATCACCCAGCTGTAAGTGGGCAATGCTCACTTGGCTGGGAGGCTGAAGCCGTGGAGGTGTCACTTCAGCTGCTGCCTCTGAGTGTAGCGCGAAACCACGGTGAGTGCACGCTCGTTACATGTAAGCTGATAGGGCACGGACAACCAGCTTTGATCTTGACCTTCACCTTTTGACTACAAACAACTGTGTGTCAAAACCTGTTTACCACAAAGTACAAACTGTGATGGGTGTATCAAGGGCAACTAGAGTCTACTTAGTTCAGCCACAGACAATATGGGTACTGTGCAGAAAAAAAGTTGCTTCCTTATCACAATCAGCAAAGAGCCAATGAACTTCCCTTGGGAATTCCAAAGATCCAAAACAGCCCACAGCAAATGTCTCCAGTTTCACAGCTCAGTATTCCCCCCTCAGATACTGTCAAGGCAACCCAGAGTACCATTGCTGATGGGAAGGAATTCCTTAGCAAGAATCCAGGCTGCATGAGTAAGGACTTCAGTGACTCCTGTGGACATCTTAAACTGAAGCAAACAGGAGGCAAAGCGGGAATCAAGCTCCTGAATCTGGCTAATGCAGCACCACTAGCAGAGGAACACGGTCTGCCTTAAACTGCTGCGCTCCACAGGCTCGCCACTCCTTTTGTCTTCCAGATCTTGGACAACCCTAATCCTAGTGCCAAGCTGAGCTGAAAGCTGAACAAGGTAACTTTGTTCCCTGCCTCCTGAGATATGTCTGGTCATTGTAACAGTGGAGGCACAGCTGTCATGGCAAGGTCCCCATCATAAGAAATTACTCCTAAGACAAGCAGCGCTATGGCACAGACTCTTCCCCCTGCAATGACAGGTGGACTCAGAGAACCCAATATATTCTGGGGCCCAAGACATATTTGGGTATCCAATAATTGTATTCATGCTTTTATGTGATGGGTTACTCCGCTTTAGCTATTTCCCTGCATCCTGCTGCATGTGTTTTCCACCTGTGGGTCCCCTCCTTGGATGCAGTCACTGAAACTGAGGAGTCTCTCAGGGCAGGGGTGCTCTCCTGGAAGAAGGGCAGAGCAGGTGCCCCCATTCAGGACCTGCTTCCCCCGTGGAAACAATCTGAGCAGTGGGAAGTGGGGACAACGCATTACCGACTCCATGCCCTGGAATATTCTCATCCATAAAAAGAGAAGGTGTTTAGTGGACTTAAGATAACAGTCAATAATCTCTGTTTTGCAAACATCTCTGTGTCTCTTATGTTGACCTGAGATGTGATGGTACACAATTATAAGAATTATCAAAAATGAGGAATTGGGATAATCCGGTAAAAGAAATCAATGCATAGGAACAACAAATAATTTCAAAACCCTGTACAGATCAATATTGAGATGGTTTCTCCCAGTGAAATAAAGGTCCTGTTTGTTTGGTTTTCCATGTGTGGCACTCCCATATAGTCCAAGAGTGTTTTCATCATTGTATATGTGGATCTTTTTTATGTTACAGCAAAGCTGGTGAATAGCATCAGATCTTATGCAGCCACAGCCATGATTGCTGGTCTCTCCTTGTCTCTTTCTGGGTGAGAAGGATGCAGACAGCACAGAATGGCCTTTGAGATGTCCTAGTTGTAGATGGTATTGTTGTTCTAAAAACTGCTTAGACGCATATGCGGTTTTGGCTTCTGAGAATTGGGTTGAATGATGGTTGAAAACTTCAGTATAGATGCCACTTGTGCTAGAGTTACAGATGATAAGGAAATCATTATAATCAGTGTCTTATATTATATATAGATAAATACTACATATATAGTATATAATTATTACTGTATATACACACATAGTTTATTATAATCAGTCTGTTCTGGATGACATATAAACAATCATTTCTGGTTCTGGCTCCAGATAAAAGACCTGAATAAGTCAGAAAATTATATTATTTACAATTCTGACTACATGAGGAGACAAGGAGATACATACTGTATTATTGTACATTTTTTTTTGGCAATAATTCCAGAACAGGAAGAATATTACTAATTTGAGGATGAACAATGTCTACCAGCTTTTGGTATAAGATTTACAGGCACAGAGTTGGTGGGTTATATTTTCATAGTGCCCCATTCTAACCGTTACTGGGGTTACTGGGATTATTTCAGTTTCATGAGGGGAAAGACAATGTAGACTTGAGCAGTCTACGCTGCGGAGGGTGATCTGGTATGCATAAAAGCAAAGTCTCTGGGCCTTTAGTTCATAGATCAAATTCTTTGCCTGTGAAAAATGGCAAACCTCCCTAGGACATGGGATTTGAAGGCTCTAAAGCATATCACCACAGTTTTTTTGCCATTATGGAAAAACTTCAGTATGTTGGTCCTTTACCGAGGGAGGAATACATTGACAGCATGATGCCTGGGAAGAAGCAGGGTTTCTAGAATAGTGTCAGAACAACAGGGTTAAAACTTGTGATCTGCAGAACATGGTTCTTAATTGCTGCCAGCAGGATGGTTCTATTTTGAGGTGGGTCTGATTCCGCAATAGGAAAGAGATCACATCAGTGATGAAGAAATCCTTTGTTACAAAGGACGAGAAAAAGTTTGATACAGGGAAACAGTATTCAAGGCCTTACTAGTACATAGCCTTGGTATGTCTCTGCATGGCTAGGTACAGATTTATATTTTTAAAGAGCTGAAACATTGCACTTTCCCACCGGGCAGCTATCAGAGATGGACAAACATATTTAATCCTATCAATACAGCAGCTGTTGTATATCTCACACAAAAATAACACTGCGAATTGTCATGCATTGAAGGACAGAGTTAAAGGAGGGCCTTTGCTTTTAGATGGTGATGCAGTTGCTACTGAGAAACTCATGGCTTTTGAATTCAACAGACTTTTTTCCCCCACATTTTGTCACCTGCTACTGCAAACCAGAGTGATACTTACTAATGAGACCAACACACAATTTTCTTCTTACCAGAACAAGTCACAGATTATTTCTATGTATCTCTGCACCTCTAAAGCACGCTGTATGGACCATTTGTGAATGCTAGAATTTGACAGGGAGCCTGTGGCTTTTTAAAGAAAGCTCAACTACTGTGGCCTCTGACCCCTAGGGATATTCTTTTTTTGGGGAAACAGTCAATGCACGCTTTTTTATTACAAGCCCAAACCCAAAAAGAAATCCATTATTATGATTTTACCAACCCATACACTCCTTCCTGGATATCTTAGAACCAATCATCATAATTTTGACACTCTGTCAAATTAATCTGGAGTTGCCAAAGTTGAAACATGTCTTCTGAGAAGGTTTTTTCTCCTTCACACCGTTTGTTAGAGCAGTTAACAAACTTACATTCCCTCTCTAGCACATATACAAAAGAAGGCATCAGAAAACAGTGAGGAAATGGCCCTCCTGGGGAATCAGAGCGAAGGTTACAGGATAGTTAAAAATCTACAAGATCTGTCATTTTGAAGAGAAATATAACTTCCTTATCCTCATTATGAAAAAGCTCCATCTCAGGCAGAAACAAGAGACCTCAGGATTTCCCACACAGTATACGACCCCTGAAAAAGAAAGGACTATGTTGATAAGTTCAACTGAAGAGAAGGAGTACATTAATGTAAGCACAGGAAAGTGGTGAAGTCCAGTTTGTAAAACAAACAGCCAAAATTTTTAAAATTTTTCTGTGCGGTAAATTTTGCCAATAAAATCCTCCCCAAATTCAGCATTGTGACAGAAGTTAGTAAATTCTTCTGATGTCATTTTTCCCCAGAATGCATAGCTTTATCATGTAACTCTATAATATTGAAAGAGGGTGAAGAGGTGTCTCTTCAAAACATGCCAGCAACATGCCAAAGACATACACTGCTGCATGCATTACTTATACAAATGTATTTTGTGGCCTGGTTAGTTGTTACTTATGCTAATTTAGAATGATGCAACTTGTCAGACCAGTTGCAAAATTTCTACCTCAATCATGACACAGATTTGGTGGTATCTGAGGTGTCGAAGAAAACGAAACCTTTCCCTGATTTCAGAAGAATTCACAGATGAGCTCCTGACAGACCAACTCTTTAGAGTTTTTGTTAGCAAGATGGAAAAACCATGGGTACAAGTTGTTGAGGAAAGGCCTTTATAAGAGTCATGAGGATTGCTCTACAGCGTGCTCCTCAGGAAAATCCCTTGATTTGAGCAGTTCAAAGGAGTTCTGGAGTACAGCTTGGTCCTCAGGAGAAGAGTCCTAAAAAGAAAGAGGCAACTGCTGCTTTTTGTGAGAAACCCAAGTCTGAGGGAAACTAAAATGAGAAATAAAAGCCCTTTAGCAGACTAAGAAAATGGTTTGACAAGAAGATTATCACCAAAAGGGTTAAATCTATCCCCTCCACTGACTAAAAATGGAAGTACCTTTTTCCTATCATTCTCACAGCACCTAGGAGCTATGGTAAAAGTTACTTCATTAAAAAGGGGGTGAATAATGCTAAGCCTTATTCAAAAATACTGTGTGATGTTACAGTAGTTGGCAACCTTTGTCTGAAGGATTACTTTGCAAATATTCTCTCATTAATTTTGTGGGAGGCTTGACTACTGGTGTTAATGATGATTGATTGTTTCCCGGCCACAAAATAAGCACAAGTATTGCAGATGATTTGATGGAGTCTGCTTGTGAAAGTGATGCAAATGAAAGTGCTTCTGCAAATACATACATCACAGGAATCTGACTGCCATGTACTTACCCCAAATATCTTCACTTGGGTGAAAAACTGACCTTCTACAAACCTAAAGACAAGGTGCACAGTTTTTATAGAACAATCCAGGATCAATGGCAGACTGCAACCTTTGGTGAGGCAATTGAAACCAGGCCTGTCAAATTTATTTTCAGAGATTACTCGGGATGCAACAAAGAATGGGTTATGTGGTGGTGAAGTTAAATGATTCTGTCCCCAAGACTTTTAGTATTAGAGCAGAACTCTCTTCTGCAGGTTTGCAGTTGCTTAGCTTTGGAAAAAAGTTGACTGGATATGAATCAAGATGGGGTGGTAGCAACATCTTCAAGCTGAGCATGCCATGGGAGTAGATGTCACAAGGGTGAAGAGACACGTGGCTTTCTTAGAATTTCTTGTCCAGTTCTGAACCTGGTGGAGAATAACTCTATTCTACTCCTCCTTGGAAAACACACTGGCCACATTCTTAGAAAAGCCCTCAATTCTTTAAAAAAACTTACAAGTCACCAACTGCCATTCTGAAAAAGATGTGCAAGCGCATAAAATGTATGGATAACAAAAGGCTTTAAAAAAACAGGGCAGAGGGGAAACAGCTGTGAGCTGTATGGGGCTAATCACCCCAATGCTAAAATTTTTCCATCCCTTTGATTACTGTTTTTAACTAAGCAATAGTTAGGTCGAAACATTATACCACACCTAGTACCCAGACATCAGCTGTAGCAATTAAGCACTTCTCCTCAAAGGAGAAAATATCAGAATCACATTGAAAACTCCACAGTCGCTGAAATGAGATCTACTCTTTAAAAATAGGTTTATATGACAATGGTAAAGCCAAGTCTTACTCCTCCAAGCTTCAGAAGTGTTTGGGACAGCCTAAGCCAAATGATGTAGATAAAAGAAACTGAACGTGTCTCTTTCAGAGCAGGAAGAGTGTCAGCCTGCCACATACCTGCTAACTCCAAAGATTGCTGTTCTTGGTGTTCTAGAAGATTTTACACCACAGGCTGAAGTGCTGTTTAATAAGATTTGTCAGTGTAAACATACTTTTCAAATGGAAGGCTCTAGGATAAGCAAGTCACCGGAGATCCAGTTTTGGGGAAACGTGTCGAAGAATGTCTTCTTCATATGGAAGTGTCTTCATAAAATGCAAGTGAGCCAGTTTCCATATTCCTGGGTAGCCAACTGCTGCTGTGTTTAGTACCTATAACATTGTCAAAAACTGCCCACCTGGACCTATTAACAGTGGTGGTCACTATGCATCCTTGCAAAGTAAATTTCTGCCCTTAGATTCCCTGCTTTAATCAGTGAATACCGATTGAGACGGCATATTTTAAATGCTGGTAATCAATGCCATTCTCAGCAGTAAAAAGTTGGTGACAAGCAGCACAGGGGGGATCTTTACACAGAGCTTTTTTTCTCTGCTAATCTGGGTGAGTAAGAGTTGAAGCAATTCTAGCTCAGACTTTGACACACACTTCAAAACCACAGTGCATGAGAGCCACATTTAACATAAGTATCTATTACCTGTGGGAAAGTTTATCATCTTTTTTCTCAGCTACTTCTTCACAAATGGTGGGCCCCATATCTATTGACCTTGCTTCTAAAGGGTTTAGGAGGACATGTGTAACAGGAACTAAATTATTCTTTTTCTTTTAGGGTTCCTTTTCTTACTGTACATCAGACACAAACACTTCCCTGAGAGAAGAGAATCCACCTTATTCAAAATGTCCTACCATTACACGAGGCTCGGCAGTCTCTAGGCTCTTTCTCAAAGAGGGTGCAGCTTTTTGAGACAGGCTGTCAGAAATGTGCCTATTGTGGTTTAGCCCCAGCTGGCAAATAAGCACCTCACAGCCACTTCCTCACTCTTCCCCAGTGGGATGAAGGAGAGAATTGGAAGGGTAATGTGAGAAAACTCATGGGTTGACATAAAGACAGTTTAATAGGTAGAGCAAAAGCTGCACACGCAAGCAAAGCAAACTAAGGAATTCGTTCACTACTTCCCACTGGCAGGCAGGTGTTCAGCCATCACCAGGAAAGCAGGGCTCCACCATGTGTAATAGTTACTTAGAAAGACAAACATCATGACTCCAAATGTTCCCCCCTTCCTTCTTCTTCCTCAGCTTTATATGGTGAGCATGACATCATATGGTAGGGAGTATCCCTTTGGTCAGTTGGTGTCAGCTGTCCCAGCGGTGTCCCCTCTCAACTTCTTGTGTACCCCCAGCCTGCTCACTGGTGGAGTGAGAAGCAGAAAAGGCCTTCATGCTGTGTAAGCACTGTTCAGTGATAATTAAAACATCCCTGTATTATCAACACTGTTTTCAGCACAAATTCAAAACATAACTCCATATTAGCTCCTATGAAAAAAATTAACTTTATTCCATCCAAAAACAGCACAGTGCCCTACGCATTTCACATCCATCACTGAATCAGGAACATGCTGAATGACATATTGTGCAATAGTTGTGACATATGGAAGGATCTTCATAACTTTGACCACAACCAGTAACTATTCTTATTCAAAATCCAAAGGCTTTCTGATGATTTAGGAATTAGCTTGACTGTTACCTTATCAAGAAGGAATGTTATGCTGGCCTTATTTGCCCTTATTTTGCTGGTAATGGTGTCAACATAACTCACAGGAACTTACTGCAAATTGTCCTACATAAGGAGTAAACACTGTTTGTTCTTTCCTTGAAGGGGTTTGCAGCATAACCCAGGTATATAAAGTCCCCCACATGCCATTGCTCTACAATGTCCACGTATATGCACCAGATAGATGTTTTGTGAATCTCTGTGGTGAAGAGGAATTCATGAACAGCACCTCAGCAGAATTACTGAAAATAAGGGCTAGTTTACGTTCCCTGGAAAATATTTAAGCACTGTTTCAAATTTTTTTTCAGCCATCTGTTCACTGCTCAGCAGTATCTCAGGCAACTTTGCCTACCTGTCCTACCTTTGCTCATGTGGAACAATAATTCCTGAAGGGATGAATTATAGCAGTGCAGCATAAATTATACCCATTTTTTACCTCCCTCAGGAGATCTGAAAAGCCGTTTCTTCAGAAATGTTGTTCCAGCTGTACAGATAGTGTATTTCCACTAAATCCTCTTCCCAAGAATGTGAGGGATTCAAGGATTTAACTGACTGGATCATAAAACCTAAGCTCATGATTTATAGGCACAGTCCAGCACAGGCTTTGGTGTACAGAGTAAAAGCTCTCATCACTTATATTGTCTCCTGAAAGCATCCCTGGCCAAAAATCACATACTTCTGAGACTTCCATCCAGCTGCTGAATTTAGCATGCCACCCCAGCTACTACTCTTGCTATTTACTTGCTTACAAGCTTCACTTGTTTACTGCTGCAACAACACATCACCAGTAAGGTAAAAACTAACCTGTCTCATGATGGTCTAACCCTCTTCTCTATTTCCTTTACTCCTTTTACATCTCTAGCAATTTCAACCATGTAAATTCTGTCTATATTTGTAGTTGAATTTTTATAATCCTTGGAGGTAAAAAGAGCCAATGCTCTTCACCAGTAATCTTTTATTTGGCACCTTGTTCTCTGCACTCTAATAACTCCATCTGCTTTGAAAATGTCACTGGCCTACATCTGTTAATAACCTTTTCCAAGGCTCTTTTGATTTCTAATACACTCACGTAGCCTCCATTGCTAAAAGGAAGGCCCTTCCCTTCTTATTTTCTTTCCCCCTTTTCCCTCCTTTTTCCCCTTTCCTTATGGAAGGGCTTTAGAAGAAGGTTTAAGACCTGCTAGCTCTAAGGCAGTGGCAGAAAATGGAGTCCGGAGCAGGGACAAAGGATTTCTAGTCCTGCTGTCAGGTGTTACCAGGAATGATTACAGGCTGGTTTCAGCGCTGCTATCTGAAGGAATTCAGCTGGTTGCTTAAGGGCAGTCTGGACCTAGAATGTACTCCTACTCACAGCTGTAGGAGATTTAATTCAACTGTAGCTGCATCTCCCCTTTCCTACTTGCTGCTTTCAATGGTAATTAGTTTCTCCTCTCACAAGTGCACTTGTAGTTTAGGTTGCTGAAGGAAAACTAGCCTGTTTACACTGTTTAGCAGACATAAACATGCTGCTCCAATATGATCAAAGAAAGAGTCAGCTGAGTTGGTGGCCAGCGTCCCATGTCATCCCAGTGCCTGGATCCCAGAAGCACCACCACTTGACAACACTAGGGTCCAGACCACAGCAAACCTCACTCAGCTGCAGAAGTGCTCTTGCCTATGGAGCAGGATAGTACCTTGCACTTAATGTGACACACCAGGGTGGAAGATGATGTAAGACCCAGCCCACCCCATTCCCCTAGGTACTAGAAAGTGACATGACAGAGGCGGTGGCTTCTGCTTTCAAGTAAGTGGGAGGTTTCGGGGCAGGATCTAGATCTTGCCTTCAGCCCAAAAAGATGAAACAGGGGAAAAGCTGCTGTGGTAGATGTGCTGCCTTGGATTTATATGGCTTTTTATATTTATATAAGGCTTTATATGAAGTGAGACCTGGAGAAATCTTGGTCTAGGCTCTCTTCTCAGGAAGGCTCATAATTTGATTTTATCAGGTGACAGTCTCAATCTAGTTTTAGAGTGGGGGAGGGTGGAACGTGCTTGGATCACTAAAAACTGAAGTTGAAATAGGCTTTACTGGCACACACATTGCCAGTTTCAGCACAGGTGACTCAAGAAACACACAAACTGAGTCACTGTTTCAGTGACATCAATGCTACCTCCAGCAAATACCCAAAACTCATCAAAAGAGCTGGATGATAGAGCTGCTTCTGTTTTAACTCATCCTGTCCCTGTCACGGGACAACTAATGGATGTTGTTTTTTTAGTTGTGGCAACCTCTCACGTTTTCTAACTGGGAGAAGTGAAGAAGGGTGCAGTGAGCATGGTCAGGGGCTAGGCGACCTCTCCATGTTGTGGACAGGCAAACTGACAGCGGGCAAGTGCCTCTGACTGTGGCTTTGCTACCTCTGTCAGCTGTGCCCCAGAACAGCCTCCAGTTCTTGAACCAAACGGTTTGAGCCAGTTACTTTCGTGTTGCCCATAGCCATAGAGCACAAGTGTGCCAGATGCCTGCCCTGTTCCCACACAAGAAGAGCAGAGTGAAAATGAACGTGTAGGCCAGGAGTCTGGATTCAAGCCTAAACCCCAGTCTAATGCCCTACCCTGTGTGACATGCACCCATCATGGAGTTACTAGAAATTTTCTCAAGTGGGAGCACAACGGGCATAAATTTACTATTCTAATTAAAATTGAAGTAACTTATATCTTTGGGAGGGTACTGATGGTGTCAGCACTGTAAGAAGGTACAATCCTATTCCTTACATAACTCCTTTATCTCACTTTGATACCAACACTTAAATTTAGGATGCAACAGCTAGAACAAGCTCTCAGTGTGGTGAAGTAGGATGTTTAAAAAACCTTCACATTTTGTTTCCTTTCTGCTGGGTTTAAAGTTTTAGATCAAATCGCCCTGAAAAAGATGTTTGTGCAACAGGAAAATGTGGTATCGAGATTATCAGAACAAGGTAGACAATAATATATTTCATGTGACTTGATTGCAAAAAATGACAAGGAAACCACAGGACATCAGTGTGAATGCAATGGAACAAGGCCACGTAGCATGTGTTGTGTGCCACAGACATAAGGGTTTATATAGACTTGAATGAGATTTAATTTAGATCAAAAGGACCTTCAGGGTTTTGTTTTTTTCTTTTTAAGATAGAGGCATGTCTTTTGGCATTACACAGCTTGTGGCTATTGAGGTAGATTTGGAGGTAACAGGATATGGAGCACACACTTCTGATTTACTAGCATAAATGGCTTACACAGGCATGGAAAGTAAACTGTTTTAAGCCCTTCAAGATCAGAGATAAGACTTATTAGCAGGACTGGCTGGGGAGTTTTTTCTCTTCACTTCCTTGCCATGCTAATTTGGTACAAAGGTACTTCCCTGACTGGTCTATCTGCACAACACGACACCTAGATTTTCTAACGCATTCCCTGAACTAAGCTCCATGCCATGACCCCCTCAACCCATCTCACTCTGCTGTTGCCTCTTGCCTTTGTTGGTTTTTCCCGCTTCCTCTCGTATCTCTTCGGTCAGTACTAGACGTTCTTTTGATTCCTGTTTTCCTACAGCTTCTTCCTCTACCCACAGGTGGGAAGTAACTACATGACAAACACGCCTGAAATACCACAGAAATAGGCAACTTGGTCACTGTCATCCCTGGCAGAATGGTACTTTGCAGCAACCTAAAATGCTCCTACCTAACAGCAGCTGGCAAGAAATAAAACATACAGCCATCAAGTGCTGTGACAAGAAACCCACAAAAGACACTTTACTGTGCTTTTTCTGTGTATTTTTCACTATTCCAGAATTCAGTTCTAGAAGTATAACTGGGCCCTGAAGAATTTTGTGCTGAAATGTAATGCCCACTAGGACATCCTAGTACAGATCATTTACTCTGTAGAGCTGGTGTTAGCCAGGAAGCTGTCTTCTCTCTCCCTCAGAAAGCTTTATCCTTCAGTTCTTGTCAACCTCTCAATTTTATAATTTAAGACATCATAATTTAAAAACTGCAGATGCAGCTTCTTAAATATCACTATCAAAGCACCCAGAACAAGACTTGCTACATAACTTAGAACATGCACAAAACACCTTCTCTCAGCCTGATGTAGTTAGCTCCTTCATGCATGACTTGTTAAGTATTTCATGTTCAGCCCTGTGCCCAGCCCCATAGATTGAAGTCAGGTTCATGGAACAGACCTTCCACATGCTATGGTTTCCAACCAAGGACCTGCAAAGTAATGCCCGCTCCTGAAAGCCATCTGCCTCCAAGGGGACTGTGAGACAGAGCAGATGGTCCTCAAGCAGACTGTTCCTTAAAAGCGATTGCTGTGGAAAAGGAGGGAAATCAAGCTCTTATACTACAACTTGCCCATTAGCTGTCTACCCCACTCCATAATTCACAGAATCACAGAAAGTTAAGGATTGGAAGGGACCTCTAGAGATCATCCTGTCCAACCCTCCTGCCAGAGCAGGTCCACCTAGAGCAGGTTGCACAGGATGGCATCCAGGCGGGTTTGGAATGTCTCCAGAGTCGGAGACTCCACCACCTCTCTGGGCAGCCTGTTCCAGTGCTCTGCCACCCTCAAAGGCAAGAAGTTCCTCCTCATGTTGAGATGGAACTTCCTATATTCGATTTTATACCCATTGCCCCTTGTCCTATTACTGGGTACCACTGAAAAAAGACTGGCCCCCTCCTCCTGGCACCCTCCCTTTAAGTATTTGTAAACATTGATGAGATCCCCCCTCAGTCTTCTCTTCTCCAGACTAAAAAGACCCAACTCCCTCAGACTTTCCTCATAAGAAAGATGCTCCAGCCCCCTAATCATCTTTGTGGCCCTTCGCTGCAACCTCTCGAGCAGTTCCCCATCTTTCTTAAACTGGGGATCCCAGAGCTGAACACAGTACTCAAGTTGAGATCTCACCAGGGCAGACTAGCGGGGGAGGATGACATCCCTTGACCTGCTGGCCACACTCCTCTTGATGCACCCCAGGATGCCATTGGCCTTCTTGGCCACAAGGGCACATTGCTGGCTCAATTCCAGCTACCTAGTTATAATTCCAATAATTCCAGCTACCTAGAACCTGCTTTCATCCCCAAAGCTGCCAGCAATCCTACAAGTCTCACTACAGAAAGAGCGAAAACTCTCTTTGACCTACTATTTTCTAACTTCTCATCTCAGCTTCTCCGAAGCATCTTCTGGAGAATACTAAAACAAAGACACTTTCCTCAAAGCTCTATCTTTTCCTGCTACTCAGGAGGTCCTAGCATGAAGAATCATCGCCCAGCTAACACCAATGAGAAATGCCACACTTGAGCACAAATAACCTGGGCACAGAGCCATTCATAAACAAAGCACAGGCATTACTGTTTGTGAAGAAATTAATCAACTTGAATTTTGCAAACCTGAATAATTTTATAATAGCATATTTTATAATTTTCTGTTCACAGTTAAAGATCTTGACAAAATCAGCCAACTGATTATAGTCTTCCCCAGAAATTATGTAGGGAAAATTACTTTAAAGAACTCCCAAATACACAAAGAATACATAATAACCCCTTTGATTCTCTATCCTTCCTCAGGAAGAACTGCTTTACATGCCAGAGTCTGCTAGGCTTAAAACTGAGATCATGCTACCCAAATTAATAGGACCATCTTTGAACTATGGAACAATTTAACATATATGAGTTCTGTATTAAAACACCCATATACCCTGAATTTTTATGTTGGTACAAGCCAAAATCCTACGTAGTATACTCTCATTGTGCAGGAACAAAATCTTTTACATCTCATTTTCTCATATAAAGTTTTTAACAATAAATGGCTCCATCATGTTTGCCCAAGACAAAATGTTCTATCTGTATCACAAAATAAACCCACCATTGCAATGGGTCTCTGGTGTGATGAGTAGTGTTTGGAAGCAAGAAAAAAAGCAGATGAAGCTACCCCTCATAAACTTGTTCTTTTCTCAGAGAGTAAGTGTTAATAGGATTTTTCAGTGCTTAGAGAAAACTTTGAATCAGACACTACTGGAAATATTTATTCACAAAAGAGGTATATTCCACTGCTACACCTAAGGTTTTCCAGTGTGTTCATTATACTCATTTTTTACAAGAAGCACCTCTCTCTTTCATAGAAACATTTCACAGTCCTAAAACACGTCAATGCAAAAGTGTCCCAATTTTGATTTTGAAAACGTAGCCACCTTTCCTCTTAGGTAACAGGACTTTCAAGATTAAAATATCCATTTCAGGTACACGATTCCAAAATTTGCTCATATATGTTCATCTCCCTAACAAATATGGCTAAATAGTAAAGATGATTTAGATAGTACTTTTAAAAAAAATTTTCTGGGAAATTTGAAAGACTCAATATAAAAAATGAATTGACATGAACTACTCAAATGTGTTGTTGAATTCAGGTCACTCACTTTCAAACAGCCGTCATTTTATGAAAAACATACATTTTGATCTCCAAACTGTATAGTCTGAACACTTAACTGAAAAGCGTCTTTGCAGATGCACTTTGTTACATATTTAGGGAAGGCTAGGAGCACACACAGATACTGAGAATGGGATTGCATTACTTTATGCAAATCTGGTCTCTCTTTGCTTTTATCATTAAAATCGTATGTGTTGGAAATATAGACACTATATTGCTATTACTCTAGAACAAGTTACTGCCTAGCCTTTTGCAGGTTCTTCTATGAATGTCTGTTCTTCATTCTGAGTCTCAATTATGTTTTGTCTCCCCTGTTTAGATCTGAACGACTTGAAAGGTTTAACACACTAATTTATTTAATTTGATTTCTTTAAACAGATGGAATATAGACTTTTTCTAGCTTGTCTGTGCTTGGAAGACAAACAGTTGTGTTTGATTAAGACATAACATCCAGAAATATACCTGCAAGCTGATTTAAAAACATTAAGAAATGGAGAAATCCTATCACTTCTTTTGAAAGTATTTTTTGCTAGTTGATCACTTTCAGAGTTAAAATCCTGAACCTTTATTTGTGTGGGTAAATCCTTCTGGTCAGGCTCCCTTCTGAATTACTGCACATGGGCTACATGGCTCTCTGCTCTCTTGGTGTTTGGAATTTGGGACTGCATCTTGAAAAACTTGCTCAAATCTTTTATGAGTACTGAACCATTGTTTGTATTGTATCAGCAGATAGAGACTCCAGCCAAGTTTTCACCAATATCTGCATAGTAAGTCTGTTTCTGCTACAATACCAAATAGGAAAAATGTAGCTGAGAGAAGAGTCCTGCCTCTTTTTACAGATGAAGAAATAAAGCACCCTGCATATCCTTTTGAGCTCATTTAAGATAGATTTGAACAAATGCCGCATGTTGGGCTCAACTGAATTATTTTGAATTTATAAAGAATAAATGAAGATCAGAATCTGGTTCTGAAACTTGCTTGAGAGGAACAGGAAGCTTGTGGAAACTGAACACAGAAAGAAAATTCATGTCTACAAAGGCCTGGAAAAGGGCCAAACAATTTACAGTTATAATAGATTAGAACTCCTGTCCTAATTCTACTTGCTGATACCCAACTGCTTACTGTCTCATATCCTGTAAACTCAGACTGTGCATTGATGCACTCCCACATATGTGGCATCAGCCTGACACCACTTTCGTTGTTTCAGTCTAAGCCAACTACAAATTTGGAAGATTTTAGTCAGCAGCTAACTTGATAGTTTCACTGTCTTGAATGGATATGCACAATAGATGTTGTGCCTTGTTACGTACATTTTCTTGCTTTGCCAGTAAAAGCATTCCTGTGGCCAGCGTACTGCATGGCATGTTGATTCTGAGTGGGTGTTTGGTGACAAGTTGAATTGACCTCACTATCTCTGAGGTCCTGTACAAAATCTTACCTTTTGGTTCAGATTTTCACTAGGTCCTTTCCTGATTTCCTCTGATTTTCTTTTTCATGTTTTGACTTGTAACATCTCAAGCGACACAATAGCTGACTTCCACTATGGCTGTTGGCTTGTCTATCTTGTCAATCTGAACTCTGAAACTACAGAATATCCTCTTGGTTGGCCCAAGATGGATCATGGACTGACCTAACTAACTGTTTGTAAAGTAGGCTTAGTAGTCTTCGTCTTGGCATATCATATTTGAATGTTAATAGCTATTGCTGTTTCAAACTTGCCTTTGTTTCACTGTAATATACACAGGGTATTTCCACAAGTCAGATTCTTTTTTTAAAAAAGACATTTTTTAGCTTGCTATGTGGTAGATTTGCATATATCACTCTTGTCAACTATAATGAAAGATACACGTGTAAAAACCCTGGTGGCAGATTGTGATAAGGCAGATTTGACACACATCACTCTGCAGATAAGGATGACTTATCTGCTACATGACTTTTACATTTGTAGTGAAGTGCTTCAAGGAAGGACTGTATATAATTGATAATGAAATGCAGATGGCTTGAACAAACTGGATGCCAAGAAGGTGACCAGCCTTGGAAGAAAGTTTGTTGCAGAACTCATACCACAGAAAAGCGTAGACGTAGAAAGGGCAGGGCAATTTTGCCCCTCTTTCCTACTGGAGAACTAGTGCTACTGAAAGTAAAAAAGAAGAAGGAATAGGGTGAAAACAATGTCTCCAAGATAAAAAGATGGATTTGGAAGATTTGACAGCAGCATGATACTTTGCCTGTTTCCTTCTTCCCCTCTCTTTCCGTTTCACAATGGGAGTCCTCAAGGGCCTGGTGGAGGCTGCCTTCTTAAACACACTATGCCTTTACTGCAGGGTTAAAAAAAAAAGCAAGTGGTTATTGAAATGTTGTACTTCATTTTCCATGCCACTTGCATGAAAAATTCTTCTTCTCTGTCTCTCTGTTAAAGAAATGGCATTCTCCATTTACTTGAATGACAGACATACCTTTCCCCTAGCTTCTACTTTAAATAGTTTTGGCTATTACTTATAGCTGTTTTAGAACTATAATACTGATTTCCTTGCCACTATCCTGGTGATTGATCATACAGTACAGCTATTGCTTGTGAACCTTGAAATCTAGCCAAGCCTGTAGTAGGTTTCAGGACTCTGATTAAAAAGATAGTTCCCTCAGTTTAGTGAACTTGAAATGGGGAGTCTGGGACCTGCCTAAAGAAGTATTAGTTACTACCTGCAGATGAACTAAGCCAGGGTTTGGAAATCTTCAAGAAATCTTGAAGCCAGAAAAAAGTTTCGGGGGAAATCTTAAAATCCTCGAGTCTGGGAGAAGGTTTTAGATGACTTGTTGTTTACTACTTAATGTTGATGCAATAAGGCTGTTCTCTGTCCTATTAATGTCTTTTAATGCTGTATTCTGCTGTCTCACAGCCTTCTTTCCTGTGCTTAAAGGAAGTGGAATCTAATAGCCTGTTACCTGAGAAAGATGCAACTACCTTTTTCCATATATTACCACAGGCAAATCCTTGCATCAAAAGGTTGTTCACCATCCACAGGCATTTTCTTCAAACAGCTAAAGCCAGAACTATTAACTACTGAAAGAAACTGAAGATGTCTCAGATAACTGACGAGGAGATGACTGACTGCAGGTCAGCCTATGAAAGCTTGGCATCTCAGATGAAGAACTGTTTTCATGTACTACAATGGTCTGTGCTAATGCTTTCATAGAAAGATAGAGCACAAACCGTTTGATAACAAACAAACCATGGGCTCATAGCTTATGGAAAAAAGAACAGGAAATACACTGAGCTGAAATGCAGAGAGGGTCATACTTTCTGTTACATTTTATGGACTCTGTTTTTTATAATCAAAAAGGATCTTGAAAAGCCAGAACACAGAGATGCAGGCATGAAATGCCATGAACAAGGATTACACAGATAAAACAAATAACTATACAATCCCCTTTTGGAGGTGATCCATGTGAGCAGGTGAAATGCAAGGCCTCTCTGTGCCACACAATGGAGTGCAAAGAACTTAGTGTCAGAGGGCACTGAAACCCCTTTGCAAACCTGCAGCCACTTCAGAGCTGAGCTGGGCGCAGCTCGGCCAGGCCCCGAGAGCCCAGGCGACGCACTGCTAAGGCAGCTGCCCCACCACTGTGGTGGGTTTTGGCTCTCTGCAGGGGTCAGCATGCTGCCTGCGGTGGCACCGACACCAACATCTCTTGGCTATGCTCCACAGTGCCGTGCCACACGTGTCAGCTGCGAGGTGGGCAGACTTGCCCCAGACGATCTGTTGAAATCTCATTTGGCCAATACCCCTCTGGAGCCCATCAATAAATCCTTGAACGAAGTCCTTTTGCATAGCCAAGTGAACTCCCCATCTCCACCCTTTGCCAAAATAATCCATTCTAATCTGCTTTAAACCTTGTCCCGCTGATGTGTCACAATTTTTTTCCTCACCTCATATCTCTTTTTCCCCCCACAAGAGGGCACCAACACTGCATCCTTTGAGACACTTTATTTCACAATGAAACGTGTGCCTCAAAGGAAATTGGGGGGAGAGAGGCCAGAGGGACCAAGCAGCAGGTTTCAGATCTGGAGCAACTCCCTTTCCCCTCAGGGCTCCACAATTTTAATTCCAAGGTTTTGATTCAGAAACATCTCTGGTGACAGCTGCATGAAGCCTCTAATAGGAGATAGTTGCATAAAGCCAGTAACAGGAGATGGTTGTTCGCAGGCACATATTTGATTTAATTTCTCCTTTTTTGTCTCTCAGCCACTGCTTCAAGCAGTGAGACTACAAAAAAGGGTGTCTTTGGAACTAGAAACCTTCATGGACCTTAAGAGAAACCACTCAGAGAGCTGAGAAATACCAGACAACAAATGTCTCTTGAAATAAAACATACATGAGACAGCCAACAGACAAATCCTATTCAGGGAAATCAGACTGAAGTAAAAACATAACTAAAATTGCCATAGGACAGGGAGAATTGAGTGAATAGAGAACAAGCTAAAAAAGTCCTTGTACCGCATAACCTGACACAATGACAGCTACGAGTGAGACAAGATAAATATGCAGAGAAAATGAAAATTGAGAAAGGAAAGGAATTACTTAGTGTGGTCTATGGGTTTATGCTTACAAATATGAAAATAATTCTAAAGAAAGGAAAATGTAGACTTAGTAGCAGACAAGTTTCCTGTACAAGGTAGAGAGCCCCACATGCTCCCTTGCAAGCAGTGAATGCCTGCATTTAGGCCCTAATTTGGTTCCCTTATTCTGGAATTTGTAAATGCTGGGCTAGACTTCAGGAGCAGGACACAGCTCCCAAGAGGGTGCTACTCTGGCTTCTGCTAGAGCTCTGTTTTATGTAATCTACTAATGGTCATATTTTTACTCAACTCTGTGATCAGGGAATTGTAAGAAACCCATGTGATGCTCTTTCCTCCTCTCTCCTCCTCCAGCTCCACTGCTTGCACACAGCACTTCCTTAGGTAAAGGCAGAACTGTTTTCACCAAGTCCTACAACTTGAGAACCAGGGGTGCTTGAAGAAACCAGTAGCAGACTGGGTAAAAGAAAGTGCTGCTTTATAAAACACGTAGTGAATTTCTGGTACTTCCTGCCACAGGAGGTTGTGGAGGTGAGCAGAGCAGCAGGTGAAAAAAGGTTTCAGACAAATTCGTGGGCAACAGATAGAGATGGAATGTGAAAACTCTGGGCAGAAATATATTCTCTAATATCCTAACCCAACTATTTCAATGCTGAGGGGGTACAAGGATTATGGACTGCAGACTATGGCCAAGCTTGCGTGGTCTCCCTGAAGAACTGCTTTTACTGCCACTCGTGGAGAGAGGACACTGAATGACAGACCATTGCGCTGGCTCAGGAGTGCAATTCTATATCCTTGTGTTCCCCCTTTCCACACTTCTGATTTAGGCGGAGCTATAAAAATCACAACATTTACTGCTATGATCACTCATCAAAATGGCTATCTAGAGGCTGCGCGGAAAGTGGGGAAGCTACAAATTGGTGCACCTTGAAAAGCTGATTTGAAAAAGGACTAGAGAGTATTCACAAGCCTCTCAAAGCCACCACCTTGCAGGGACCCTGAGTTGGATGCTGCACACAGAAAACCTGCTGCAAAATGCAGCATGAAGTGTCAGTGGAACCATTTGCTATCAGAAGATGAATTTCCCATAAGCTAAATGCCCTTCACCAAACTGCATCAGTTTGGCTTAACTTTATTTTGGCAATGAAACAAAAAGGGGAAGGGAAGGTACTCTTGGTATTATCCAAACATCCCATTCCAATGTTTTTTGAAGGAAACATTTTTATTTTCCTTCTTTTGATTGAGCTTCAAGAACATTTTTGTTTTAAGTATAACAAAATAAAAGAACGGAAATCAAACTTTCATATGTAGTGGTCCATGGATTCTGAGTCACTTTGACAGTTATGGAACATGAAGTTGCACTGAACCATCAAAGAATGAGTATAACTAATTTTAACAGGCATGGCGATGGTATAAAAAAAGGTAATGCTTAATGTTTCATGGTACAAGAATACCCACCATGTCCTCATTGTTGTCATAATATGAAGGTCTCACTAGGGACACTCACTGAGGAAATTTTAGTGTTTAATGCTGTAAGGAACACAGAGAGTAAACATAAGTCTTTGCAGGGGAAGGCCTCAAAAGAATCTCTCCTGGACTTTTAAAGGCTCTAATTTTCCTAATGTCCATAAAGGAATATCTTTCAGGGCCATATATTTATTTCATGGAGACCAAACCCTACAATTTCTCTTCACAGGACTAGGCAAATGACTTAGTTCTGTTAGAAACAATTACATTATTTAGCAAATCAGTTCTGCAAGAATACTTCAGCTCTGACTCAGAAAATTAAGTTTCTGGATCAACTTTTTGCATGGCCTTATGCTGGTCATGTAATCAGCCCTGTAGGTACTGGCAGTGATGGGCAGACCACACCAGTGTGGTTGCACCTGGGCATGCACATAATCCAGTGCACCAAACAACCCCGTTTTCTCTGTCAGCTTAACACCTACTTACCTGTGAGAAGAGATATTTCCCTACCTTATGAGGAGGAGGGGGAATAACAGAGAGACAAAATCTACTAACAATTCTGTAGTATTCATATACTGCAGTAGTGTAGGCGGCAGGAATACAGCTGAATTGTTATCGTACTCTATTTACACCTACTCATGGATGTACTGATTCATATGGGGAGCATTTGGAGAATACAGTGGATTGTATTTACCATTTTTCATTACAAGTATGAAAGTGGTGTTTGAATCTAGCCCACCCTTCTATGGTTTTTCATGTACCTCTTCTCTATTGAGGTGTATTTCTCGAAATGACTCTTTTGTAGCTTTTGTTCTGAAAGCAACTTTGAATAAAAACTACTGGAAGTTATAGCAGCTGCTGTACTAATTTTCACACATTTTACAATTCAGTCCCGGGTTTCACCTTAAACAGTTCCACTGCCTGTTTTGAAGGCTAAACAGACAACTTTGTTCAAATGACTACTGGCATCCCAAGCTGCATCGAAAGATGTAATAGAAATAGGCTTTTGTCCTAGGCTCACCCTATGGGGTATCACAGAACAGATAGTCCGTTACACTCAATATTTTGGAATTTGCATAATTATTGGGTTTTTTCTTTCACAGTAAATATTTCCTCCACAGCAGTTATTGGGGGTTCATACTGGGAGACTAAAAAATATGTAAAGTGCAGAAAGAGAAGTCTGGAACAGTAATATTAAAACACTTACCATGTTCCATGCATTAGCGCAGTAAAAGCTGTAGAAGTTAAATTGTCTGTGGACTCAGCACAGACAAGGTGCCAGGAATCTGCAAGTTCTAATCTCCTCTCTGCAGCTCTAGAAATAAGCATGAGACAATTAACTCATCACACTTTATTGCTTGAAAGCATCTATAAACTAAAATCATATTTCAGATATTCTTCCGTAATTGATTCACGGTTTTAACAGAGTTATTTTCTTAATGGCCTTTCCAGGCCATAACTCTTGATACATAAGCCTGTCCAAAATGTGGAAACTTGTTTCCTGATCCATTGCCAGAAATATTAGGATAGGGGAATTCTTCCCAGTGAACAAAATTCCTTATCATTTTAGCATGAATTTTTGTTTGGCCTGGGATTTGATAGCTGTAATCACACAAGTGTTTCATAAGCTCCTCTTGGTGTCAGAATTCATTACAAAATCTCCTGCCTAGGAGATGTTTCCATCCTTTCTTCTTTTCCCTTTTTCTTTTTAAAAGAAGTGAGATAATGCTTGAGAAAGACGCCAGATCAAAAGCCCTCAAGTCCTCCTAGCTACACTCTAAATCCCATGTGAAGAAACACTCATCTCTCCTCCCAAGCATGACTCGTAACCCTTGGTCTAATAAAATAATTGAAACCTGCTCCCAGGCTCTCCTGTGCTCAGCCATCTCCCTTGAAATTCTCAAATAGGATGCCCGGTTGTTGGCCTTTGAACCCACAATGAGTATATGGAAGCAAAGTAATTAGTTTAATATATCTAGAGAGCATACAAGTTCCTCTCATGTCTGGGTCTGATCCTGCAAGGGACAGTGTATCCTCAGCTGCCTTTGACTAAGGATGTCTAAGCATTTCTGAGAAAGCCAAGACTAGCTAAAATTAAAGCTCTGGATGGAAGAATACTGCTAATATTAAAGGAATGACAAAGCAATTTTGCATTAGCAAAAATTAAAAATAAACGCAAAAAATGTAGAAGATTATGTAGAATGATAACAAAAAGATAAAATTAATAGCAAGGAATGCTATAGAGGGGGGCTGAAAGAATGAGGCTGATAATAAAGACAGAGATGGAGTAATGCTAATTCCCAAGTTATCAAGCTTGGCAATAAACCTGTTAGTAAAATCCTGGCTCATCAGAGTAGAAGTGAATTTGTAAGGGATAACTTTAGGTAGAATTATATATTGTCATCTCATGGGACGGACAATACAGGTATATGTCATCACTGGCAGCACTTCACGAAGACAGAGGAAGAGAGGGGAAAGAAGTGTCTAAATCAAAGCACCCAAGGCCCTTCTCTTTCCCCCAAAGGCACTAGCTGTTGCATGGGAAGGTAATTTGCAAATGTAGGTCCTGGTTTCAGGGAATGGGAGTTCCTGCCCGGACCCTTTGCTTCCTGTGAGCCTGAAAGGATCTTCCCCCCAGAGAACCTATATCTCTGCCTCTCACAAACTGAGCTGCTGCCTCCTGGTTTTCTCATGTCTGCGAGAGAGCTGCTGAGATCTCTGAGGATTCCTCTGCCCATAACTCCTGTCAGTGAAATAAGAATGCCTTGCTGAAGAGCGTAGGCATCTTCACAAATTAGGAAATAAACCTCAGAAGGTATGGGTTTTCCCAGAATACCAAAATACAAGGGAAAGGGACACAGATATTCACAGAACACAGTTCCACCAGAGAGAGACTCTCAAGGCAATTTTTGAACAATCTGGACACATTATTGTACTTTGTATCAAGCTTCTTATATTTTTCTCAAACTTTTATTGTACTTTCTCTTGCACTTTTTCTTGAAGAAGCAAAATAAGATGACACTAAACTTTTAAATAAAAATACTAAATTTGTAACATGCTCTGCCACCTTCCCAAGAAAACAGACTGCAATAGTAGCCTGTTTAATCAAGAAGGCAACTGTTTTACTTTCAGAGGCAATTTTTCAAACCTCTTCACTTCCTGTCCACATCACTGTTTAGGGAAGTAAATTTTCCAGCACAGACAGACATGTTTGTCATATCTACTGGTGGCCTTTTAATTGCAGTGGCTATAGTATTAGGTCGGGGTCCAGATACTAGAGTTATAGGCGTTGACTATAGCCTCTTAACTAACCTGTTGCATAAATTCTGATTCAGCAATATATTACAAGCTGGATTCATTCTTTACATTAATGGAAATACAGCTTTTAATGCACTTGGAATACAGTGCTGGAAATTTTGATTCAGCAGCAGATTATGTGCTCAATTCATTCATAATATTAATGGAAGTTTTAAGTGCTGTTGGAAGATGTCACTGGAAGATTTTTTCTTTTTCATTACACTGTTTTCAGAAATACATTTGAGGGCTTTTTAGAAGTTGCATCCAGATGACACAGCAAAGAGATGCAGCTCTGGTTAATAGACAAAATAAACATATCAGGTACCTTGACATGTCAGACTTCCATGGGTCTAACTTCACTTCTGAAACATGACTGCGGAGCACTGAGGGTGGACCTGTTATCATCTGCTGCAAGACACTGGGGTGGGGAGAGGGTTTGAGCAGGAGAGTAACCTACATAGTAAAGATCTCTGTGGTCCCCTGGGTGTTTTGAGGAAGAACTTAACAATTGCAAGGGCACATTCAGCAGAAAGGATTTCAAGGGCCAACATCTAGGTTGGCCAGTAAATGTGAGCTTCACTTTTTCCACACTGTGCCTTGTTGGAGGGAGAAAAGATGCAGGGGCAAGCACAGAATCTGTATGTAGTACCAAGAGCAATGACAGAGGCCGCTGTCAGAAGACAGCACGGGCCTGGTGTGGTATTGAAACTCCTATCAATAACCTGTAAAACAGCCATGTGAAAAGGGCTTAATGCTACTATAGTCTTGTGGAAGAGGTCTCCAGAGTAGAATGTTTTAGCCTTGAGGGCAAGGCCTGCCTAGCTAACACCATGGTAAAAAAAGTCTATACCCACACTGCAGGACAAGTAAGAATATTTCCCCCAAATGTCCTATAATCCCAGTCTCTCATTCCTTCCCACAAAAGCTCCTGAAGCATTGCAGCTGCTCAGCTGCTTCCTCTCTAGCACAGCAGGTTCAGGGCTGTTCAGAAACCCGTCAGAAGCCCAAGCTCATTGTATCAGAGAGATGTGGGATTTTCTGTCTCACACACATCATGATAGTCATTGTGTAGATGCTACTAAAATTAGGAGCAACCACCTGCATGTGGTTTTAGGGCTCTGGAGAATCCAGCTGAACTTATAAGATAGGAAGAAGGGAGGGTGGGTGTCTGCTGGGGCCCAGGTATCCCCAGTATATGAATATATAGAGGGTAGTCATGAAAGTGTATTGATTCTCTTGGTAGATGCTGGAATAAAGCCCAGACCTTTGCAGACTGAGAACAGAATCTCGATTTTGTGCCAGCAGAGCCACCAGGATGGCTGACTTGCAAATTTGGATCAGCTCATGGAAATATGGACATTTTGTGATCACAAATACACCATTTGGATACAGGTTTTCGAATTAAAGCACACAATAGCTTCTCAGTATTGTAAAATGCTGCAGTGTAGTCCTATTTCAGCCTGAAGGTGAAGTCCAAATTGCATTAGAGTGTAAATCAACACAATAGAGATGACTTGGTTCTCAGTGGACATCACTGCTCTGAGGAGTGGCATCCTGGATGAACTTATCCTATTGCAACTATCCTAAATTCTTCAGATACGGGCACTAACAACAACATATTTGTAAGCGTCTTTAAGTCATGAAGAATACTGCTGAACATGTCACACTATGCATTTTTGCTGACATCTCATTTCCTCTCTCTTATTTTGTGGTGAAGGTATAAACAGGGTTTATTACCAAGTCATCCTTCCTGTGGTAACAGATGGAAGTAACAAAAACAGCCCAAAAAAGGGTTATTAACATCTATGGCAAACTTTTCAATACTCTGGCCATTAATTTTGAGTACTGCAAGCTGGAAGTTATTATCACGTCCAAGTGCACTCAGTCTCCAAAGAAGGAAAAATAAATAATATGAACATATGTTTGATAGAATATTGATCCAGAAAGAGACATAAAATATTTGAAAATGTATACAACACTAAAAATATTATTAGGAATAATAAAGTTTTTTAAAAACTGACCTAGAAATTACTAGTTTTATGGACAAGCACTTGATTTTACCTGTGTTAGGTTTCAGCTGCAGAAGAAAAAGGTTGCTGCTGAACAATGGGCTATTACATGAGCAGTTGCCTCCTGCAGCTGTAAGCTCAAAGCCTACTTTTGGATACAGAAAGAATTTGGTGATGCTAGCCTTGCTCCTTTCTTCATGTAGCTCATAAAACACACTGACAAACTGGCGGTCCCATGGCAAAAAAACCCGCAAGATTGGATTAACAGGATTCAGGGTTGAGGTGCACTGGCTGAACTACAAGATGAAGCCTGTACAGAACATGCATTATGTCTAGTTTAAAGCAGAGCAATTACCTGTTCAATTTCATGACTATTAAATGCACTTATAATTAAAATTTGAACGTCTGGAGTCTATACTATTTTTTCCAAGCCCCAATTATGAGTAATAAGATTTAAGTTTAAGTTTAACTTGTTTCTTAATAGAGGGTAAAAAGCTCTTATAAATCAGTCAAATAAGAATTGCCATTGAAGAGGTATTACTGAAGAATTGCTGTCGAAGTAAAACTAATTAATATCTGTCACTGCAAACAGTTAACTACAGAAAACTTTCCTGCTTAACTATCAGAACTATTAAACCACCAGGACTTACATCATCAAAAGAAAAGGTAGGAGAGAACACACTGTCTCTTTTGACATCAGCTTTTATCTTCTGCTCTGGTGAGATTCTGAAGTCTTTTTTCATGAAATCTGACCAGACAGAACTGAAGCCAGGTCTGGCTCCCCAATTAGCTCTAGTAACGTGGTGTCAGATCACGTTCTCAAAGAGCTTTCCCTTAAGTGAACTTTTGGATCACAAAAATACAAAAAGAGACAATCTTTAAAGAAACTGAGATGATACGTTTCACTCAAGTGACCCAGAGATAGTTCTGCCACCCTTGGACCCAGAAATGGTGGCCAGCTCCTGAGAGCGCACAAAGTAGCCTCAGGTGTCCTCCATAGCCCTGATCACATATCATCCCATGGGGCTGCTTGAAATGGAGGAGCACTATCCACATTCAACAGTCAGAATCAAGCCCACTCATTAACTTCTGTCCCTGGTGATTTACATCTATTCCCATAAAGCACTTGTGCCCTCGGACCTATGTATTATTGTGGCAAAAGAGATAAAATCCACACCTTAGAAGACCTGAAGTACAAGATTTGATGGCTGTCTGGTGCAATATTGGTATTTTCTTCTTAGCTTTGGGACATATTCTTAGCACTAATTGCAGATTCTTATTAGTGGAGCACTTACTGGATGAGTTTTGTGGGTCAATGCTTCATAAAGCAGTAGATTCAACTTCCCATGGTCTGTCCCAGCCCTGGAAACCTACAACAGCTTCTATGAAGAAAGCTTTGATTGCTTATTTAGAAGCCCACCGAGATTTAGCAGAAATGTTTGTGGCGTGAACATCAAGGCTCTGAGCAAGCTCGGATAATTTTGAAGCTGGCCCTTCTTTGGTAGGCCAACTGGACCAGATATCTCAAAAGGTCCCTTCCAGAAAAAAATGTTCTCTGTTTCTATGATCACGCCTTGCATTCCACTGCATGTGCAGAAATACATGACAGTAAATGTATACAACCAGATCAGGCCCTAATAGACCATTTGGGGAAAAAAAAAAAAAAGTGCAATCATGCTTTGATTGCACCCTTTTTATAGTAACTCTTCTGTGATAGCTCTCCTGAAAAGCTATTTTTATCAGCTGTAACTGCAAACCATATATCCCAAATATTTTCCTGACAGAAACAAATGATAAACAAAGTTAAGATTCTACTTGAGCTCAACACAGGACACCTCCACTGGATATTCTTTGTCTCTCCCACTCTCCTTTTGCCTGATAAGTATTCAGAATATCCACGCCCAATAGCAACCAGTGTGGGAATTCAGGGTGGCAGTGGTCTCCCCTCCTTCGGCACCAAGGTGAGGAGCCAGCACACACTGCCGTTTCCCCAGGGCACCTAAGAGCCAGGAAAGTGCTGGCAAATTTTAGGGAATTAAATGAGCCACAAGAAATCCGATCAACACACTGAAGTGACTGATTTATGATGAGAGATTAACAGACCTCAAGTTAAAAAGTTTGGCCAAACAATGACTAAGGAAAGGGATATTTAACTATACTTGGTATGGTTTTCCTTTTGCTTTAAGAAGGTATAAGGCTGAAAGAAGAAAAGTGTGCTTCTACATAAAGGCTAGAGAAATAGTTTAAAATGGTCCAATAGTTTCTGATTGGAACTGATTAAAAACCAAAGACACAGGTTTCTCAGATGTGCAAACCAAGATAGTGCCACTTCTTTTAACTTCTTCATAACAGCTGAGGACCTGTCCTGCCCGATTTTGATCTTGACGCTTGTCTGAGTATAGAAGAGACAGACCTTGCTTTTCTGAATTATCTCTCCACTGCTAACCTGAGCGGCGGCAGTTAGCTTAAGGGATGGCAGAGTAACTCAGTCTTCATAACCTGTCAGTCTTTGGACCTCTTGCTGAATGCCTGTAATTTTGGTGGCAATTGTGCTGGTGCTCATACTCTTCATGGTGCCCCACTCTTCATGGGCTAGCTGTCCCATAGAAACTGGAATAAGATTGTCTAGGTGATTTTCAGGAGAAATGCCTGAAAAGGGAGACCTGTGAAACGGCAACTAGTCTCTGCAAAGCAGCGGTGGAAGCCCCATCATTTGCATCAGTCAAACTGAACTGGAAACAGAATTGGTGGATTTTCCAGTGGAAGAAATATGGTGAGAGCTCGGGCGAAGGTGAGTGAGCCGGCCTAAGTATTTGGGTGAGGGAGGTTAATATAAACCTCCTCCCAACCCAGCCTCAATGCCATAATCTGATACTTCAGACTGCAGTGCCAGTGCTCATCAACCCGACTTGAGGCTTGATGGTTTTCTGCTATTTGGAATGCTGCTCCCTCATCCTCAGTCTGTTTTTCTGCTGTAGCACACAGTGGCTTTGACAACGGCTCCAGCCTGGGGAGAAGCCCTGGTGTTGACTGCTACTCATCTGGCCTGGGCCCATGGCACTCAAAATCCAAAGGGCTTAAATACGTTCTTCTAAGTAGCTGTGAAAGCAGACAGGATGGAAAAATAAGGGGGGTGATCCAAAGACTAGAAGAAAACGAAAGCAACTGTTTTTAGTGTAGAAAACAGATGAATGGCTGAGAATCTTTCTCCAGTTAAGAATTAGTTTGAAGAAATAGTTAAATAAAGCTGGAGACCTCTGACAACAGGACATGCTCAGCTTTCCTACACATCACCTCCTCTAAATTTCATCTCTGACAAGCAGAAATCTCCTTAAGAGGTGACAAAGAAGGCCAACCTCCAGGTCCACTACATCATTCTCCTTTCTAGGCAGTCCAACTAATTGTGACAACAAATCATGCTTTGGCTTTGCAGTTTTCAGCTGACCACTGGAGAGGAGCTGAGCCACATCCCGTCCATCTATGTCTTGGAGATTAATTGCTATGCAAGCAACGATTAGCTAATCCATTGTTCTGGATGAACATTCCTTAGCTTTCCCAAGAAAAGAGAATATTTGACTTTGCCGTTCATAATAAAGACAGTCAAAATTCCCTACTGTTAGCAGTTACTATGGTAACTGCTGGCAATTTATTTTAAAAAGGGGAAAGACTCATTTTTTCACTGGTTACCTGATTTTGTTTTGTTTTCTTCACTTGCAATCTGATATTACATGTAAAACAGCTACCAAAGACTATTGTCACGGCCAGCTTAAAGACCCCGTGATCTAAAAGGCCAAATCCTGCCCACTGATCTTTAACCGAAGTTTCATTGACTTCAACAGAACTACTTGGAAGAGTAACCCAGCAGGAGGAAGTTTAAAAGCCTCTATCTTTTGTATTCCTACTTCAATTTATTGTATTGAGAAAACAACATAGCTAGCTCTTTGTCAGATAAAGGTCTGAGCTCAGCTTTAGATCCAAGCTCACCAACTTGAATTTGAAATTGGGAGTGAGGGTTTGTTGCTACTCAGTTTAGTTACCACATTTTCAGTAGTAAACCAGCTTCTTTCATTGTTGCTTTGCTAGTTACCATTATATTTAAGGTTGCTACTACCCGTACAACAACCAAAAAACCTGGAAGCCTCAGATCTTTCCGTCTCTCTTCATATATTTTTATTTATATAAAAGCAAAGCTGCTTGATACTGGAAGCATGAGTGCCATTCTTTATTCTGGAAAAAAATAACAACTTGTGCCTTTATAACCTGTCAAATGAAAATGACCAAACTTAAATTCTAGTCTAAATTTTGCAGCTGGATCCATGCTATGAACTTCACTAAGAATATAAAATACATTTCTACTGAAAAATAAAGCCTATTGTAACATGAGAACATTTGGGAACCATTAGCAGCATAAACGAAGTATCAGAGACAGCCTGTGACACCAACAACAAGGAAAGCCAAACAGTTTAAATCAAGACAAAGAAAATACCAAGAGACAATGTAAATTCATAGTTGAAAAGAACAAACTGGCAAGCATCTTAAAGTGATATTATGAGGGGAAGGAAAACTGGCACAACTTCATGGAAGTTAAGTAGTTGTTCTTGGAAATCAACTAAAATACATGGCATGGAAACATAAAATGATAAGAACTATTTGGCATGCGGATCCTATTCATGAAAGAACATTTCTACTTTAATAAATCAGGCTGTTTTAGGAAGTGCTGACTTTGTACATTTTGGCTTTATCAACAGTACTTCAATAATGTTTAGGAAATAAACTTCACAGTAAAACCTCGGGTGTTCAATTAGCTTTAAATGTTTTAGGGTAGGAACTGAGATAATTAAATTATAAGGATAATGGTGGCTTAATACACTGTGGCTCACATGAGATTTATACGTTCCAATATAACCTCAAGCTGTACATATGGCATTAGAGAGAAAAAAAATGAAGGAAAAAGAAAAAAGAAAAAGTTCCTGGTTGGAGGAACAAGAGCGTAGTATGGAATCTGACCGCATTGGACAGTTTCTGGCTTCTCAGGATTTGTTGGGGTTTTTTTTGTACTGGCTTTGTTTGGATGAAGTGACTAGGAAATGCTGCGCTTGCAAATGTCATCTTTATTGCTGCCCAACTCTCTGAAACCACGAGCAATGCTAACTGAACTGAACAGCATCTAAACACCCTGGGACTTATTTCACAAGATTCATTTCCTCCCCACGTCAATTATGCTCAGAGGGAATACAGTGCAAACCCCAAGCCTGGAAAAGCCTGTGAATATATGTCTGACCCACTCTCAAATTGCAACTGC
The DNA here is from genome assembly GCA_013398295.1 of Chionis minor. Lineage (NCBI taxonomy): Eukaryota > Metazoa > Chordata > Aves > Charadriiformes > Chionidae > Chionis > Chionis minor. Next base: position 194,679 of record VZSF01011009.1, on the reverse strand, counting down.
TGAAAAACAAGGGGTATAACTTTTGCTGTGCAAACTGGGAGCTGGGGAGGAGTGAGGGTTGGGGAATATGGAGATGGTAAGGAAGCGAGGAACAAGGGAGAGAGAGTGGGCCCATGCTGGGTGATTTGAAACTTTGCAGCTCCAATTTAGTGGCTGTTTTCCCATCTCATTCTCTAGCTGCAATTCAGTCATGCATTCTTCCTGTGGAGAAGGGCCCCTACTCTGCATGCTCCTAGTATCCCCCAGAAGTACGTATGTCAGATTTCTTGGGAAGTCTGGAAGGGGCTAGCTAAACCACAATCAAACAGTGAAATATTTTGAGGTCTTAATTTCAAATAAGAACGCCTTGTAAGAGGAGGACACAATTTTGGGAAAAGAAAAACAGAGGGAAGGCTGTCATTCCCAAATAACTCATGGCAGGAGAACAAACTTTAGGAATCCCTAGAGTGCTATGTGGTGAGCTGGCTTCCTCTTCCCTCTTAAGACTGAGCATGGTACCGGGCCAGCTGGGTGCCTTCTGGAGACCTTGGGCCACCTGGGCCAGAGGCTACAAGCTTTCAGAACATACAAGGGAGCTTGCCTGCAGCATTTGCAGCTGCTCAGCTCTTCCTCCTTTCCAAGACAAGGTTGTTTCCAGACAGATTGGTATAAATAACTTTGAGACACTGGGGGTGGAAGATGCTTAGCACTGCAATGTTTAAGCTGTTGACCCTAGAATGGAAAATGAGAGGAAAAAAGGGGTCAATAGAGTTCCACGGTAATGAAGAAACTCGTCACAAAGCCAGTTGACACTCCCAGAAAGAGCCATTCAAATCCCTGCTATCAGAAAATTCATAATATTCAAAGTATGGAAACCTCTGACTCACACTCCCTCTCTCCCAGAGCTTTACTACAGTCCAAGGAGCTCAGGAAGTATTAACTTCTTTGCCACAATAATCCTGAGCAAGTCAGTTCCTTTCCCAAGTTTTGGCTCGCTCTCCAGGTCTGCTACAGGCCATCCAACCAGGAAGACTGAGTGGATGAGGCCTTCTGTAGACAGATAGGAGCAGCCTCATGTTCACAAGCCCTGGGCCTCATGGGGGAGTTCAACCATCCTGATATCTGATGGAAGAACAACACAGCAGGGCATAAACAATCCAGGAGGTTCCTGAAATGCATTGATGATGAATTCCTTCTCCAAGAGGTAGAAGAGCCAATGAGGAGACGTACTATGCTGGACCTTGTTCTCACCAACAAGGAGGGGCTGGTGGGGATTGTGAAGCTCAAGGGCAGCCTTGGCTGCAGTGACCATGAAATGGTGGAGTTCAAGATCCTTAGGGCGGTGAGGAGGGTGCTCAGCAAGCTCACTATCCTGGACTTCAGGGGAGCAGACTTTGGCCTCTTCAGGGATCTGCTTGGTAGAATACCATGGGATAAAGCCCTGGAAGGAAGAGGGGCCCAAGAAAGCTGGTTGATATTCAATGACCACCTCCGCCAAGATCAGGAGCAATATATCCCAACAAAGAGGAAGTCCGGCAAAAATGCAAGGAGGCCAGCATGGATGAACAAGGAGCTCCTGGACAATCTCAAACAGAAAAAAAGAAGCCTACAGAGGGTGGAAGCAAGGACAGGTAGCCTGAGAGGAATACAGAGAAGTTGTCCAAGCAGTCAGTGATCACGTTAGGAAAGCCAAGGCCCAGATAGAATTAAATCTGGCCAGGCACTTCAAGGGCAACAAGAAAGCCTTCTATAGGTGTATCAGTGATAAAAGGAAGACTAGGGAAAATGTGGCACCACTCAGGAAGGAAATGGGAGACCTGCTCACCTGGGATATGGAGAAGGCTGAGGTATTCAAGAACTTTTTTGTCTTCACCAGCAAGTGCTCTAGCCACACCGCCCAAGTCACAGAAGGGAAAGGCAGGGACTGGGAGAATGAGGAACCACCCGCTGTAGGAGTAGATCAGGTCTGAGACCAGCTGAGGAACCTGAAGGTGCACAAACCTATGGGACCTGATGAGATGCATCTTGAGGGAACTGGCAGTTGAAGTTGTTAAGCCACTATCCATCATATTTGAGAAGTTGGGGCAGTCTGGTGAAGGTCCCGCTGACTGGAAAACATAACCCTCATTGTTAAAAAGGGAAAAAAGGAAGACCTGGAGAATTACAGGCTGGTCAGTCTCATCTCTTTGCATGTCAAGACCATGGACCAGACCCTCCGGGAAACTGATGAGGCACATGGAAAATAAGGAGGTGATCAGTGACAACCAACATGGCTTCAGTAAGGGCAAATCATGCCTGACAAATTTGGTGGCCTTCTACGACGGCGTTAGAGCATTGGTGGATAAGGGAAGAGCAGCTGACATCCTCTACCTGGACTTGTGCAAAGCATTGGACATTGTCTCACACAGCACCCTTGTCTCTAAATTGGAGAGATATGGATTTGACAGATGGACCACTGGGTGGATAAGGAGTTGGCTGGACGGTCTCACACAAAGAGTTGCAGTCAATGGCTCGACATCCACGTGGAGATCAGTGACAAGTGGCATTAATCAGAGGTTGGTGCTGATGTTGTTTAACATCTTCGTTGGCAACATGGATGTTAAGATTGAGTGCACCCTCAGCAAGTTTGGAGATGCCACCAAGCTGTGTGGTGCGGTCGGCATGCTGGAGGGAAAGGATGCCACCCAGAGGGACCTTGACAGGCTCGAGAAGTGGGCCTGTGTGAACCTCATGAAGTTTAACAAGGCCAAGTGCAGGGTCCTGCATGTGAGTTGGGATAATCCCATGCACAAATACAGGCTCGTGGAAAATAGCTTGAGAGCAGCCCTGAGGAGAAGAACTTGGGGGTGTTGGTGGATGAGAAGCTCAACATGAGGCACAATGTATGTTCACAGCCCAGAAGACCAACCTATATCCTGGACTGCATCAAAAGAAGCGTGGCCAGCAGGTCAAGGGAGGTGATTCTGCCCCTCTACTCCACTCTGGTGAGACTCCACCTGGAGTACTGTGTCCAGCTCTGAGGCTCCCAAAATAAGAAGGACATGGACCTATTGGAAGGAGTCCAGAGGAGGCCTACAAAGATGACCAGTGGGCTGGAAAAACTCTCCTATGAAGATAGGCTGAGATAGTTGGGGTTGTTCAGCCTGGAAAAGAGAAGACTCCAGGAAGACCTTATAGCAGCCTTCCAGTACTCAAAGGGGGCCTACAGAAAAGATGGGGAAGGACTCTTTATCAGGGAGTGATCTAGATAGGACGAGGGGTAACGATTTTAAACTGAAAGACAGTAGATTTAGATTAGGTATTAGGAAAAAATTCTTTCTGTGAGGGCGATGAGGTACAGAAACAGGTTTGCCATGGAAGTTGTGGATGTCCCACCCCTGGAATTGTTTAAGGCCAGGTTGGATGTGTCTTTGAGCAACCTAGTCTAAGGTCCCTTCCAACCCAAACCATTCTATGATTCTATAGTTTGTGAACTGTGACACCTCCTAGCACTGCTTGCCTTTCCTCTTTATGCTGTTTGCTCCTCAAGGCAATGTCTGCCATGTACTATGCATTTACACAATGGTTACCAAAACAATATATTCAGAGCAGTTTCACTTAATCTATACTATTTGACTGACTATTTTGTGGCACACATGCAATGGACTAATTTAATTTCATGTGGATGTGTGTTCATGTTGACTTGCTCAGAAATGTCTTTAGATTAAATATTTTGTTCTACCATCAGCTCATTTTGTAGGTGAATGAATACACTCCAGAGCTGCATAATTTTTTTTTTTCACTAGACCAATGCTATTCAAAGGGGGGTTATACTTTAAATTTGAGAAAAGCTGTATGAGCCCATTTAGCAGCCTTTTCACTTATCCATGGAGAGCACTTAAAGGAAAATATTATTCCCTGACTGCTTCAAGTGAAGGCCTCATCAACTCTTTCAGGAATGACAGGAAAGATCTTTTAGAAAGACACAGACCAGCTGAAGAGAGCCCAAAGGAGAGAACCAAGAATGATCAGATGTCTAGAAATATATGACTTACAGGGAAAGATGAAATAATTTGGGATTTCTTATTCTAAAAGAGACTTCGAGAAGATGTGATAACAATCTTCCAATACATAAAAGTCTGCTTCACAAATGAGAGGGATAACCTGTTTTCTCATGGTGGGTATAATGAGAAGTAATGGATTGAAACTGCTGCATGGCAGACCTGGGTAAGATACTGGGAATTGCTTTCTCCCTCTAGGGATATAAAGCACTGGAATAGATTGACTAGAGAGATTGAACAGTCTCCATTACAAGGGGTCAAAAATGGCATAAGTATAATCCTTCCTTCCTTCCTTCATTCCTTCAGGCTGAGGGATGCTATAGATGACCTCCCTCCCAATCCTGTGATTCTTTGTGCTCCCAGATCTATCTTCATGTATAATGCAGAAACTCTGCATACTGAGCAACAGAGATAATAGAGAAACCAGCATAAAGGAAATCTTGCACTGAATGAAATCATCACTACTCGAAGTATAGGAAGTACTTTTGAAGGGCTTCATTTTATTGCTTATTAATAATTTTATTTCAGTTATTCCTTTTATTGGTTGCTACACACCAGTGCTGAATCCAGAAACAAGAAATGTAATGGAGATCCTTGGATATTGTTATTTTATGTTAGATGAGCAGAGCTCTAAACTTGCAGCAATCTTGGCAAAAGCAGGTGCTTTTACACAAACAGAGCCCAAATGGACTTTGTGGACTTCTGCCATTTGAGCAGCTGCCCACATCTGCCTGGAAGTCCAGGAGAACCAGGAGAAACATTTCTAGTCCTTCCCCCTAGCAACAGCCTTGAAAAACAATCTGGAGCTTTGAGAGATTGTCATTGATTTTTCCTTAAGATCACAGGTTATTCACAGTTCCTTCTGCAGCCTCATGCTGGATGCAAAATGCCTTTTTACTGTATTATTACTTTTTTTTCCTATTAAATAAACTGCTGACAACACTGTCAATGCTTAACTTACAACAACAGCAGGAATAATAGTGTAGTTAAGTTCAGCCCTCACAGGATAACACTGAATTGATAAAACGTGAAACTATCTATTACCTGATGCATGAATAATGCCTGTAAAAGCTGTTATTTTTTCATGCTCAGCAGAGTTAAAGATCAATAAAGTTTTGTAAAGGTTTGATCATTTCAAAATTTTACAATTTCAGAACACCATTTTTTGTGAAAAACGTCTGTTGGATATTTGACAAAGTACAAATAGCACTGGCACACAAGAGTCACATGCCACATTGACTTCATAATCTTTCCTTCTCTCTCTGACAAATAATTTCTGCGCCCAGTGGCACAGCTGCCTTGCTGACAATATCCCTGGCTGCTCTACACACAAGTGCTGAGGTGCCCGGGCTGCAGCCACGGGCATGTGAGTGAGTGGCAGAACAAAAGTTCATCCTCTATCATAAGGAAAAAGCCAGAGAACTGGGAGCCGGAGTTGCAACAGGCACAGGGAAATCTAAAGTTACCCAAACTCACCCAGCAGCTTGATTCAGCTGCCTGTGCTCCACTGAAACAAACTCACAGGAAACCCACCTGCAGAGAGTCAGTGGGGTACACTTCAGTCAGCAGTGACTCACATCCCTTCTAGCATGAGGGGACAAAGACTCATACCCAAGGAGCATGACAGTCATCAACTAGAAGCTGCTTGGCTCTTACATTACTCCCAGCTGTAAATCAGAAACAGGAATAGAAACATGGCATAACTGAAGGTACCAATTTTCTCCCAGCTGCTTGACCAAAGTAGAAAATCAATAAATGAGCAGGAGGAAATCCAGAGAGAAGGGCCAAATTCATCCCTGGCATATTCAGATATAATTCTACTCACTGTAGAGGCACAGGTGCCATCTTCTAGATTAAGATTTGGTACAGAGATGGATAATGACCAAAGCAAAATAATTACATGCTGCTGCAATGAAATAAAATATATTTGTGGAAGAACATAGCTGTCTTTAACCCCATTTTCTTTTGTATACTTTTTTTTTAATCTCCTGAGAAGAGATTCACATATATGTAAGAAGGATATTCAAGAAGACAAGACCAGAAGAGACTCCAGGGAAGGAAGTCTGTATTCCTCCTATACTATTAAATGCAATTTGCTACAGGTATCAAAAAGGCTCTGTCTGTAGAGCCAAATTCTTAAGACAAACATGGAGAAAATTAAGCTTCTAGCAGTAGTTGATGGTGTGTCATTAAGCAGACAGGACCTAGTGTGGCTTGAGGAGCAACTGCAGCATAAAAAGTAAAGCTAATGACAGTACAAGGCTCACAAAAGGGATGCACAGCAGAGCCATGTATATGCTGTCCCCAGACTTCTGAATTCTCACATTGTTCTGATTTTGAAAGGTGTCATATGGCGGCACAGCAGGCTAATGATGTAGCATGTTCAGAGGAATTAGTTTAAGGGGCTTTTTTTCCCCCCAACCCAGTGAAAAATAGTAGAAATAGTGAATTTTTGGAACTTAATGGGATCATACTGTTCTTTCCTCACATTGTCAACTTCACTTAATTTCCTCCTTCCCATTAATGTGTCTAATGCATATGTCAGGAGGAAGCCTGACACACTAGTGGCAAACAGACTGTTGTACGAAGGCGGCAAAGTGTTAAAACAATTGAGCAAGTGAGTACTAAAGTTTGCTGCTCTGGCCATATGGTACAGTGTTTAATTTCCCGTAGTGAAAGAACGTGGCTGTCATAGAAAAAGATGATGAATAAATTTACTTGGGGCAACTTATTATAATGAAGAATGACTTCTCAGAGGAAGCAAACAGAGGAATTTAGAGTCTGATGAGAAGCATATGGGAAGCATTAAGATATAAGCAAGGGTAGCAAGGCTGTGTGCTTTAAAAATGAAAGACATTTAATCGATGCTTGTTGCTGGTGTTGACATATGGAAGTGAGAAATGGGTTTTGATTTGGAAGACAGGAAGAAGGTTAATAGCAGTAAAGGTGGTTGTGGAGTGATTGATACTTAGAATAACTAAGGCAGAAAGGGAGAGAGCACTTCATGCAGTCAGGCAATGTACTCAGGAGAACAATGTAATCCGGAAAATAAAGAACATGAAACAACTGCGCAGGTCACTTGGTTGTAAGGAGAACCGACAGGCCAAACTAGCAATGATCAAATAGTAGCCCATGGGCAGCAGGGGACACTGAGACAGGCAGGAGTGGCAGGGCTGGCTGTGCAAGGCTGGCTGAGCGGAGGAGATTGGCTGTTTCTCAGGATCAGTCTGGTGCAGAACCCCTGAACAGCAAATGATGGAAGGAGATGGGGTGGGAAGGAAACAGCAAGAGTGATGTATGAGGAGTATCCAGCATTGCTGCTGTCTCTGTATGTGTATTTTCCCAGCATGCATGCAAGGCAAATGAAAGGGAGTGAATGAGGTTGCATAGCTCTTTCCTCTTAGCAGCTCTTGCCTTATGTGGGCATTTTCTTTCTCAGAACCTGACGGGCACACTCAGCCCTGATGGTTGGCTCTTCCCTCTCTGCTGCAGTTCTCCCACAGCTCACAGGTATTGCACGGAAGGAAATGACAAGTGTCCCCAAACCCTTGCAGTATGGAGTGACAAGCGGGGTGAAAGCAGCCTGACCCTGCCTCCCCCAGCTCCTGCTCCTCAAGCAGTCCTGCTGGCCACCTGAGTGCAAGACCCATGGCAGCCTTAAACTTCACAGTGGGCTGTCCACCCATGTCAGTGCTAGGGTATGCATGGGTAGAATGAGGCTGAAGGATCACAAACAGACTTCCTCGCACAGTCGAAAACTCTCACGTCTCCCCTTTCCGAAGCCTGGGCTCGTAAGGTACAGCATCAGCCCCTAAGTACTGCTTTGAAACTCAATGAGGTCAGGCAGGCCCTGACATCAGAGGCCTCACGGAGAGCAGCCCTGTGCAAGTTGCAGCACCTGCAGGAGCTTAGCGACCAGCTTTGGCATGCCTCCCCCACCAACACACCCCCCCAGCTGCCCAGGGTGTGCAGAACTGCAGACGGGCTGAGCTGAAGTAATATTTTTCTCCCTGCAATGTATTCCTATTAAATCCAGCTTCCCAGAGGTGAAAGGTGAGCTCATGAGCTGCCATATGATTTAGCATTTAATACCAGCTTATTCTGCCTGTTTCTGTTACTTTTTCTAGATGATGGTCATAACTGTAGCACACAGAATTAATTCTTACTTGTTAAGTGCTGACATTGCATCTAGATAATAAACAATATATAATATGAATATGTAGCTAACCAACTGCACACTCTAGGTACCTTTCATTTTTCAAGTAATGTGCTAGCCTGACCTTTATGGTATGCAAGGTTAAAGAATGTATTTCAGAATGAAGAGCTAAGGACATGAAGTTAAAACAAAATGCAACCTAGGGTTTTACTTTTCAAGGCAATGATCTGCTTTTTACTAATTGGGCTTTGATAACACATTTAATGTGATACACCATAGAAAGATACTGGGTTTAACTGGAGAAATCAGACAGCTTTAAAATTCTAAAGAGAACTTGTGAGAACTTCTTAAGGGGAATGAGGGAATGAGGCAATCGTCTCTCTGTGCGGAAGACATTTCTGGTGGGAGGATGCTTAGCGTCAGCTGTCAACAGCTGGTATTGAAACCAATTTCATTCTATATCTTCTGTATTTTGATGACCTTGGCATGAAGAGCTGGTGTATGCAGAAGTGATTAACAGATGCACAAAGTCGAAAGGTATTGTCAGTAAAAAGAAAAGACTATCACTATATCAAGTGGGAAGAACTAGAAAAAAAGAAATGGAATAAAGTTTAGTAGTGTGAAGTCATGCATTTAGAGACTGGTAACAGAACTCCTTCTGTAAGCTTTGGCTCATTAGTCGGAAATGACTAAGAAGGAGGAAAACCTAGGTATATTATTTGATCACTGAATGATTATGAGCCAGCAATGTAATATGGCCACTAAAAAGGCAAGTAAAATCCTAAGAAGTGCTGGGTGAAAGGCTTCCAAGAGAAATAAAGAAGCATTGATGTCATCAAGACAAGGCTTGAGACTTGGTTTGGAATACTGGCCAAACCTATTCAAGGCAGAGTTTCAGACTGGAACAGGCTTGGAGAAGAGGGTGGAGTGAATTGGTGTGTATCAAGACATTGCTATAGGCATATCCTCACAGGAAAGAACTGTTTACTTTGAAGAATAAGGTTAGCACGAGAAAAAATAGGTCCAAATCAACTAGCCTTTCAGAATAGTAGGATTCCTATCTAGTTTCAAGTGGGGTCTGAACTGGTTATGAATCTGTGTATAATGTGGTTAGCAAGTGAGTTAATTATGGTCTTTATTTCATACTTTGGACATGAACAAATGGTAGGCATGCTAAAAAGAAAAAAGATATTGGCTGTGGCACTGTTTCACACTGGTTCATTGACACCAGACTTTTTAATATGTGGTATGTGTTCCCAGTCTCCAAGTAGTGAGGAGCTACAGCTGGTGCAAGCAGCACTACGGTAAGTCTCTGTTTGCCTGGCGTCACAGGAGGAAGAAGATGAAAATGAACAACTGTGGAGGGGACCAGAATGCCAGCAGCAGCCAGGGTGAGTCCCAGAATAAGGGAATGAGAAAGATGAAGGAGAATCATCTAAATTCACGAAGTTCTGACCCCACAGAGCTCAGCAAGTGAAAATCTCCTTCTGTGCTTCCTGAACTAGAGGAAAGAAGCAGATTTGTGCATTGGTCAACTGGGCATGGAGGTCTCCAGAGATCAGAGGAGGTCTTATACGTACATGTGGCAGTGCTACAGTCAGCCACTTCCCCTATTTCCTCAGGCCAAACCTGGGAGAGGGCAAGGTGAATACAAGGTTTAGCTGAAGGTGGAGTGAATTCATGAGTTATGATTTCTTCAACAGCACTGGTTGGGCTTTGAAGGCTCACTCTCCTGACAAAACATTTAGGCTTCCAAATAAAAGACTTTTGGAGGTGCAAGGGCAACTCACCCACCTCGCCTCCCAACCATCAATTCACCTCAGCCTGGAATTTAATTAAATATTTAATGAGCATAGCAGACAAAGATGAAATATCATGTTTAATTTTGAAATCATACTTGTATTTATTAGACCTTTAAAGTACCAATTTGGTTTAAAAATAATATTCCTTTAGTTTTCTCATGAAGGCCACAGAACTTAATTAATGAGAAAAAAACCCTAATTTTAAAGAGTCAGAGACAGGTAGTTACAGAGAAAATAAAAAAAATGTTCACAAAACATGGCTCATGAGTACACTGAGGTACTAGGAAACTAACTCTGAACCAGTCATCCTGTTGACAAGATAGGGATAAGCCAGACAGCTTCAGGAAGATGTTTGCTTTGCCAATGGATTTTTTTTTTCCCATTATTGACCAAGAAATCCCTGGGAGAAGGGAGAATGCTTTTCTTGCAGCAAGCACCATAGAACTTGAATATCCAAGAATGTTAACAAGGGAGATGCTGTAACAAGAGACAAATAAAAGGGCCTAAATCATCAATCGTTATGAATTGGCACAGCTCCCTTAAATCAAATTGTGCAGCTCTGATAAGTAAAGCCAAACTGAGCTCAATGGAGCAATGAGCTATTACCACAGCTAAGGACCTGGCCAAAAATCTTACAAAAGGGCAGAGGAAAGGGGGAGTGATATGCTGCATAGTTAGAGAGCAACCACATTGCGCTTGTGAAAGAAAAGCAGGGAATAAAATGAGAGTAAGTTAGGGAGAAGATGAAATAGCCCAGCTCCTTGAGCACTCACTCATGTCAGTGCAGCTACAACCGTCCACGCCAGCCAAGGACTGAGTCTAGGGAAAGGGCATTCATCCATGGAAGCCAAGGTTTTGAGGGATAGTCTTCAACTCCCAGAAATATAGCTAGAGAAATGTGCATATTTTTAACTTGAGTCATCCCTGAATAAAGCATAGCTGAAGTTCACCAAAGGTTCAGGGAATCAAACTGGTTGTACAAATCCAAAAACTGGTTCAGGAATTCACAAACACAAAGCAACTGCAATTTGTTCCTGTCTATTGAAGGAGCCTGAGGAGACCTAGTTTGTCTTTGCTGTATATGCATCCAGTAGGTGCTCACTCCTTCACTTGCTCTGAGGAGACCCCAGCAAAGCACGTGGATGCTACCACCAGAACAACTCCTTCATCTGGAGATGGGGACACAAAAATGGTAAAGGGATCACATCTGTCTTACAAGGAGGGGCTGAGAAACATAGGATTATTTAGTCTGAAGAAGGGAAAGCTCAGATGGATCTTATAATTACTTACAAATATCTGATGGAGGAAGTAAAGAAGAGAGAGATGTGGTGCCCAGTGGCAGGACAGGAGGCAGTGGGCACAAACTAAAATACAGGAAATTTGATTTAAACAAAGAAAAAAGCTGGTCAAAGAAGAAAGCTGGTTTCTTCTCCCAAGCAATAGGACAAGGGGAAATGGCCTCAGGTTATGCCAGGGGAGGTTTAGATTGGATATTAGGAACAATTTCTTTTCCAAAAGCATTGTCAAGCATTGGAACAGGCTGCCCAGGGAAGTGGTGGAGTTGCCATCCCTGGAGGTATTTAAAAGACGAATAGATGTGGTGCTGAGGGACATGGTTTAGGAGTGGTTTTTGGCAGTGTTAGATTTATGGTTGGACTCGATGACCTTAAAGGTCTCTTCCAACCTAAGTGATTCTGTGATTCTGTGAAAATACTTTTTCACGAGGAGTGTCATGGGACAGTCCAAAGCAGCCTGCTTTGAGCAGGGGGGTGGACTATATGATCTCCAGAGATGCCTGCCAACCTCAGCTGCTCTGCAACGCTGTGAAATACCACTCACTGAAATCCTCTGCAGCTACTGCATGGAGTAGTCATCTAAGTAAGTCTAAGAGAATCACCGAGTTCCAGTGAAATTAATTAGCAAGCACTCCTTTCTCTGAATAGATCCCAGGTCATTTTTCCACTTCTTCCAGTGTCCTTTTTTGCCCTGTCGCCTCAGGCCTCCTGATAATTATATAACTAGTACACTTCAGGATGAAGTGATTATAGACTGGGAGCTGCAATCACACTCCACACAAATCATATTTTCACCTATGTATGTGCTGTAGACCTGTGACCCAGTTGCAGTGCTGTCATACACACTGTGTAAGAACAAAACCTCAGTCAGTACCTCTTCAGCCAGCCAGCCAGCCAGCTCTTTACAAAACAAGCAACATACCTGCTTTAATGTCTACTCGAGGGATGTAATTATATGAATATAAGGAGGCCATATGTATGGGTTACATAGTTGTGTACTTACTGTTCAAGTAGAGAAGCCAGAAAAGCACATTATGTATACACACAAGTGGTTGCCTTGTAGGTTAATAGCACTTGGAGCGTACAATCTGGAGTGTCTAGATAAATGTGCACAATTACTTTGTAAAACTGAAAGGGATTCCCTTTATCCATGTTGAAATTTGCCTTCAAGAATGCCGAGGCTAGAGATACCTGGTTTAATACCTGTGGGAGTGAATGGTAATAGGCCATAGAATCTACTCTTTATCTGCGTAGAATCATTCTCTCGGACTTGAAAAAGCCAAGAGTCACTTGAAAAAAATATAATATATTTTCTAGCACAAAGAGACAGATTTTATCCTTTGAAGTATGTGGTTTGCGGGGAGGTGAGTGGTCAGGAATTCCTTGCACCTTATAGAAGGCATCAAGTATAGGTTTACTTCACATTGAACTTCTACAACTAGTGAGACTCAAGTGATTTCTCATTTGCTTCCCAGACTTATTCCTTTCCTTACTGCTAGAGCAACTGTGCACTTAATTCTCACCAGTCAGATCCAATATCTGCTTCAGAGGAAAGAAACTCAGATCATCTCCTGTCCTAGAGACTGTCAATAACAGTAAATGCCTAATTTGGTGCCATCACAGCACAGGCAGCACTGGAGTCTGGAAGCATTCAAACTCATAGAGAACAGAGCTGAATGCAAAAAGACCCTCATAATATTAACCCTTCAACATGAAGCTGGATATATGGAAAGCAACAGCTGACCTTGTCTAAGAGGGATGCCTACCAGCCAATACAGAATGGTTAAAGAAAAGAATGATTACCAGTATTTGTCCAGGAGACAGTGGAAGTATATGGTTAACAGCAGAAGACTGTGGGCCAGCATGAGGGAGAGCCATGCTGGAAGGGTGTGTGTGTGGGAAGCCTCAAGGAAAAAGGAATGTAACCTCACTGCTCTGCAAAATCCTGGGAAACATTAATATTGTGGTATCAATTATAAGTCACAGGAAATTATTATAGCATTGGTTAAGTACATGTGAGTTCACATTTGAGATGCTGTATGCCTTTCTGGTCACCTTATAAATGAAGGATATTATGGAAAAGTACCAGAGGGCAACAGAGATGACTCAGACACACATCAGTTTTTAGAAAGGTTAGGTAAACTGAATCTGCATTCTTTACGAAAAAGGAGATTGTAGGACTTACTAAAGTACTGCAGGCAACTTCTGAGAGAAGAAGAAAAAGCTGCTCTAGGCTACTTGAGCTAGGGTGCGTGAATGTCATCAACAAAGAACAGACAAACTAAAAGGACTGAGGAGGCACTTCAAGGAATAAATTAGCTGGGAGAGAAATGGAGAGCTGCTAAATAAAAAGTTGAAAAAATATGAGGGCAAAGGAATTATTTAGAGAGGGGGAAAAAGCATAGTCTGACAGGATAAGATAACCTTGGGCAGCTCTTTTTAAATAAGGCATAAAATATTAATCCAGCTGGATTTCTGTAAGTGTTGTACTGGAGGTAAAGCATGCTTGGCTGCATAATGCGTGATTGTAAGAGTCAATGATGTGAGTAGTATTAAATGCTACACAATAATCAGTTGACCAAAAGATGTATTTCTCTCTAGATCATGAAAATGGGATTATACCATCAGCACGAAAAATGTCAGAGAGCTGGGAAGTGCCACAGATTTCCTGTTTTCTGAGTTTCCTATAAATTAGATGGTCTCATAGGACTAGAAGGGATAAGAGTTCTCCAAAATCCATGAATATTACAGACTGCAGGAGGAAATCCCCTGGATATCTGAGCACGTCAGGAGGTCTGAGACATTGTTTTTTGGGACTGCCTGCTCTCATGTTGTGCTTCCAAGAACACCCCTGTGGTAGCACAGGTCTTTTCAGGAGTCACGTTCCTCTCATCATCCTGCGGATGGAGGCACTATGGAGTGAGTTCTCACAGGATATGTCAGAAGGCAAATCCTTCCCAGTTTCATGCAGGCTGATGTTTTTAAGGATGCTTTCTCCTATTCTTTTGTTTCCTTGCCTAAACACGTCTCATCAGTACCATATGTGAAATCCTGTGTGGGGCTTCCGCCACAGATGATGTAAAAATGGAGTTTCTCCAAGCAAGATACCTGCCATACCCTCATTTGTGAAGTGCCAACTCCTAGGTGGAGCTGGGGGGAAGTGTGAGTGTAGCCGTGGGGTGGCGATGGTACCTGAGTCAGGCTCCTTTAGGCTCCTTAGGAGCTCCTTTAGGTACTCTTAGTCAGGCTCAGAGTCGTTCTTATTGGCCTCTCTAGATGTGGGGCAGGCAAGGAGGGCTCCTGTGCACTATGCAATGTGGGGGCACTCTGCTGGCCCCTGGAGAAATCAGAGCTGACTACGGGCAGTGCAGAGCTGGCAGGGACTAGCTACTTTGAACCCAGCCACTGGCTGAGCAGGGACAACACCATGCCTCGTCCTGCCTGGCAGGCAAAGGAGCTCTCACCCCTTGTCTCTCAGTTCACAGCAGGTCTCATGTGGCTCTCAGCCACATCATAAGCAGTTCTTGAGACAAGAGAAATTGGCCACCCCTGTGTGAGACCCCTTTTCCTCATGACAGTGGTTAGAGAGGTTCCCTTGTGCTTATACAAGGTGCAGGAAGAGTGTGTGAGCTACAGATAGGCTTTTGTAATGTAAGACCCATACAGCAAAGGACACTACTAAATTCATGACATGGCAATGGTTTTATGGCACTGGAAGCGAAGGGAGCAGAAACATGCTCTCCAACAGCAGTGTTGGAGCGGGTGATAATCAATCTGAGAACTGCTGAACTTCTCCTATCGCTCCCTTAGGTCTTATATACCTGGACATGTGTAAATATGTTGTGTGTTTTTCCAACCTCTAATAATGATAGTAAGAAATCCCCTGTACCTAGGAAAGGCCAAAGATGGTGGAAGCATCTACAGAAAGGGCAAAGTAAGGAGGAATACTTATTTACATCATTGCCGGTAAAGAGCCTCAAGAGAGCAATCTCAGTGGCTCAATTTGTGATACTGAAACAAGTAGGAGCCAACAAGCAGCAGGAGCTGCTGAGCTGCTTGGGCAGTGTTCATTTTTTATGCAGATCTTGGAAATTGTTACCACTTTAGGAAAAACATAACTAAATAAAATAGCTGGGAGGCAAACAGATTTGAGTTTAAACAACATGAATTTAAAATACGAATAACGATCTTGGTAGATTAATCAATCCAAATGTTGGGGTTGTTGTTTGGGGATTTTTTTTTTCTTCCTCTGCAGCTGTATCTTGCTAAGTAACACATTTCTATTTCAAGGCTGTTAATGCCGGAGCAGCTGCAACACTCTCTGGGAATTTTTAAAAATCATGATGAAATTAAAGGCAGAGACATAAAAACAAATCCTTCACAGCTACCCTGGCTGATGGCATTATAACAGTAACAGTCATTTTCAGTACATCATATTCTTGGCTAATGCTACTTTTAGTCAGTGCAAGTCATAACACCGCATGTGTCTTAATGCATTTTTCTCTTTGCTACCTAAAGATAATTATCAAATATTAAGAGCTTCATGGTCTCCCTTCAAGAATGTAGTTTATCTCTTTTTTTCCCCTTTTTAAAATAAAACATGGAGTAAATGGATCACCAAACTGTCAGTTACAGCAGGTTTTGTTTATTTTTTTAAAAGAGGTCTGGATTTCTAAACTGTGTGCACCTAATTGCATAGAAACAAGAGATGTAATTGCAAGCACAAATTAGGTGTTTGCATATACAATAATGAAACTGGCCTGTTGTGTTCAGTAATTTGATTGTAGGAGCTGAGAGTGTGATTCTGAGCTCATAACATTTCTCTCAAATACAGTTTTGGAAAATAAAATAAAATAAAACCCAGATGTTGAGTGACCTGCCTATATGTACTTACAAAGCATAAGGCTAGGAGTGGAGCACATGCTACTGCCCTGTATCTCCTGTATCAGGAAAATAAACCATCTTTTTATAGAAGTCCTATTCAACTGCAGAGCTATAAGATCGATTGCTTTCAACGGTTGTTTGAGACAAAGAGCTAGGAATCCAAACTTTCACATCACACCAGTGCTGTTCAGAGAAAAGAGATGAAAGAACAAGCAAATCCTTTCTCCACTGCAAAAGCAGTGCCTCCAAACCACCTTTCTTCTAGGGTGTCAAAAGCCTCAACAGGCTCTAAATCATTTGTACAAAACCTGAAGCTCTTACCTCCTTAATGTCTACCAGGCATTTACACATGTGGAAATAGAGCCACCACCACTGGGAGGCACAGTATGCCTAAGACCCAGAATACATTTGCCATTTAGGGCAGAATTTGTAAAACCAGCTTTTACTTCAGCAGATGCAAACCAAGCAGAAGAATCCCTTAGTTAATAAGTCCAGACACTTGAAAATGCAGGCTTATTGTCTGCACAATAGAAGCCCCAAAAATACAATGCACCACAGGAAGAGAGCAAGAGAAGGCAGAATTACTCTATCAACCTAGAGAAGCTGGGCCTGTCAGGCAAAAGGTGTTGTGAGCCTGGGAAGGACACTACAGACTAGAAACAAGCAAAAATACATTGCAATTAGTCCTTTACCCTTCCCTTCAGAGATCTTCCCTTTCAGCTGGGGGAAAATGTAATTTCTCTCCCTAAATCCAGCAAAGAGCACAATCACAGGAGCAATGCACATACACCAGGTACCCGCAGGGGTTTCACAGTGTTCCTCTGACATCCACAGGAGTTGCTGTTAGGTTGTGTGAGCAACATCCTGCTGGTTCTGTCCTCAGTAAATGGAGGACATGAGGCATTAACCAGGGCAAACAATTATGGGATTCTTGGCAAACAGCAGAGTGATCCTGATCCAAGGCCTGCCTTTATCTTACTACATGGCACTGGAAAATATACCTGGCAGGACCAGGATGGATGTCTTTCATAAAATCATGGACTCATAGAATGGTTTGGGTTGGAAGGGACCATAAAGATCACCTAATTCCACCCCTTCTGCAATGTCAGGGACACCTTCCACTAGAACAGGCTACTGAGGCATCCCTCTCAGTCTGCTGGGGGTAACAGAGAGGAATAGGTTACAGAAAGAAGGCTCTTCACTCACTACAAGAAGACAGAAGCTGAGAGTGAGGGACTCTTGCAGAAGACAGGAAGAAGACAGCTCCTGTCCTCACAAGATATCCTAGAAGTGAAGAGGAAGTGAACTGGTGATATGATTTGGGTGAATAGAAATGCTAGTATCTCCCTCCCCATCAAGTGGAATGTAGCATATATGTCTGAGGCAGGGGAGAGAGATGTAGAAAACTATCTCCATGCCTTGTGCTTTTCTGTCAGGATTTAGGCAGGTGTTTGTTCTCCCCGTGCAAAGCAGACAAGCTGTTCTTTGGCCTGATCCTGTAAAAGGCTGAATCACTTCCAGGACTCAGTACCCCTCATCGTGAGGGCACTGCCCCAGGCAGTTTCAAGGGTCTTTTTCATTTTTTAATGTCTTTTGTGTTTCTTTGTTTCTTCCCTTTCTTTGAGTTTCAGTTATTTCCCTATGAATGGCTTCCAGCTTTTTGCCTTCTAAGGCTGATGACAAAGGAGTGAGTGTGCTGACAAAAACCAGCCCTATCAAAGCAGGATAAAGTTCTTGCTGTCTGCCTTTATCACAGATCTAAGCAGTGTCAGGCACCCAAAATTTAAACAAGTGGCAAAGCTAAAAATAGATGGAACAAATGCACTTGTTGTTTTGACTTTTAAGAATTATTTATTACCGATGATTTAATACACTCAGCAGAAAGGGAGAGGGGCTTCTGGGAGACTTGGATGCAATCAGCTCTTGCCTTGCAAGTGCAACACAGCTGAGACATGAACCCTGGGCCTGTGGAGGCACATTTATCTGCAACTCATCTCTAACCCAGAAGGGCCCCTGTTCCTGTGGCTGAATCCAAGTGGGTCAGTTCCTGCATCTGCACAGAGTTCTACTGATTTCAGTGCCTGGAAGACATTGCTGCAGGATTCAAATCCTTGTGAATGTCTAAGTTCAGACAGTAGCAGAATTCAAGGACCCCCATTTGTCTTTGGAATAAGGGCTTACTCCCATGTCTAGGAGTGCTCAGCAGGACAAGGAGCCAGCTTGCTCTCCCATCCATACTATACAAGTGGTGAAATCCCCTGCAGAGAGGAGGGACCACCCATAGACTGACTGGACTGGTACCTGCTGATTCTCTAGAGCCCTGGAAAGCTGGGCTTGCAACTCACAACCCACACCATATCACTCTGTTCTGCACTAAAAGCAAGATTGCTTTCTGGACTGCCTGTGCCAAGGATAAAAACAGCATGTCATTCAAAACTCATTTCCGCTTTCTGGTTCACGCTGTATATATCAACCAATTCTTCCATTCCCTTTCACCTTCTGTACTTGTTTCCCTTTCTGGACGCTACTCCTGTTCTTGAGCATCCATCTCTGGCAGTCATCCCCTTGCCAATGTGCTTCAGACACTGACTTGGAAGCATGAGCACACAGTAGACGCAGGGCCTGCAGCACTCACCGATTGCTAGAACTCACAGGCTTGTAGAGGCAAGTTTGTGGGGAGGCAGACACACGCTTAGTCCTCAGAAGACACCGAAGAAATGAAGTAAAGAAACACTGAGCACTTCCTGCCTCTGATATTTCTCAGGCATCACTGATGGGATTACATCATGGTCTCCACTTCACACTATGCCCAGTTACACTGTGCAGTTCATTGCCGCTCATTATTGGTGGAGGCCAAAAGCAGAGATCATTTAAAAAATGAACGGACGCTTTCATGGCAGATGCACCCACAGTGGTTTTTAAACACAATGTTTTATAGGCTTACGAGGTCCCCAACTTATTAACAGCTGAAAACGTTATATACGTATATAGCAGGCAAGGAGTACTCTGCACTCTCCCCTTTTTTCGTACTTCTTCCCTGACCATCTGCTACTGGACAGTGTCAGAAACAGGCTGCAGATCAAGAGAGATCTTTGATCTAACCCAGTAAGGCCATTATCATGTTCTAAAGGACTGAAAACTCCTGTGGTTCCCTTATTCACTCTTGACCCCAGTGAATGTCCTTAAGTGCTGCCTGGACTCTGCTACCCAGCTAATGACCTCATCCTTTGCTTATTACTGCAGGACTACTCTTTCTTTGATTAACCATTCCCCGTATTAATATCAAACAGCCTCTGGCTTTCTTGAGCAGATTACTGTTTCTGTCAAATTATTGCCTCTCCTTCCTTTCAGATAAAGAAAATGGATAAATGATGACCATCATTCCAATGGGAATGAAATAAATGCATTTTAAATATAGCTTGGGGAAAAAAAAAAAAAAGAAGAAACCCTACCAGTGAGTTAGCGTTTGATATGAACTTGAAATGACTTGTGAAATACAAGATCAAGAGTCTTAAAGGCTGAGACCTATATTTTGGGTTTCTACAAAGTTGAGTGAGAAAATTGTGAACTTTTTTTTTTGTTGTTTGCTTAAAGCAGCTTCAAAAACAGAGCTGAATTTTCTTGAAGAATAAGGAAGAATGTGATAAAGATTTTTAACTTTTTTTTTGATTTTCAAGGTGGATGGAAGATACCTTTTTTTCAAAAAGCAATTAAAATTGCAATTTACAGATGATTTTACAAAGAACTTGCCAGTGTAGACTAGTTAAAATATGAGTTCTCTGTAATTACAAAGATCTTTTTACTCAAAAGATCTCAAAACAGTTTAACTATCCAGAATCACTTGTTATATGCAAGACAGCCAAGTGCTGTTATCATGCATCACTGTCAGATAAACTCAGGTCAAATTAGGCTTTCAGTCATCTTCATTACTTGAATGAGTCAGGCAGCAGAGTCATTGGACCTGCTCAGGTAAGAGCTGCTCAGAAACAGACCGAGGCAGTGACAGAATGAGTCAGGACTCCTAATTCCTGCTCTATTACTCTAACACTTCACTTCCTCCAGTAAAGCTGTAGACATTTCTTTTGCTACCTTGGCATCTCACATGAGATGGGGGAATTGAGTTGTTGAAGAGGGTGGGGTTTTTTTTTCCCTCTGACAAGTTTTGTAGCAAGTTTAATAAATCGAATTTGAAAGTTTTTTAATATTCTCCCCTACAGCTGTGTGAATGGCACTGAGCAGGCTGTTATCTGCTGGATTTGCAAGAACATGAGCTAATTTCTGAGCTCCTAAAATACCATCTGATTTCTCTCCCCTATCAAGAGACAACTGTCTCCAGCAAAATTTCAGCTTAATTCTTTTGGCAGTTTTCAGAAAAAAACCACCCAGTCCCAACATACTTGGGGTGGGTGAGAATGGGGCTTTGGCTTTCAAAGAACAATGCTTCAACACAACAATTTTCCTGTGGAGGGAGTCAGCATTTATGCTGGGGACCGTCCAGCTGGAAAGCAGCTTGGCAGAAAAGGACCTAGAGGGTCGTGGTGGTCACCAAGTTGACCCTGAGCTAGCAATGTGCCCTTGTAGCAAAGAAGGCTGATGGTATCTTTAGCTGCATTAAGCTAAGTATTACCAGCAGGTCAAGAGAGGTAATCCGTGCTCTCTACTCAGCACTGATGAGGCCACACCTGGAGCAGTGTGTCCAGTTCTGAGCTCCCCAGTCCAAGAGAGACTTGGACATGTTGGAGAGAGTCCAACGAATGGCCACAAAGTTGAGAAAGAGACTGGAGCATCTCTCCTATGAGGAAAGGCTGAGAGAACTGGGACTGTTCGGCCTGGAGAAGAGAGGGCTCAAGGGTGATCTTATCAATGTATGTAAGTACCTGAAAGGAGGGTGGAGAGAGGTTGGAGCCACTTTTCTGTGGTACCCAGTAACAGCACCAGAAGCAAAGAGCACAAACTGAAACACAGGAGGGTCTGTCTGAACATTAGGAAACAATTTTTTACTGTGAAGGTGACTGAGCACTGGCACAAGTTGCTCAGGAAGTTTGTGGAGTCTCCATCCTTGGAGATACTCAGAAGCTGTCTGGACATGTCCTCGTCCTGGGCAATTGGATCTAGGTGGCCCTGCTTGAGCAGGGAGGTTGGACCAGATGACCTCCAGAGGTCCCTTTCAACCTCAACCATTCTATGATTCTCTGATTTTCTGAAAGCACTGACTGTATCAGCAGTGATACCAGAAGGCTTGGGGTTGGGGCTGCTTTCTGTTTCCTTACATGACAGGCCAGGAGCAGCCTGTAAGATTTAGGCACAGCCTTTCCCTTCTAGCCATATAACAAACACCTTCCAGTGCCAAGTTTGGAGACGACAGGGCTTTTCCCCTGCTGCCTCAGGATAAGCTGACTCACACAAGGACACAACGACACATAAAATCAATTCCAGTACGTCAGAATAGATTTTCACAATTGTCCCTTCAATGTATGGGCTATAAATCTAGGATTCTCCCACATGGAGGAATGTTTTAAGAGATATAGTCTCTGGTTTGAGCACAGACCAGAAACCCATCAGCACCTGGAGATCCCAAGCCTATTTCTGATGGTGACCTTCCATGCAACACAGTTCCGGAATTTACTCTCTGGTATATATTGCTTACCCACCCCATTGCATGAGCATTATCTGCTGTGCTTATGGAGTCTTGAACTTGATCTCTGGGAAATTGATGGGACATTAGCCACTGGCTATAGTTTCACAGAACTACAAACAGATTCAGCTTATTCCTATTCTATGTCCATCCAGTTCACAGCTGTGCTGCCTTCTGTGCCCTATGTATAAATCAAAAGATACGGGAATGTTTGTATGTGCACAAAGTTGTTTCCACAGAATAAAAATCTTTGCCCACTAGATCTTTTAAGTAACACAGATTCAGATGTGACCTCCTGTAATTTAAATAACTCGGGATTTCAAGTCAGAAATCTCTTTGATATGGTTCGGGGTCTGTAAACCCTCTGAAACAGAGAAATCTCATACAACTACTTTTTTTACAGAGGTTCCACAACAGAAAATAACCATAAGGAACCAGTTGTGGTCCCTCAGAGCTGATCTCAAAAACCACGTTGCTGTGTTTGAAAACCAAAAGTTC
The DNA here is from genome assembly GCA_013398295.1 of Chionis minor. NCBI lineage: Eukaryota > Metazoa > Chordata > Aves > Charadriiformes > Chionidae > Chionis > Chionis minor. The sequence continues at coordinate 172,390 of VZSF01011009.1, read as the reverse complement.
ACCAAAGGAGCAACAGTACAGATTGTATCTATCTCAGATCTTCACAGGAGTTTATTTTGATTTCTGAGACAGCTTTGTACAGAATTAGCAAGTCATTGATTGAGTTTTAATCTCTCTCCCCAGACACACACAACCATAGGCAGCTCCCAGGGCTTCTGCATTTTCTGGGAGTCAGTGGAAGTTGCTGGCACGGAACAGACAGCAGAATTTTGGCCTCTGGCCAGCGCACAACTGCGAAAGGCTCAAACCACTGTACAAACAAAAAGGACCCAGTCCCATCCAAGAGCACCTTAAAAAGCGCATTATCATGCAAATACCCCAACATGGTTTGTACAAAAAGCAAACAAACAGCAGAGAAAAAAATAGCTGTGAAATATATCTGTGGTCTTAATTGAATGTCTCTCTCTTTCCTTCTCCACAACCATAAGCACAGCAACAGTAACATTAAGGCCAATACAGGCAATTTGAGTAAAGAAGCAAGCAGAGGTGAGAATTTATTTGAGGTTTTGGGTATGACTAAAAATCCTATGAGGAATGCAGGTTTTGAGGAAAGCCTGTCCACTGTGCTGAAAGGCCCAAGGTGCTGGCATCATTGTGCACTTCCAAGTGATCCGCACCCTAAGACGCTCACGCAGACCTGAATGAAGCATCTGCATTATAAGCATTTCAGACAAGTAGAAAGATGTGAGGTGGCCGAGACGCTGTTTAGTGGGACAGACCTCACTCACACCACACCTCTTGTATGCACACAAGGCCAGCACAGGAGGAGCTGTATAGGAGAACAAGATGTTTGCTTGTGTGTGTCTTGTGACAGAGACCAGAGAATAGGACACAGGGTGGCACATTCTGAAATCTCATCTGTAATTTTTCTGTCTTCTTCCTCTAAAAGACTGCCTGGAAATGAGCCACAATCAGTTCAGTGGAAGCTGGGTATCTAATTCCCTGATCCTATAACAAAATAACCTGAACAGCTTTTTGCTAGCAATACCAAAAATACAGAGCAACACCCTTTAATATGCCACATGCATTGAAGCATGTTCTACAGGTAGACACACACAGCAGTTACCATCCTCGAGTATAACTGATGCACAGAGAGAGGCTAAGACTTTTCTAAATAGGTATACAGTGCCTCTGAATTAAATGTGGGCTCTAAATTCTTATTTAGATGCAAATATAACTGGCCTAATTTTTAAATACATAAGGGTTTTTCCTATGACTTTGGCGAAAAAGCTTGTGATGTTCGGCAGTCTGGAAATTTAGGGCCTAAATATTCAGATGCTTACTACTCTGGGACTTCCAAAGGACTTAAGTGCCTAAGTATTTTTGAGGAATGTGGATTGGGATCTCAATTTCAGGTAACAGTCCGACCATGTATCTTACAGATAAGCTAAAGAGAACACTTGTCTAGCAACTCATTTGTCTTCTGGATACTGGTAAAAGTTCAAGATCAACGAAACTACAAATTTGTTTTGAATCAGCACATCTTTCTATGATCTACAATTAACACGACTAAAACTTGCAATTCACATCAAGACTGTATTCAGGCCTGGCAGAGTAAATGTGGATGTGTAGCCCTTGCTCTGACTGCAGAAGTGTATAGGCAAGTGAGCCGTGTGACCCTGTGCAGTTACTTGCAGCACACTGTCACCTAACTTATGGGCATGCTTGTGTCTGTGTGAATGAATTAGACACCTACTTGCACTGTGTGTGGGTACCACAAACCCTTCAACCTCACCCCATTAGATCTACGTTAGGGCCCCAGAGGGGCAGAGCCTCTGGAAAAGGCTGTGTAGTCCTGTGCATGGGGCACTGAATTGACTCTCCAGAGACCTCATTTCTTTTCTTAGAAATGTTATTCATGTGCTACGTGACCTTTGGAGCGTCTCTGCGCTCTTCTGCACTTCTACTTCCCCTCCCAGGCCTGCTTTCTCTCACTGCAAATTCTTTAGATCAAAAATTTCTCCTTTTTTTATCCTTCAGTCTCATGCAAGGGTGATGAAATACAAAAAAATAATAGCAACTGAGAAAACCAAAAGAATATAAATTCATTTTTAGCTCATGGATGTTATAATTTTGTCCACGAGGATGAGATGTAGCATTATATTCTTGCAGTTGTCTCTCTAAGGGATGCCAGGAAAATGTAAGTCAGGTCTTTGGCTGAACTGCTGTATACATTATTAAGAAAAAAAAACCCCCAAACCCTCAAACAAATCTCACATTGCAAACCCGCATCCCTCTCAAAGTTGGTCTGTCTTCCTTGTTTTAGCCTCCCACTGGGTAACATGAAGTCTCTGCTTGCCAAAAAACCCTTTGACTTCTTGAAGGATCAACAAAAGAAAAAAATATCTGAGAATTTTGGTAACTGGCTTTCTGTTTTTCATTGAAAAACCTACCAAAACTCCTGGAGCAGCATTAGCCATTAGTTCTGGCTAATGGCATATGTGGCTGCCCATATATGTCTAGAGAGGCAGATAAAGTGTCATGTGCGTCACCAGTCAAGGAAAGCTGTGGGGTCTTTCTGTGGCTGGGATGGAGCTCAGGCGAGTGTCACTTGGCTGGGCCGGGGCAGGAATGATGAGCTCAGACCTGGGCTGCCACACGTCCCCTCCAGATGTCAGCACAGGACTGCTCAGCTCCCACCCGTGGCCTGCCTGGGACACCACTCGCTGTGGCCTTCCTCTACAGCACTGTGTGGAAAGCAGGCGTCTCTGCTTCCCTCTCTGCTAGATTTGTTTTTCTAATTTCTTTTTACTTTAAGGTTTACCAGCTGCTTTATTACCAGGCTGAGCTTTCCTTGCAGTCTCTCCGTCTCTCCTCCTCCTTCCCCTTTTTTGTTCCTCGAGACAATCACTGTCTCTGGTCCCAGCTGCCACTGCTGATTTTTCATTACAGTTTAATTTAAAACTGGGATTGGAATGGAAATGTCTTTTTGCCATTTGGGGTTTGCGAGGCCTGTGGTTTTATTGCCAAAGGCACAAATGTTAGCTACTACTGTTTTTCCAGAGTATAAGTGTAAGGGGCCTGCCAAAGGGGGGGCCAAAGGGTTGGGAGGGTTGTGGGGAACAGTAGCGGGGGGCGGGGGGCAATAAATCCACCTCACAGAGAGAAAATAACCCAATTCTTTGCTTATGCATTTATGCTGGTACATGTGCTGGTGTATTAGAAGGAGGCGGGGTTGTACCATGTCTCTGGGCATGGGGTCTGTGCAGTGCACACACGAANTCTTGAGCAGGGCGCGAAACAGGCTAACTACTTTTCATTTAAAGCTCCCTGGCTCTCTAGCTTTATATAGCAAGCTGAGTGTTATATAGCACCCTGCTCAGTAATAGCACTTCGAGGGAAAACAAAACTGGAGCGAAGATGTGTGAGAAGGAGGCCTGCTAGCCACTGTCTTCAGTTCTCTTTTCCTTGTCTACACCAGAGAGTAGGATGCTACAGACCTCACTACAAGCTCTCCCAGGATGTCAGCAGCAAGCCCTCATAAATCAGTGTCCCCCTGCATGTCCCCAGCTAGCAGAGCCTCTGCTGTTCCTTCTGGCTTGCTTTAGCATCTGAAAGAAAATGATCAGAGAAGGAGGAAAGAAGTAGCAGTGTTTCCAAGTTCAAAATTAACTTAAGCTGGATGGAAATTTAATCCTTTCTCTCTAGAGATAAATGGAGGAGGATGTTGTGGAGAGTTGCAGTCTTCAATTTAAATATTTAGCACCAGCACAGGAAGCTACTGTTTCCAGCATGGCAGATTACAGACAGGAGTGCCTAATCTCTGATCTGTTACGCTAAAAACAATTATTGTCTCTCCTGCTACGGAGAGCCTTATCTTTTCCTGGCTACATGATTTCAGATGTCAGACGGAATTTCTGCATTATCTCAGCGGATCATACTGAGTCTTCACACATCCTACATTTCAGCCTCCTCCCACAATTGGCCTTGGGCTGCTCCGCATCTGGAACTTGTCTGGTATTGATGTGGCATTTCATTGTCAGTGCACCAGAGCAACAGCACGTGGCGCTCTGCAGAGACACACACAGAGCCTGTTCTCCTCCATCATTTTTCATATTTGTCTCCACCACCAAACAAGTTCTCAGTTACATACAAGCACTGACAGCACATTCAGTAGGACAGTACAGATTCTGGCCACATGCAGTTTAGCCTGCTTTCCTCCTTCCTCTCCAGATCTCTAGAGACACTATAGATCCCTCTAAAACACCGATTCTTCTCCCATATCCAGTGAAAGGCAGATGTTTCTACACCCTCCTGCAGTGCTGAGTGTCCCCCCAGCTCTACTTTCCCCTTGTGAGTGGCTGCAATGCATATAGTTCTAGAGATGAGGTTATACTGGAAGAGCAGATGATACACCCATCAGCTGGCTAAGCTGATGCACCATGCTTGCCATGATGTTAGATGTGCTGAGGGGGTACACTGAGGTGGAGCTGTGTGGAGGCTAGTAGGGGAGGACAAAACCAGTGAATTTTTCCAATAGAAGGAACTGATTAAGACTATTGAGAAAGCAAGACGCATCATCAGAATCAGCAGGAAGAGGTGATGACACCAAATTAGGCCAGAGTGTTGATCTGCCTGAGGGTAGGAAGGCTCTGCAGAGGGATCTGGACAGGCTGGATCGATGGGCCGAGGCCAATGGGATGAGGTTTAACAAGGCCAAGTGCCGGGTCCTGCACTTTGGTCACAACAACCCCAGGCAGCGCTACAGGTTTGGGCAGGAGTGGCTGGAAAGCTGCCTGGCAGAAAAGGATCTGGGGGTCCTGGGGGACAGTCGGCTGAACATGAGCCAGCAGTGTGCCCAGGTGGCCAAGAAGGCCAATGGGATCTTGGCCTGTATCAAGAATGGTGTGTCCAGCAGGAGCAGGGAAGTGATTATGCCCCTGTACTCAGCACTGGTGAGGCCGCAGCTTGAGTACTGTGTTCAGTTTTGGGCTCCGCAGTATCGGAGGGACATTGAGGTGCTGGAATGTGTCCAGAGAAGGGCAACAAAGCTGGTGAGGGGTCTGGAGAACAGGTCTTATGAGGAGCAGCTGAGAGAGTTGGGATTGTTTTGCCTGGAGAAGAGGAGGTTGAGGGGAGACCTTACCACTCTCTACAACTACCTGAAAGGAGGTTGTAGCGGGGTTGGGGTCAGTCTCTTCTGCCAAGTAACAAGCGACAGGACAAGGGGAAATGGCCTCAAGTTGTGCCAGGGGAGGTTTAGATTGGATATTAGGAAAAACTTCTTTACTGAAAGGGTTATCAGGCATTGGAACAGGCTGCCCAGAGAGGTGGTGGAATCGCCATCCCTGGAGGTATTTAAAAGACGGGTGGACGTGGTGTTGAGGGACATGGTTTAGTGGTGTTTTTGGTAGTGTAGGTTATGGTTGGACTCGATGATCTTGAAGGTCTCTTCCAACCCAAGTGATTCTATGATTCTATAAGAGATTTTAGCTCTGAAGAAAGCTCAGACAAAAAAGCTGATCTACAAATATGAACCAAAATGCAATGACAAATGCTGAAACACATTGTGCCCAGTCCCTGATTCATTCTCAAAGATTTTGCAGTCAGGTTCAGAAGGAAAGGATAGTTTCCAGAATCAGTGCAAGTGGAGGGGTAACAGGATTTGTCAGGAGCACAAGCTGGTGAAGGCTGAAAAGAGAAATGCTGAAGCTTGAGTGTAATCTTCTTCCACTTATGGTGCATAGGTTTGTCTGTCCACCAGCTGTGATCATCCAGGAAACATTTTTTTATACAGTGGTCTTCCTGTATCCTTGTCAGCCTGCAAATTTCATTTTCAACATCTGTTTTCTCTGTTGCCTCTCTATTTCCAAGTTGGGCCTATGTGCCAAGGGATAGTGACAGAAAGGTAACAATGGGGGTTATTTAGTCTCGGTGATGCCCTGTTCACATACAGACAGCCTTGGACAACTATCTGGCTACTATCCATGGGAAAACTGAAATAAAACAAGCCTGAAACAAACAAACAAACAAACAAACCCCTAACCAAAGAACAACTTCCTATAGCTGTTCGTCCCCTCTGCAGAAACAGAGTCTGCCAGGGTCACTGAATAATTAAGGAACAGATCAGTTAGCAGAGACTTGTATTAACTGCAATGGTTGGCCAAAGGTAAGATGGACAAGAGGTTTATCACAGAAAGGAAATTCTCTCATCTGTCAATTCAGAGATGGAGGGAAACGTCCAGATAGGTTCCACGTTCCTGAGGAGCAGCCATGTCTGTGAGGGAAGAGAGGTGTCCCAGGCATGTCAGAAGAAATCACCTCTTCCCAGAAAGAGTGTTTGGGGGAATACCGAAGACTACCCCAAACTGGGTAACCCAAAAAAGCATACAAGTATGTCCACCGGGAGAAGCATTCCCATGGCTTGATTGGAAACACTAGCTCAGGATTCAAGCTGGCATCACTCTATGGTGGCTCATTGTCCCCCCATTGCTGGCAGCACCAGGAACTCCTGCCCATGTACCTCAGTGGGAGGCTGCATTCTGTTGCTCGTGCAGTATTTGCATTTTGCAGTGCTGCGGGATGCATCCTGTGAGACTGTACCCATCATGTTTGGCTTTGGGCCTGCTCCCTGTCTGGGTTTGCTCCTCAAAGTTTCACCTCATGGTCTTTCCAGTCAATTGCAGCATTCAGTGCTGTTTGCCACTTTGGTGACCTGTTTCTGCTGCCACAGGAGAAACCTGCTTCTCTTACAGTCCTGGGGCAGTTCAAAAGCTGTGAATAGACTGCTAACTCTGGCATACTAATGCAGCCCCTTAATTCTGAGAATTCAGGTTTTCTCCTAGCACAAACACACTGCTGTTCCCTTGGCCTCAGCTTCTGAACTATCTTTCCCACACTGACTGAAGTCACCACATGGCTTTGCCAGGAGGCCTGACAAACACACCCTTTGGTGCACTCCTCACAGGACAGCAGGATATGGGAAACCTATGCGCATATCTTCCTCCTACATCACCCACTGACACGATTTCATGCTGTCCTTCCTGGCTGTCCTTGTGATTTTTATGGAGGACTGTCTCACAGGATTCTACAGATTTGCCAATCATTGCGGCACCTCTTACCTCCCAGAACTCTTCTCTCTCTCTTTACGTTTGTCTCCCCCGACAGAGCTGTAGGCTGCTCTTAATTGCCCAGATCTTTATTACTTATTTCTGGGAAAGCTATACAGGAACAGATAAATCTCCAAGGCCAGCTCAGACTGTAATATAGGGTGACTCAACAAAATATCTCCCACATAAACACCTACAGTTTGCCCTCACACTTTGCTGCATTCTTCGTCTTTCTCATTGACTTTTTTCTTTAGCAGTAACACTTTGCATTTCTTGATCACTTTCCACCTGAAGATCACGTAGAAGGCTACAGACAAATCAAGGAAGTTACACAGAATCTGAGAGTCAGAAGAAACTGAGAGTATGATTATGTGGCAAATTATCTGTTGATACTTTCAAAACTTCTAACCTCTGTAGCGGCTAAAGGTCCCCCTAGAATGTTAAAGCAGGTTCTGCGAGTGGTCTCAAAGAAACAGCAATTCTCTGTCCTGCTCTTAGCGGTAATCGTGGGCTTCCCCAACAATGAGCTTTCCTGAGGGAATGTGAGGAAGGTCTGAAGAGCCCTCCTAATTGCATTTGAGGCTGTGTTATAAACATGGAAATGTCCAAGGAAGAGACAATCTTCTGAATGCTAGCATGGAAACTGCATGGATACCGAGAAAGAGAGATGCTACTTCAGCCTGTAGTATTTTTTGTTACCGGTTTGCCTTCAGAGGCATTCTTTGTCAGGAGTTCTAGCTCAAAATTACCCAAATGCTACTTCTACCAGTCTAAGCCCTTAAAATCACACAAGCAAAATCCCCCAGCACATCTGCACTCCAGGCAATTGGGAGAAACATGTTGCTTTTAGCTTTCAGACCTAGCCTACTGATCCTTCTCTTATGCAATGGTAAACAGAATTCCAGTGGTTTGACCTTTCTTGCAGAACTGATGTCAGCACATGAAAACAATAATATTTCTTATCCCTGCTGTTCAGAACACACTTTAAATGAACAGGGAAAAAACAAACCAAACCCAGCCTGCTCAGGCTTTGTACAGCCCAATACAATGCATATCTGTCCCAGTAAGGATTAAACACCAGTGCTATGGCAACACTGGAACATCTGTTGAAGGCATCACCAAGTTCATGAAATTAATGTGAGCGATGTGTACACTGTACAAGAAGCAAGCCGCATAGTCTAACTGCAACATATGAATACAAAAATATCTAGGAAGACTGTAAAAACTTACATCTCCACAAGATGCATTAAAAGGTAAATATTTTCTGAGCTATTTCAGATCTTGTCTTGCTGAGAAACTGATTAAAGCTTTAAGTGCTTTACTGCTCAGGAATACTAGGGGCTATCATCTGCTTTTTTTACAGAGTGGGAATCATATCCAAGTTTGTTAGCCTGTATTTATAGGCTTGGCTATGGAAGAAAATGTGGCTTGAATGTTAGTTGTCCAGTTTAACAAGAAAATGGATTTTTGATCTCATTTGCTGCTGTAGAAATCTTTTCAGAAATCTCATGGAAAATCTTATAAAGCCCAGGTTAGCTGCCACATATGGGACCCATTAACTCCTCATTTCTGCTGGTACTTAGCAAATTTTTGTCTGGTGACTACACATGAACTTTTTGTGTTTTTGTTTTGCTTCACACTGCAGAGCACTCTGTTGACTTCGTTTGATTTTGGAAAGCACTAAGCATAGAATGTAGCCCTAGTATATCCGAGAGAATCAGTTAGTTACATTAAATCGTGTGGAACCACATTCAGATTCTTTGGCAGAGAGAAGAGTCTGATCTTCTTTCCCTTTCTTGGGATTTCAGAGTTGCACTGAGAACTTCACACCACACAGTGCAGAGGCACACCTGAGGATTGTGCATTTGGACCTGAATTGTATCCCATCCTCCAGGAAGTAAGGACGGAAAATGAATCACCCATTTCTAATGTCGTTTCTGCAGCAGACGTGTGTGTGTGTGTGTGTACACAGGGAGCTTCGCTGCCTATTTGTGAAGGTGGTATTGTGTTACACACCTATTCTGGTGCTTTTGGCATCTGCCCATTGGAAAGGGCATCTCATCCACATCAACTGAATATCTCACTATCATCCTGATGGAAAATGAGAAGATACTAGAACAACTACACAGAGTTTCTCCTTTGGCATCTGAAACCCAGAAGTTCTGGGGGATCTAAATAGCTCCAGGAGCCTCTATGCTGTGGAGGAGAAGCAGCAAAAAAACCCACCTCAACAGACAATAATATTTCTTGGTTTCAGCCATTTATTTTGAAAAGCCAGAAGGCAAGCCCTGTTGAGGTCAGCTGTAGAAACAAATTTTCTAAGTCATAAAGCAGCAATGTGGGTCATCAGCAGAGAGTTGCCTGTGTAACACCCTTCCCCCCTTGCATGCATCTCCTGCCCCTGGCATCCCCCAATACATCCTGGTGCAAGGAAAAGAGGTTGCTGCAGCACAGCCCAGCTTTGCGACAGCACGGCTGCTTCAGAAGGGGCTGAGCTGCATTGGCAGGGAAAAGTGGGGAAAGCTGTACAGCATTTGGCAACACCAAGTTTATTCAAGCTGGTGTGATTAGCACTTATTTTTCTTAACCTGCCTTTTCCTCAAAAGTGTAAATTATCAGGAGCTGCAGGGATTTTGGGGTCTTTGCTGTCTCTTTGGATGATACGAGGGCTTGGCGCACTGAATGTGCTTAACAGAGAGAGATGCACACCTTGTATTCATGTTTATGGCTCTGAAATGCTCAGCTCAAACCACTAGAAAAAGGGTTTGTGTATTTAACCTTCCTCTGGGGAATAGACTACAGGAAAGGAAAAGCAAAACCTGCCAGATATTGAAGGTCTTTCCGTATAAACTCAGGGCTATTTTTAGTTTTCTAATGTAAAAAGTCAGCGAGATGAAGAGTGATCTGTTTCCAACACAAAAAATGTCTGAATCTTCATTAATAATTCCTCATAGATGGCTGTGTGCCTTTATCTGACAGACTGACAAGCCATACTAAACAACAGTTACTGCACAAATGGAAAAGATATAATCTCACTAGCCAGCCTCATGGTGCTTCCATTGTCATGTTACATTATGACTGGAGTCTCCACCTTCCCGGAGAGACGTGGCAGCAGGGTTATTTTATTAGGACTTGCACAAATGTGCTTATGATGGATGAAGTTTAGTGCTTTGACACGGAAATGTATTAGGAAACTGGAGCTGACACATGATACGAAGAAAGAGAGGGAAGAGAAAAAACAAGAAATCAAATGGATAATCTTACCCTCGATCTGCCTGTCAGTGATAATTAGAAAAAGCCTATATCAAAAGCTGAGCTGCAAACTGCCCAGAGGATGGGATTTCATAGTTTCCAGCTAAATGTCCTAGCTGGCTTTTACAAAGCCAGGTTAGTGAAAGTCAATGACAGAAGTTCTATTCCTGGCCTTGATTCCCTTGTAAAATAAGTGGCTTCTCTTTGCAGTGGTTATGAGGCAGTGGAAATAAAGACTCTTCCCTTTTGCCACACCCTCACATCTGAGGACAGAATAAGTTGGATCATACTGTCCTGTGTGGTGCTGAAACAGAGCCAAAACTTCTCAGACCCTTGGACTGGTTCAGAATAGAGTCCCTGCTAAAGGTATTGATTCTGTCTCAGCTGCTGGTGGAAATGGTGTGACCTCATATGCAGCACCACGTCTGTGACAGTCACACTGCAAGGGAAAGAACTGCCTATAAAGCTGCTGGCCTGGGCCAATTTTAAAATTACAAGCACACCCTAAGCTACCGGACTGTTTACTTTCCTCCCTCTTCCTGATGTTATCAGTATTTCCTAAACCTTGCCTGTCAGGCATGCTTTGTTAATAACCCTCTAGTACTCTCAGAGCAAAGGTTGCCCAACAGCTTTCTCATCTTCCTGCTGCCTGTCAGGAAAGGAAATCACAGCTTTCAGGAGAACCTGACACAGAGGGAACTGGATAGCACACCAGGGTCAAGGGTAAGAATGCACGAAGAAGTGAGAAAGCGCAGGCACTCCAGCTGGCTGCACAGGAAAAGCTTTGCTTCTGCTTTCCCTTGTTTACTGTGTCGGGATGTTCCAGGAAGAAACTCAGCAGGCTTTATGTCTGAAACAGCCAGCCAAGCACAAATCACTGCTCACAAACCAGCATGAGGAACTGAAATGACAACTAGCAATCTTGGCTTAAGTTTGTGGCATGACTTAGGTGCTTCCTCTTTAACAAAGGAGTCTGAAAGTGTTGTGGTCAATGCTACCAGCATTTCACGCAGTTGTTACATTCCCTGTCATCTTAACTTCCATCTATGAGAAGTTCCAGTCAAATCAGAAGTACCAAAGTGCCATCAGAATACACCTATCCACTCCTTCAGCAAAGGAAAACTTTCTCAAGTGGCTTTCCTAAGACTACTACCTGGAAAAAGAAAGAGTGAAGCAAGGTTTGGAGAAAGTGCTTTAAGATGTGCTCCTTCATGAAAAACGTGCTTAGTGGGGCACTGTTCAACTAACCTGCAGGTCCATTTAGGTCTTGTCTACAAAAGTGTGACAGACCAAACTTCTGCATGTCCTCCTCCACACTCCCTGGGTATCTCCAGTTTCCGTAATTTTCTGGCCCTGAGCCTAAGCAAATGTCTTTTGACTCTACAAGCTCTGCAGCAGCATAGTGCAACTGCCTTCTGTTGAGTGACTTCTTCATGCGAGTAAGGAAGTCTATGTCCATTTTTCCTCACCTCTCTGCAGTTCATATAAATATCCACACAGCTATGCTGGGCCCAGAACAAAATATCCCAGGCATAGCGAGCTGTGAGATAAATCATTTTGGCCTTTGTACTTGTAATAGCCTAGTGTAATCTTTTCCTTCTCTTGCATACCCAGAAATGGATCCCTTGCTCCCAAGTAGGCAGAGCTAGCTCAAAATGTGACAGCCCATCAACAGAGTTCACTAGAAAAACATCTCTCAGACTTGCTGCTGTTTGTGCTAAGTCCACCTCAAGGTCTTTGTTCCTGCATGGGAATGGTCCTGATTAATGATGACGATGGTATTTCCTATAGTTGTGATCCTGTCCTGCCTGCTCTGTTCCACCAGTGTCATGAAAAGAAAGACTATATCACTAAAAAGAGAACCAAAAATTCACCAGGGTTGGAGTCAGATGAAATAAGAATGGCCTCTAACCACATTATGTTTCAAAGTCTCAGCAAGGGGTAGTATATATTCTCCATCATTTAAAGATGTTAAAACAAGTCTGGGCATCTGTCTAGGATGAACTGTAGCTCCATCAGAAGATATCAGCCTGCTGAAGTGCTGTGAGTGACCTGTGTTTAGGAGGGAGGCTGGACCTGATGCCACAATGCTCTTTTCTCCTGAAATTCTGAGTCCCCAGTCTTCTTTGATATCTTCTGGCGTAGGAACCCATTCATGTCAACCCCACCACCACTTCAGTCAGCTCTAATTAGGCAAGCTGTGTCTCAGCATAAATGAAATTCCCAGTCATAATCCTTTTTAAACAAAATCATCCTGTATTTTGTGAGTTAAATGGGGTTTTGCTGGAGAATTAAAAGGAGCACTGAAGTGCCACATTGTGCAATTCACAGGATAATTATTCCATGATATAATTATATCTGGTCAAGAAAACCAGATAGGATGGAGCTTGAAGGAGTGAGGAATGGTTCAAATGATCTGAGTTCAGATTTACTAAAAATTCTTAAAACAAAACACTAGAGAGAATTTGGGTTTTTCCCTCATGAAAAGTTTTGAGAAAAGTGACAAGTAAAGACATAGCTGATAAGAGATATTTGTTGTAAAAGGCCATAATGTTTCTGCTTGAAAAAATGAGCATTCTTCCACAACATAGCTGAATCCCACAGAAAAACAGAAAAAAAAAATTAAAAATAGGAAAAGCAGACCCCTCCAAAGAGTTTTCTTAGAACACGATTTTCTGTTGGAAGGTGGCTATAATTATTACTGGTTCTAAAAAATTATAATGTCCTAATTATTAGTTGGGAAAAATCCCTGCCTTTAATCTCAATAACTATTATGAAAAAATCTTCACTCTTTGTACAATAACTGGAATGTCACCCACTTGACATAATAAAAAACAACTATCTCAGAATTCTCCTTATCATGAGATTACAGAACAGATAAGTGGCATTTTACTTATTAGGAAACTGAGGCGTGGACAGGAGAAATGGTTTCTTCATCATCATCATCAAGTAGGCCAGTAGCAGAAAGGTGTGTAGTACCAACCTATCCTGAATGTTCACTGGGCCATGGCAGAGCCATTGATCAGAGACGGCAAAAATGTAATCAGCAGTTGTTGATCAGCTTGCATACAGTTTGATAGTGGTTTGTTGGGGGGTGCAGGGCGGGGAGATGCACAACAATTTTGGTGGAACAGAAAGAAATTGAAGTGGATGAGAAGAGAAAGAAGGAAATAAATAAAAAAAAAGAATGAGACAGTCAGCCTTGGGATGCACCTGAGTGCCAGAGAGATTCCTCTCAGGGATTCCAAAAGCACTGAGTGATTTTGATCTTCCTGTTAATTGTTTCATATTTGTTTTTCAGATAGCACAAGAAAGCCGAGGCGGTGCCCAGGGGAGTGGCTGGCAGCTGTTCAAAGACCAGACTCCGGAATATCAGACTATGTCAAGCACAAGTGTCCAGGAAAAAGAAAAATAAGCAGACACAGGGAGAAGTCTACGGAGAAGCAAGCTACAAAGCAATCAGCCACCCCACACTGAAAGATGTACTGAGCATGCTTTCCAAGAGCAGTCACAAACTTCGCTTTAACTGCTGCACTTATCTTCCCTGTGCAAGGATGACTTCTCTTGATAGAAGCCAGCTGCATTTTCTACACCCCAAGCTGAGGCTGGCCGCATGCAGGAGCAAGTATCTGCAGATCAAGAAAAAAAGATCAAACCCCAAAATATTGTCTGAAAACTAATTAGAAATATAGATAACTGATCAGGGTGGTAAGGTAAGCCAAAAAAGCAATTGAAAGACAGGAATAATCAAGTAAGTGTGCATGATTCCCTTCAAGAGGAAATGAATGCCGTGGGGAAAAAAGTAAGATTCAGTTATGGGAGCAGGAACTGCTACCCTTTCAATTTCAAAATATTATTTAAATTGCCATTGTTTTGGAGAAAGCTCTTTCTAGAAAATAGGTGACTTGGATTTGAAAATGTCATTAGATATAACTCAAGATGCCAAGAAAATACAAAGGATAAAGCAGACAGGGTAGGTAATAAAATGCCAAACTTTCCCCAGTTAATTAAACAAGCCTACCAGATGGTAATGGTGCAGAATCAGGGGGGATTCTGAAGGGGGAGCTCAGCTGTCGTCCCTGCTAGGTCCTGTCCTTAACCCACTGATTACAGATATAGGAGGGAGGTACCAGGGGAAAGATTACTCTGTTCACTTTAGTTTTCTTTTCCTCTTTTCAGTCTCTCAGGGTCAAGACCATGGGACTGACCAGTTTTGATGAGTTGCAGTTTTTATGAGCAGAAGGATGAATGAGGTCTCAGGATTAGGACAAAGGGAAAATGGTTTATGACAGGGACTGCTTTTAAAAAAAGAGGAAAAAAATCCCTGTGGATTATGGACACTGTTTTGTGTTTTCCATGGAGAAAGATATTTTGTAAAATGGGTATGATGAAAGATGGTGAAATATTGGTAGCTGTGACCCACTTAACCACGAGTTGCAGAGCCTTTGCTGTACCTAGCTCAGAGTCCTAGTTTTCAGGCTAGCTCCCGACGCACTGCAAAGGCTGCTGGTGGGCAGTTAATCCTTTGCTTGAGATAAAACCAATGTGAAACACTGCCAAAATTCTTATATTTATTAAGTTTAAAAATCAGACTTTGTGACGTCGCATGATTTGTGGTATGGAACTGATTTTTGGTAGATTTAGTCTACCTTCTAAGCTAATAAGAAATACATGGAGTATACTTTCTTTGTCCTGTATTATTCATCAGGCTGTTTTGTACAAAGCCCATTTCAACCTATAAATCTGTGGCAAAACACCTCAGTTATCTGTTGAAAAGTCACCACTTTCATGGTATCACTGATGGCTGGAATCACAAAACATTGTTTTTTTCTCGTTGATGAACAGGCCCCCAAAGTCTAAGGCATTTTGCAGATGCCCACTGGTAGGCTGTAGAAACAAGACTTAGCAAAACCACTGTAAGACCAGGTCTTCCCTGTCTATGGGCTAGTGGTAAGCACATTCAGAGGAGCTCCAAATATCCCAGTGAAACGGCTCTTTTCCTCCCCTGACAGCCTCTCACATTATTACTCTTGTAATAATCTTGTACTAAGATCCAGAACCAGGGATTCTTACATGCCTATACATAAATGCATACAGTCCCTGATCCAAAGCACTGACAATCTAAACAGAGCAGAAGGGAACTGTATCTTCATTCCATAAAGCAAGCTGAGGCCCACAGAGGTGTCATGACTTGCTGACACAGGAACTGAACTCGTATCTCTGGGTGTTCTCTCTCCCCACCTACCAAATCTCTGTTAACTGCATAGCAATACCCCTCTTTAGCAGCATTTAGGGGCCACTCAATAGCTTTTTAAATGCAGAAGCAATTTCTACTTATCTACTGCCAGTATATATGACAATTTTTTTTCTCCTTCCCCAGTGATAGAAATTGTAAGTTAGAAAAGCCACACATGCTAAGCAGGACTTCACCATCCAAATCCAGCCAAGACAGCTAATTAGTGTAACAAGGTACAGGAGGAAAGTCTCCAGAAGGTGGGACTACACAAGGTGATTATAAAAACAGCATTTGGCAGAACGTAGTCATGTAAGAGTCAAGGTCTGGATTAGCTATTTCTGTGGGATGATTTCAAGACTACCCACAAAAATAGTATTTTCCACTGCAAAATCCACCTTTGGCAGCATGGAGCACAGACTCCTTTCAGGCCAGGAAACAGTGCAGAGAGAGACCCCTCAGGAGAAAAGAACCGCAGCATTCTCAGAAGACAAGATGGAAGACACATTGCCCAGGCTTTTCCTGAAAACCTTGTGAGGAAGAGGCTATTCCTGTTGAAAACAGATCTTCACACAGGACTCTGAAGGACAGAACAACTAGGCTCTCAAGTAAGTTCCCAGGTAGGGGGAAGGATGCTTGTTCTTCAAGGTAGAAATCAACACAGACTCTTTTGCTAAACTAGCCTCATGCTTATATGGTGGTGCAATCCTGCCCCCTGCTTAGGCCTCTTGGTACTTGGTGCAGTTTCCTCCCCACCTGGGCCACATAATAATACAATGAGCTGAATGATCCATAATGGTTTAATGTGAAAGAAAGGGAGGAGAGCAATGAACTGGAACACTACGTCAACCTTTTAGTGTACCTGGTTCCCATAGCTCCTACCACTTGAAGGTGGGGAGTAACAGACTAGAACATTACGGCAAACCCTAGTGTGCCTGGTTCCCATGGCTCCTCCCATTTGAAGATAATAACTATAATCAATCACTCCTGACAACATATGGATCGTGGTCATAGACTGGGGGTACCAGAGCCACAAGTCCTAGTAAGTCCTGGGCTTGCATAACTGATGGAAAGTACCAGAATACTCCATTGTCTGAGTTGGGCTGGAGTGGAAAAATATCTGACGAAAGTCAGTTATCTTGGATCCTACGAGGAGTGATTGGAATAAAGACCCTTTGAGCTCTTCTGGATTGCAGCAGGCTG
Organism: Chionis minor; assembly: GCA_013398295.1. Taxonomy (NCBI): domain Eukaryota; kingdom Metazoa; phylum Chordata; class Aves; order Charadriiformes; family Chionidae; genus Chionis; species Chionis minor. The sequence goes on along the minus strand of VZSF01011009.1, from coordinate 155,653 downwards.
TGGCCAGTACCTCCCTGAGCTGGGACACTGCTCAGGCAAACACTTCATGGACTAGAAGGCCAGGGCGAGACAATTGCTCTCAAGCCTCAATTATCACCTGTTGAGGAACGCCAATGTATTGTCAGTATTTACTCTAACTTGACAAAAGGGAAACTTTAACTATAGACTAGTCTCTGTTTCATCCACCTCTCCATTTACACGTTCATGATAAATATACATTAGCTTTATGGATATCGATGTTCTTCCATTTGTCTGTAGGAGTTAGAGGGGACACCCGCTGGCTCGTTAGAGTCATGCAGTATTAAGAGGTCTAGGATCTCAGCAGTTATAAACCAGTATGCATGTGTGTACACACACCTATATGCTTTGCATATATGTATATGCATTAATTCAAGATCTGTGCTTTTTGCTCATATGTACATGTGTTGGTTTGGGATACCTTGTAGTAAGTCAGTGTGAATCTTGTCATCTTTGAATCTGTAATCAAGTTGCTGTTCAGTTATTTAGTTAAATCACTTTGTAAATCTTTAAATCAGTTAATGATTAAGTGCTGCTAAAATTCAACCTCTTGATCTACCTCAAATCACTACTAAACTTTGAATCACTTCTAAATCATAACTGTGTCAAATGTTTCCATCTGGTAAAATAACTCCTTCCACCTGAGCCTGAGGACACGCTGAGAGACATATTCTTCACAATACTCTGCTTGGAAGGGCCAAGTTACCTTGCAAACCAAGGGCACTCCATTTTACATCTCAGCTTCCTCCTAGGGTATAGAGTAGCTCTCACAGGGCTCCATGTTTTTCAAGGTGGATGTAGAGAGACTGAGGGAACTGCTAATAGGTGAGAAACAGTCTGCCTCACAAACAGATGAAAGGGGCCAAAACAAAAGATCCTCCTGCCTCTCAGAGACAGGACAGACTCTCCAATAAAAATGACATACGTGTCAGGATCCAAGGACAACACCAAACCCCTTCCTAAACTGCACTCAACCCTTTTCCCCCACTGCCCACTCCTTTCCTCTTCCTCCTTTTGCATGCTTCAGTGGGCCTCACAGGTTAACAAATTCCAGCTGCATCCACTCACCAGACACTTATCCCTCAGCTGTCTGCTTCCAGCCCTGCAGACCTGACAGGAAAGTGGAGTTTTGGCCTTGGCTCAGATGCTGCAGTGATAAGGGCCATGGAAATACCTTTAGTTAAAATAAACAATATTGCATCAGCCTTTTCCATTTTAAGATATTGAAGTCACCAGATCCAAAGCTTTAGCTTCCTTCTTGCCTCCCTGTCCCACTGTAAGAAAGAGATGGGGTCGCATCCCAGCTAGGTTAATGTCTAGGATAAGGAAACTCCCCGGATGGCTGGAACATGATTTAGTGTTTTCAAGGTCTTCTGGAAATCAGAAAATAATGTATTTACAAGCATTCTGGAGAGTAATTTTGTGACTGCTGCAGCAGCAGCAGTTGCAGGTTGCAGTGAGGTCAGATGCACATTCTGACTGTGCCCTAGGGCACTCTAGAGCGTTGGGGTGCTTGCCTTGGAAACCCAGTCAACAGCCAGCAGCTGCCCTTGAGACTGTTCCTCCACAAGAAAACACATCTGGGTTTTGCGGCAACCACTGATGGATGTTACATGCAAATCATAGAATCACCTGGGTTGGAAGACACCTTTAAGATCATCAAATCCATCCATAAACCTAACACTGCCAAAACCATCACTAAATCATATCCCCCAGCACCACATCTACCCATCTTTTAAATACCTCCAAGGATGGTGATTTTACCATTGCTCTGGGCAGCCTGTTTGATAACCCTTTTGGTGAAGAAATTTTTCCTAACATCCAATCTAAACCTCACCTGGTGGAACTTGAGGACATTTCCTCTTGTGCTATCGTTTGTTACTTGGGAGAAGAGATCAAACCCCACCTCTCTACAACCTTCTTTCAGGTAGCTGTAGAGAATAAGGTCTCCCTTCAGCCTCCTTTTCGCCAGGCTAAACAACCCCAGTTCCCTTAGCCGATCCTCCTAAGACTTGTTCTCTAGGCCCTTCACCAGCTTAGTTGCCCTTCTCCGGACACAATGTGCCACACAAACTGGCTGGCAGTTTATGCTCTTCACCAAAGTTGTGAATTGTATCTGAGGACAGATGAAAGCAAAGAAAACATCAAACCTCTCTGAAGTCAACTCTTTCTACCAACTCTCTGCCTCATCTTGAAAACTACGGAAGTGTAGCAGTAGGTCTTTTTTTGTGATATCCTCATCACTGGGAAAGAGAAAATAATTTGTCATTCCTTGGTCTGATGGCAACTGTGTTTAGGGAACACAGCCCCTGCTGACAGTATTTTTCATTCCACCTGAGCTGTCAAGAAGCTTAGTTGAGGCTGTTCAGGGACCACACAGATCAAATGAGATCAACACAACTCAGAGTCCAGTAGTTCCTGCAGGAACCTATAGGAAGCTCCTCTGCCTGTCCCAGCACATAGCATTTGGGAGGCTAAGAACTTAGGATGTGTCCAAATAGATGATTCAGTCCACAAACAGGATAATGAAAACTGATAAATATGTAGTTTCATCTGTGTGGCCCGATATTGACTCAGCAAAATGAGCACTACCAGACTAAGAGAGTGGCATTATTTTGGCACTAGTAACATGATAGGGGCAGCAATTAGAGATGTTTGAAATATTTTTTTATTTCCTTTCAGCTTTGTCTAAGATTTAACCCTTTCTCCTCTACTGGGGAGGGAGTCTACCTGCTGCTGTTGTGTTTCTGTGTGCAGCTGTGAAGGCAAAAGGATAAGAACTGCCAGCAGTGTGGAATACCTGCCTTATTCCCTCTGGACAAAGCATTGACCAAGTCATTTTTTCTGTTCTTGGAATAGGGCTGAGTTGTTCTTGCTGAGTCCGGAAAGGGATCATACCAGTCCTCAGGCCAAAAAGAGCTTTGTCAGTGGCTTCAGCAGCAGCAGCAGGATGAGGGCTCAAATGAATGGCTCACAGGCCTAAACCTGCCAGTGCTGAAGTGAACAAACAGGCAAAAAAAAATCAGTGAGGGAACGTCCCAAGGGTAGAAACCACTTCTAGTTGCAAAGCTGACACCAGTTTCACCCTCGGGAGCAGGAAAATGTGCAAAGAACATGGATGGCCCAGAGTTTCATCAAAATCTGAATAGCAGGGAAAAGGAAGTTAGATGCTGATAAGGTTGTTTAAAACTTATGTTGGCTTATATGTTTGTGGTAAACTGTGTTTTCTAAACCTCACAAAGCTTCGTGTCACTGCATCTCCGTTTTCTGTAGTCCTCTTATCAGCATATGTGGTTCAGGCTGTGTTTGTTTATATTCTCTCTTTGCTTTCATGGAGATGTATGATTTTTAGTAAATCATCCTGCTCTTCTGCCTGTTTATCCTTTTCATCATGTCCTGCGAATTGCTCCTAGTCAGTTTATATGGAGTAGATGTAAAAAGCTAGAAACACAAGAGTTTGTCTTTCCAAAGCAGTATGAACCTTCTCTCCAAAGATTTTCAAAGTATTCAGACAGGGTATGTTTTACAACTCCCCTCTGATACTTTATTGACATTTGGGTTTGGGCCACTCACTCTAATGAGCCTTGTCATGTCTCAATGAGTACAAAAAACCAAAGTGAAAGCCAGTAATATGAATATAATGAATATATGAATATATTGCTCTTATAAAAAAGTGAATATTGAGTGATTTGAAACTTAAAAATAATCTAAAAGGCTCTGCTTCAAACATTTCTCAGATCATGCCTTTTAGATACTGGTGAAAGTCACCAAATTCAGATGCAACTGCTGAGCTGCAAAGGTTTTACTTTGTTTAAAGTGTCAGAAGAGGGACCATTTGCAAGTCACTGATGCAAACCAGGGTTTCTGGTAGCTCCAAAGTAGGCCAGTGTTAGAATGCTTATTTTACTCTCTTCCTTAAGTGTGATAAATCTTTGTGGGAGCTGTTGCTTTTCTACAACTTGCTTGTTGCTATTCTCAGCAATTACCTTCCCCACAATTCCTTTGGAAAAAAAGTCCATCATTGGAATTGTATCTGCTTTTATCCTGAAGGTTAATAACTATTTTCTTTGCAAGGAAGGATCTGTCTTGCTTTTTTTTTTTTTTAAAGTTTTTTTTTTTTTTGGCTGTAATCCTAAATGGGATAAAGAAAAGAGTTTTCATGGATATTTGAAGGGCTTTGAAGATTTCACTTCACAGAACAAGTAATTTTAGACTTTCTGACAGATGGGTTTTATGTGGTCCGAGGAAGAAAGGGCAGAAAGGCAGCAGCAAAGGGTACCATACTTAAAGAGATATCTAGTTGTGTTGATGAAGCATGTATAGCAAAGGGGGGAAATGCTGTCTATCGGAGTATGGCTAATTCAGTAAGAGCAGATCAACATTATGGGCAGCATGCCAAGAAGGAACAATAAGGGATATGTGTTTGGCTGCAAAATGGAGCTAAGGAAATACATTTTCCTAACATTGCTAAGTAGGTGTTTACTCATTAAGAGAGTATACATCAAAAGATGCTACTGGCAGCTATGGCTTTTAGAACTAAAGGGTTGTCATTTCAGGTCCCTGGTTTTGCAGGTTTTGTACATTTAAACCCACCAGTCCAAGAAAAATAAAAATAAAAAAAAATGCAATGAAGGATTGACTGCAAAGTTGGGTTGATGGTGGGGAAGAGGTTGACAAGTATTTAGTGGGAAAAGCAATGACAAATAATGGTTGTGCGTGTACAATACAGTTTAAATGTGTGTCAGTATGGGAGACAGACATCCTCTACTACACACCTATGATGGCTAATGACAGCCTAAAATGCTGTGGGCAGTCTTCTCCTAGGCAGGAAGGACAGCCAAACGTAGATTTGGATTGGAAAATAAATCCACCAAAGTTCAAGATTTTGGGCTGTCCTGTCCTAAGGGAATGTATAAGCCATGAAATCCCCTTCTTTGTTTAGGACTCCAGATAGATCCTAAATTCAGCAGAGCTTTGAGTCCTCACAAAAATACCAGCAATAATAAAAACTCATTCTGGAGCTAAGGAAAAGCTACTTGCTGAATTTGTTTGCTACCTCAGTAACTTTTAATTAAATAAAAAGTATTAACTCTTCCCTGTTCATTCAAGAGATGGCATGCAAGCAAGGATTAGTGGAGAAGCAGCAATACTTTTCCAGAACCACACCAGCACACCTGCTATTGCTGAGCTGGCTGCTGCTTCCCCTGCTGTTATTCCACAAAATATCATTTTGAAGAGGCAATTTTTTGTAAGGATATGGTGGCCTGTCCCACCTCAGGTGAAGTTATCAGTAAGTTAGGCACTAACAGATGGGAAAAAAACTTCATACGTCTAAAAAATCAGAATACCTATTATTCTTTCAAGGCAAAAATAGCCATGTTAGGCTGTACCTATCCTACTTTCCTTTCGATAGCTCACCTGTAATCAGAGAAGCAGGACCCTCTGCCAAAGTCACTGATATTTGGGGGAATGATCATCCAAGGTGACAAAAAGATAGTCCTGACCAAGTGAGGTGTCAGAAGGTGAAAGGCTGCATCCATTAACATGTTCCTATCTTCAGTGTCATCCTTAACCATAGGGAAACGTGGTCAGACCTCCCTTCCATCAGCACCTCAGCCAATCTTGCTGAATTATGTCTTCTGAAGTTTGAAAGCTTTTGTGTACAGTGGCTTGACCCTCAACTAACAGCTGAAAGCTGGGTTAGAAAAAAATCAAGCCTTGAAATTCCAACTGGAAAGTGAATGTGAGCTTTTTACCTTGTCATTTCACAGTCAAAGCACACAGCATTCAAAGATCAAGCCAGAGAGATGGGAGGCATGTGGAGGGTGAAGAGAGAAGAGCTTTTCCCTTTCTAAAAATGAAGTAATTAGCTTAGTAAGTGCAGAAGGAGGAGAAAAAGGAAAGGGAGATCCTTTTGTTAGGCATTTATAATACAATCCTCTCCTGGCTAGGTGTGCTTCCAAGATGTTACCAGCTTGCACACACTGATGAATGTAAGGAGTAGGGCACCACTAAATTACTTTCAAAGGCAGCCATTTGGGGAATCCTCATTTCTAAAAGCAGGAAATATTTCATGTGTGCAGTGCACTTTTTTTCAGGAACTGCCAGTCATAGTGGACATTACTAGTTTCCCTGTAGCAAACAAATGTTATTCCTCTGGTTTTAAATAATGAATGGAACCTTTGGTTACACTGGGCAGTTTCCCAGGCTTTTAGGGAATTAGGACTGTTATGATTAGGACTTTGATGGGGAAGTGACAAGGGTTGAGGAGCTGGCAAGCATTGAAACAAACCAAAAGCCTTATAGATATAGGAGTTCCCATGAAGCAGTCCTCTGCATGTTGGATAATTTTCGGTTAAACAAATCCTCTATAAAAAGAAATCTTCCATGTATTTAGTGAATGCTTGGAATAACAATTGCCTATGTTCTTCCTGTCCAAGAGTATAAACAAACAAATAGCTGATTTACATTTCCCCTATTACATTTAGCAAAAACCTCTTCTAAAATGAAGTCTCTCAGCCTCTGATTGCAGCTTGAATTTAAATATTAAGACAGAGCTAGATCATGGAAAGGGCTAAAGAGTTATGAGTAACTATTATGTAAGCTCCCTCCTTTGAACCTTGCCTCACACACTGTTCACCAGTCACACAGCCTTGCCTCTGAGCTTCTTTGTCAGAATATAATGGGCAGAAGTTGGAAGCACAGCTCAGTTCATTGTAAGCACTGTGTAAACCTCCAGGGTAATTGAAATGATACATATTGCAGGAGTTGTTTGAATAAAATAATATCCAAAAAGAAGAGAAAAGAGCAGGGCCAGCTTGAAGTGCTCTGAAAGCAAAGGTGTGTGTGTGTTGTCATGAAACCTCAAGACCCAAAAGAAGAAACCTACCCTGCGGGGAAGTTTAAAAACCTCTTGGGAAATTTTCTTGTAGGGAGCCACATCTCAAGGGGGAAGAGGAGAGCAGGGGAGTCTGTCTGAACCAAACACAAAGCCCTGCTGGGAGGCATAGGTAAATGGACAGAGACACCAGGAAATAATTACACTTGGTGACAGTTTTGCTGAAAGAAGCAAAATGAACCGTTCATGAAGAGGGAAAGAAAAGGAGCCTCACTGATTTCTGGGGTGTGTGGGGTACAAGAAAGGATAAAAAAATGAAGAAGAGAGATGGGAGGAAAGGATCCTCATTGCATCTATGGATCTTCTCCATTGCTTTAGCTGCTCCCTCGCTCTGCCTTCCTGTATGTTTCTCCACATAGAGAAAAGTATTATCTGTTCTACTTATCAGGCCACTCACATATACTTACCCCATGTGCCTTCATGCACCTTCTTACACTTTCTTGCCATAAAAAACTTTTTAATATTTTTGTTATCCCTCCTACTACATTATCTTCCATCTCAACCCCCTGCTGTTTTTCAACTCCTCCTCTTCCCCTGCATCATTAAGCTCATGGAAGTCCCCACTTGCAGTTGAGGGCTGAAGTCAAATCAAGTTAAAGCAATTTCAACAAAAGGTCAGTTTGCCAAAGAAAAGGTATTTCAGGTGGCTCCCAACTGTGAGCTTGTATGGAACACTTTGACAAACTAGTTTTGTCTGTACAAAAATGGAAAAAAAAAAAAAAAAAGTAAGTTTGTTTAAAACAAAAGAGCATTTTAAAAACAATGCTCCCTCCTTATTTTTTCCTTTTTGTCTGAAATTGTTTGCTATCTACTCTGCCTAAGTTAATGATACATACCTGAAATTACTTTACTTTGAAAGTGTCAGAATGTATTGTCAGCTTGTATTTCAAGTATTGTATTTCAAGAGTGTATTTCAACTTTTTTGGAATCAGACCTTGCATCTCCCTGTAATTCAAGGCTCCCTCACTTCCTCCTGTTGAGTCACTCCGAATTTTATCCCCATCCTGCCTGTGGTCCAAGTGGCATCTATGGCTGGGATCTTTCCCTCGGTACTCCAACCCAGCCTACACACAAGCCTTACGTATAACTTTCAGCACAGCGTCTCTAAACGTTGCCTGTTCAGTCAAGGTTTCATGCTGACTCTCATGATTTCTCATCTCCATCACTGAAACATCCTTTGCCCCAATTCTGTACAAGTGGCATCTTGTCCTGTCAACACCCACTCAGAATAATGTAGCTATTTTACTATTTAGTAATCCCTTTTTTTGACAGGATCCAAGAGAAGCATGTACTGTGAGGGCCTCTGATGCTGTTCTAGGTAACTACAGAAACAGAGCTTTGAAGAAATCACTGTAAGATGAGTACCGGACTGATTAAAAATCACTCACTAGATCCACCACATACTGTTAGTGGATCTCTCTCCGGCTGGACAGATACTTGAAGCAGGACCCAGAACTGATCTCTCCAGGCTCATCTTTTATTTCATTAGTGACCTGGGTGAGATAATCAAGTATACACTCAGAAAATGTGCATGACATTGACCTGACTTGTTCTTGTTTTAATTTTTCAGGTGTTTTTAAAAAGTTTTGAAAAGTTAGAATACAGAGCTGAAATAATTTAATGTCTTCTTTTTGGTTCATCCTAAAATTTGAGAATGTTTTATTCCTGGTAACCTTTAGAGAAACTATTTTATTAGTATACTTATGGCTGCAAACCAGAATTTGGGGGTAATGAAATAACGCTCCACATGTCTCTCTCTGTCCCTCGGCTCAGTTCTCCATCATATTCATTCCTTCTGCCAGACATACCTGCACTGAGTTGTGTTTCACTTCCCAGCAATAAAGCAATACAAAAATATACACCCTTCCCCTTAAAAGTGCTTCTCCAGATCTAGTCATGGAAGCATTTGGCAATAATAACAGAAGGGCAGGATGTCATACGTGCAAAACATTGGCTCTGAAAATCTGGCACTCAAAGCTACAAAGTTAAAATCTGCCTGACTCCCTGTACTTTATACTGAGGTCCCTGTCTTTAAGCAATAGTGGAATACACAGGTTCTACATAGAGAACTATTTCAAAAAATAGTTACTGATTTGCACTTCAGTTAAGTTTACATGTTCAAGAAGCTCAAAACATTTTCATTTCCTTTTAAAAGCACAAAAGGGTTTTGGTTTTTTTTCTCTCCTTCCCATTTGGATTGTAGAGGTCAGCTTAACTTAATCAAAAATATATTGCATGTCTCCAGGTCACTAGCTTTCATATGACACAAACTCCAGAAAAACCTCATGAAGTCTTTCCTGAGAAAGCCATTCATTCAGACAGACTTGGGAAATTAGAATGTAGATTTAATTTTTAAAGTACATCTAGTGTGCAGGGAGGCTGCTAGTTTGCAGCCCCCAAGGTTGCGGTCCCCCATCCCCACACTGGCACATTGGAAAGCAGCAGTGTAGGCATCCTGACTGTCCTGCACATGTGCCAGTTTTACTGGGGAGCACAAAAGTGGTTCAGCATTAGCAGCTCCTCTCATGCAGGGCTCTAGTGCCCATCTACTGAGGTACTTAATTGGCTATTTTATGCTACTATTCAGTGGGCTGCTCTGGCTCAAAGCAGGCACTTGAGGGCTTTTGTAGATTGAGGAGGAAGTAGTCAGTATCTATTCCAGAGGAAAAGCTCCCAGGGAGCAAGCTAACTACAGCCCATATTTGAGAGACAGGTATTCAGCAACAGACTAAGCCTACCCTAAGCTTTCAAGTTGGCCTTCTCAGGGCAATAATTACTTAGTTGCAAGAAAAGGTGAAAAGTTGTCAATCCATTTCCAATTCCCATTTATCAGTTCCTTGAGCCTCTCAGCTCCCCTCAGGCATCATTTTCTCTGACATTTCTGCCCTCAGCAACTTGAATATGCCTCCCAGGCACTCTTCATTCCTATAGTAATGGCTGGGCATCCTTTGCTATTAAGTCACCAGCTTTCTTTGCCTTCACTCCCCTCCAGGCCCAGGGTTTGGAGTGCTTCCTACAAAATCTCTTTACCCAACATAAGCTTTCCAACCCTCTTGATTCTGCTCTCCTGCCCTTCCACCACTGAACTTCTAAGCTGTTAATAATGCATTGTCAGGTGCCCTCTGTATTTCTGGGAAGCTAAGCACAACATCTTTAGTGCCTTACCTAAATATTTTATGTGCTAAACTACAAACTCTTCTCAAAACATCGCTTCACAAAGTCCTTCAGATTGCAGCTGAGTGGTGATGTTTTTAATGGTGAATCCCCCCCAAGATTGCTATTTATATCATACGCTGCTCAAAAATAAATTCTGCTCTTGCGCTGCCTGCTTCCCATAGCAAGTGACAAGCTTTGCTGTTAGCAGTGAGCATGTAATCACACACTGTACATTTCAGCTTCAGCTGTAATGATTTCTTAAAGATTTTTAAATGATCTAAGTGGTGAATATTTGGGCATACGGACTGCCTTGTGATCCTGCTTGTTCTCAGTACATCACTGCTAAATTATATCTGCAGAACTAAGGCTACCATTGTAATTATAGCCTCCATAAGGCTGTAACTGTCCAACAAAGAGAATTCATTCAGGTCAAAACAGTATTTGAATACCATTATGGCTACAGGGGGCTGCCTGGTAGTGCTGTGCCAACTTGCTGTTGTGTTAATTGGTAGTCACAGATGTGGGCATTGAAAAGGAGCGGCTGGAAGTTGGGTGAAAGACAAGCTGACATAATTAATGGGAGTTGGTAAGGAGATGGACACAGGGAAAAGAAGCTCCCTGCTTGCCAGCTAAAAAAACATCTCTGTCTCTGGCTGCAGGGGTTCCTTGCTGAATCTCACTTCCATGTGCTTGGAAGATGGCTCTCCAAAAGTGGCAGACCAAATCCCACGCTCATACAAAGCACATCTCCTCTGTAGCACAAAGAGGAAGCTCTGAACAGAGGGAGAAAACAATTGTGAAATCAAATCTCCACCAAGCACAAACCCTTGAGCCAGAAGAGTCCTCAGTGTTGAGATAGCCCCCAGGACGGCTTGTTAAAGCAATTTCACTGATTACCAGAAGAGTCCACTCAGTAGCACAAGAAGACATCTGCTCCCTGGGAGACCTCACAGTGGGCCTCCACCTCCACTCCCCCTTAGCTGGGTGCCACATCTGGACACTGCTATGCAACCAAACCAAGTCCCAGGCTAAGCCAACTGCTTCATGTGGATAAAGCTAAGACTTAGGGGCAAACCATGGCCTATGCTCACGAGAAAACATTGCAGTGGGAAAAGAAACAGAGAGGTTCCTCCTGGACATTCACCCCCATTGCTTTGCCTGAGGAGGTCAAGTGTGTCCTAGCACAGAGCAGGTTACAGACGGCAGAGCAACCCTGGGAGTCCTGTTCCTTTACACTTCAGACATCCTTTCTTCTCATTTGAAAAACTGGGCTACCAGACATGGGGCAATGACTCCTGTTTATACCATGCTACGTCTCTCACAGCCTGTGCTGAGCCTCTTTCCCAAAGCAAATAAGCTTGCCCTAACATTGACAAGGTAGTTGAATTCAATGTCATTAATGTATATGTTCAGTTAAAAGATCTTCTTTCTAGAGGCCAGAGTGTCCCTACAATTCTTTGCAAATTAAGCCAACCTAGCTGGACCCCTTCTGTTTGGCATACACTGTTTCTTAGGGAATTCTTCTCTACTTTTCCCCATGCTCCACTTTATTCAATCTGTGGGATTTTTTTTACTTTCTTGAGAGAGTCTTTCAAAGAAGTAGCACAGTCCATAAATAATTTGAATCAAAAGCCCAGTCCTGGTGCACGTTTGCAATTTCAATTAATAAGAATTGTGGGTCATTATACATACTATGTTATGTGGTATGGATTTATGAGGATTTGTGTATAATCATGGGAAGTGGAGCATGAAGACCCCTGAAGATGACTTTGTCTACCTCCTCCTCCAAGAACAGGAAAATCCCTATCCATTCCATGCCTCATAGAAAGGAGCCTCCGGCTTTACCCTGTCTTCCACTAGCCTTGCAATGCAAAAGGCTCTCCTAATCGTTATTTAAATCTCATGGTCCGTTTAAGCCCATTGCTTTTCTTGATCTCTATTTATGGGCAAGGAAAATAAATTATTTCCTTTTCTTTAAAGCAAGCCTTTTCCTTCTTGGAGGTTTATCGTATCTCCCCTAAGTATCTTCTGGTAGACTGAACAACCTTAAATCCTTCAGTCTGTCTTCACCAGCCATGTTTTCTGAATTTCTGATCGTTGCTGTCAGTCATTTCTTCTCGCCAGCCAGGCAATCCATACCTTGAATTATAGTACCCCAAACTGGATATTTAGTTCAATTTCTAAACTCAGCAAAAAAGCATTGTCCCTAATTTAANATAATATATATATGCTAGCACTTCTGCTATTATTGTAACCCCATCATATTTTTGATTCCTGGCTCTGCAAAGTTTCTATTTCTTTGCTCCCCATCTCACATTTTTGCAACAGGTTGTTCCTAGTAAGATACAGACATTTGTATGGTACATTTTCATTCTAGTGTTTTTCAGACTAGATTTCCAAACTGGAAATATCTTCTTTAATTCTCTTCCTGCTGAGCAATGTGCCCGCAGGCCCTCCATGCCTGATGCCACCTGCAAGTTTAACTGGCAGGCATGTTCTTACATCAACCATATCGTTTACTGAAGAGATACAAACCTTATCCCCTCCAGAACCCACTCACACTCCACCGCCCCACTATAAGAGGTGCTGTCCAAGCACATCATTAAAAGATGATCCTGCACCAGTAGAAGCTGCTAAGTCAATAGACTTGCTTTAACACTGTTTAAATCTCCAGCTAACCTTCACCCCATCTGCATCTCTGATGCAGGGTCCTGACCCCACAAAGTACTCTTTTGACACGTACCCCCAAAGCACTGGTGACTCTCCAGGGATCTGGCAAACCATGGCAGAGTTCTACTTGATGGTAATTGCCTAGAAGCTGAACTTGCCAAATTTCATTAGAAATTTGGTATCTACAGATCTGTGGGTGGCCTTTCTCATTATGTCCTTCTCAAGTCTACAAAATTCAGTCACTGCAAATGCAAATCCACACAGACATCCATTAAGCTACAAGTAGTCTAAGGACATCGTTTCCCTTGTGTCACTGGAAGAATACATTTCTTTAGATTTAAGTGCAATATGGTCTTGAGCTTTATCTATGCCTCTGACATCAAGACACACTAATCACCTCCTTATAGAAAATATGCAGACATGATTTATGCGTTTGGTAAAATTTTATCAATTTATGGCAATTAAATTAATTAGCTAAATTAATTCCTGTTAATTTATTTACATTGCCTAGGAATATTTCTTGCATGGATAGCTGCATTAAGAGCAATGTTATCTCTCAGAGAAACACCGAAGTAGAGTTGTTCAGTTGTAGATCATGTTTAGGCTGTGACCTCAAGTTAAACCGGCTTTGGCCAACTCTGGAGACTTGGAAGCTGTTATCTCACAGGTGATTCACTCTCTCAGGATTTCAGTCAGCGCAGGAGGTGAGTGCTCCCCTTGAAAAGCCAGCCTTAAAGCACACAAGAACTACAAAGAGGCGGCCTTTGTCTCACCCAAGCAGGGACAAGGAAAGTACAAACATAGCCAAGTCTGACAAATTGAAGTTAACCCTTAAAGTCCCACTGGAGCCTCGAGTATTTTTGTGCAGAAATTACTCCACATTTTGACTGCTAACAACTTAACTTAATAACTTAAGTAAATGCAAGTTTGTTTGCTAGTTTTCCTTCTGCAAGAAGGCTCATGGAATGCCATCTCCCATTGAGGGAAAAAGACTTTATGTCACTCTGTTGGTCTCAGTTTTATAAAAGTTTTCCCCTCTTCTCTTCTTCCTAACCCTCATCTTCCTTCCCTCCCTCTCCCCCACACACTTATTTTCCTCGAGTCCTTCATGGAGGCTTTTATAAATAACTGGACATATTCATTCTAACAAGCACTTTGGCCAGTCAGATTCATTTCTGTATAACCCCTTGCAGTGCTATTCAATAAAATGCGAATAATTACCATAGCAACTGCAGCATGTGGTACATATGGTGCCTCTGAGAAACAAAGCATTTTCTTTCTTTCTTTTCTTACCCTTAAAAAAAAAAGGAGCCACATACATTAGTTTTTAATACAAAATGATGTCTTACAGTGTTTATTAGAGAGGAAAAAAGGTTTTCAAATGAAAAGCCATCTCTCAACTCTGCTTAAAATCTCTGATAATCAATTCTTCATACATCACCATCCTTTAATCTCTCATTTCCTCACATTATCAATGAGTACATTTTTGCAAAATAGAAACAATAGGTACTTAGACAACAAAGTACCCCGATTACATCTTCTCCATGCTCTTACTTGCTGGATGCTTCAATAGACAGCACAAAATAAAGGGTGTTGCCTCATGGAAGGACTGGATTAAACCTGAAGAGTAGCAGCCCTTCAGAGCTGCCTTGCGTATCCCCTGGAGGCTTCCTCCCCCTTGACAGGGACAGCTGAACTATAAAAATGAAACTGCACCCAAAGTGCTGCAGTGTACATCTCATGTCCTGAACACACTGGTAATATCTTGTTAGTAACACCGAGCTGCAAAACTGAGCATTGCAGGAGTTGTTTCACATGCAGTTCCACAGACACCAGCACCACCCAGGAATGGGGCTGAGGACCATTTGGAACCAATAACTGTGACAGTCTTGTGTTTGAGTCAAGGTCCTAAAATGTTTTGCCAAGATGAAGGTGTGGTAGCTTTTGAGCCTGACTGGTTGTCTCTAAAGGTATCATCTTGTTGACCATATATCTAGAATCACATGCTCATATGTGCATGACATAGACATAGAGTTTTCTGCGTGTGGGAGAACAATGCATTCTTGGAGATCAGTTTCTCAAGCCCCACGGCTTCAAAAGTCAAATTACAACACAACCACCATGTTCCACAAAAGAGCTCTGAAGTAATGTACTTTTTTAGCATGTGGTTAGAAACTGAATCTGAGGAGTGCCAGCAGACAGAAGAGGGATAGTGCTCTTGTTGACTTGCCTGCAAGTTATGTATCCCTAGTAGAGCTTTTCTCAGCCTGCAAGTGTTGTGATCCTGTTGAATTCAGAGGGGCTGAGCAAATCCTACCCCGTGCTAGCGACCACAAAGCTCATATCCTTCATGCCATCATCTTGCAGGAGGACATCTTGCCCAAAACACAACATGTCAAGCCCTTAATTGAACTCTCCTGGCACAGCAGGCTATAAGGCTTACTGCCTAAAACTACTGGATCCCAAGGGACATGGACCATCCGTTCAAAGCCTTAGAACTTCTGTACAGTCTGTTTCCAGTTAAACCCTTCCCTCTGTTTCTCTTTGTTGTCATCCTCCCCACAGGACCAATATCAGAAAAAGGTTTTCTGAATGCGCAGACACCTAGACTTAAGCTTAGAAGATTGAAAAAAAATGTGACATGCATGCCTCCCTGCCTCTGTCCCACATTCCGCTGCTGACACATCCCTCCCCGAGCTTCACAGAGCCTGGGTCTGCAGGGGGATGAAGCGGTATGGGGAGGAGTGGTAATGCTGCAAACAAAACCCTTTTCCTGGGTTCTTTTCCTACCTGAAGGAATGTCTTGTACATGAAGGGTCCCCCTTTCTTAGCTCCCATACCCCTGGAACAGTCCCAGATGGTTGGATTCTTGGGGTTTTTGAGATTCCTTTTGACATTAGCTATAGATAACTGTAAATCTGGCATGAGAGAGAGGATTAGTTATACCTAGCTGTAACCATTCTTGTACACATGGTGCAGAAATGGCCACCTGAGTTACGTAAATGTGGACCTATTTTTGTCTGTTTCCAAGCTTTGTTTTAGTGATCTATTCAAACTTGATTTTTAAATCTGTAGCAGGCAACCAGCAGTACACATTTGCTCTGCAGTCTTCACCCACCAAACCCAGCTGAGGAAAGCACAACTCTAGAAGTGCTGATCACCAAATGCAATTGAGAACTGAAATAAATATTACTTTTCAAAATGGGATTATTGGTTACCATTTTATCCTTGATGGAATCAGGCTGCAAACACGATAAACATGAGCTCACAGTTTAACTAATAATGCCTTCAATAAATACAAAAGAACCTCTTAGTCTTTTGGGGAATATATTATTTCACCAAAACAAATCTTGGACTGGGATAATATGATTTATCTGAATACAACTTCCTGTTATAATCACCCTTCTCCGCATTTAGATGAATCTATTTTGAGCTGTTCTGCTACCACCCAGCAGCAATTTTTCAGACAAGAAGCCACTAGAGAGCGCCTCTTTCACAGCCATGGGAAGAGTAGTGTAAACCTGCTTGTGTGAGAGACTATTTTGCTGAGAAGTGGAGAATTCAGTGACATGGGGAATTATTATGCACCATTCATTTCCTTGTAATTTAACTCTCAGTAACAAAAGCATAATGTATAGTCTGGTTTACTGGGCTGATTTACAACACTTTAAGTGAAAAGATGATTTCGTTCTCTTCTTTTCATGCTGACATCAGCAGATACCAAGTGTGCATCTTGTAACATGACATTGCTGTAGACAGAGCAATGCAGAAAAAAGCCCTAAAAGGTTGCAGCACAGCAAACAGCAACTCAGGAGCAGAGAAGCAGGCCCAGAACCACAAGACAGTGCCTCACACTCTCGTTCCTTATAAGAAAAGCCACCAGCAACACCTCGCCAAGGCAAACTGGCAGGGAAATGGGGCTTCCACCCTTCGCTGCAGCTGTGTTGTTTGGCACCTTCTCACAGAGGCTGGTGTTTCTGGCCAGGTAGTGTGAGCTTGCCTTATCTTGTGCCAAAACGCTGTCCTTAGAGACCACCTTCTTTTTGAAACCCTAAGTCTTATTTTGCTGTCTGGGCATGGGAGGGAGGAGATAAGTCATACTCAGGTAGGGTTGTTCATTCTATGGGACCATGTTAGAGCACCATGCTCATAGCAGGTGTACCCATGAATTCCCTTTGCCCCTTCACCACATGTAAGAAAGTTGGATAAGAAGACCTCAATGTGCTTAGACTTACAAACACCAACTGGCACTTTTCCCTTCTTATCCTAATCTGAAAGGCTAGAGAGAATCTATCATTATAATACACCTTCATGCAGCCTCAGCTTTTTCCCTGGACTCCTTAACCCAAACCTCTCTAGGCACCTCCTAAGTTTGCTTTTGGCGGTTTAAAAAAAAAAATATCAACAAAACACAGAAAAAACTCACTTTCACAGATGGGAAAATAGCATTCATTCAGCCTTGATGAGAAGCTCTCTGTTTCTGCCCAAATGTGAAAAGGAGAGGAGCACACATGAGGCGCTAAGGCAACATGAAATCTCAAAAGAATGAGTTTTCTTTCCTGACTTCTGTTCATCTTGTGGTTCAGAGTTGGTCAGAAAAAATATGACAGGGACACCAAGAGTGGTGTACACCAGGAGTATTTCAGAGCGGGGCAGGAGGCATCACCCTGTGATCTCTTTAAATATATGCGCACCCACAAAAAACCAGCATCTTGTAACACAGAGCAGTGACAGGGATATGAGAGCCTACTAGGGTCCTTTTAGGCTGTCTGTGAGACTTAAAGGAGTAACAGAGAGTTCTTTATTATAACTCTTTAAGAGAGCAGGATCATAGTTATGAACTGGGCTTAGCTGCAGGGGTCACACCTCCACGTGGTCCTGCTGGATACACTTTGGGGTAACCAAGTTGACCTCTGTCCCAGCGGGAATTATGGTTACTTCCTCCCTATCAATAAGCCTCACCAACCTATTGGTAATATCTCCAAAGATGAAACAATTTTGGCAATACGGTCTGTGTATCATTGCCTTGGGCCTCGGCCCATGGGTGGAAAGATGGGCACAGTTGGGTCAGCTCTTGGAGTTGGGTTGCCTGACTTACAACCGCCCGCACATGGACCGCAACATTAATAGCTCAGTGACGTAAATGGGCAGCCCCTCATCAAGAGCCACAATTGCCACCAACGCCTATCATGATGTCCAGAAAAGACACTGACCATCGGGCAGTGAGGGAAAAGATCCTGGATGTACATCCTATGTATGGAAATGAGGACTGTTGGAGGGGCTGGAACATCTGTGGCCAGTAACATGATCGTTGACAATGTCTGTCCTGGTGACTGCAAAATAACCCTCCAGCCACTTGGCCTTGGTGGAAGATCCTGAATGTCTATCCTATGGAAGCCGGGATGAGGACTGTTGGAGGGGCTGTAACATCTAAAGGTGGTAATTCTGTGTCTGATACTTAGAATAGTGCATGGGTGTTACTGATGTAACTGATACTGTAATAATCTGACCGTGACTGTTAATAAAATAAGCACAAAACAGGGACATGGGATCTCATAATGATTACCAATATATAACATGACATGTCACATACAATAATGACTTATTACTGGCCATGACCAGGTGGATGGGTCACCTTCACTTAACCTGGAAAAGGAACACGTATTTTATGTATGTTCAATAAATCAGGGGAGAGATCAGTGGAGACCAAAGGGCAGATACAACAACTGATGCTCAAGAAGGCAGCAGAGAGAGACAAAATGTCACTGCATCTAACCTAAGACAGAACCCTGCAGTGTCTGGAAGGACAAAGCAGCACACAATACTCAGAGAGTCTTGTTTCTGAGACATGGCACATGAGAACAACAGTCATGAGAGAGAGGCACCGCTTTTCTGTGTGAGAGCCATGGAACCTCCTGAGGAATGAGTTGCCATCTGCCAGGTGCCCACTGCGTTACAATGAAGGAGGGATGAAAGATGCAAAGGCAATAATGGAAAAACTCTACAAACAGGATGGGCAAACAGGGACGATGGCAATATTTATAATAGGCCAGATGTCAGTCTTTACATAAAGCCAGGAGATTCCCTTGGCCTGCTCATGTGACAGCAGTAGTCTATTTTTACCTCAGAATTGACACTCCTGCCCACAGACACAAGGAAAAGCTCCTCTGGGTGCTTCACAGACACCATTTCATTCTCAAGCAGATTTCTTGAACAAGAGGATGACCACAGGAAGACCTGTGGGCTTTTGTTCAACAGAGTGGAACGTGAAGGAAAAATAGTCATTCTGGATAGCAAAGAAGTTAATCAGTGAGCTTTATGTCTTTACAAGCAATGCATCCAACACCTAGCAGAACACACAGGTGCAAACCTCAACAGACCCTCAGACCTCTAGAGAGCAGGAGTTCTTGTCTGAATTCTATGTACCCTGTAGTCCAGGATAGGTCTGAGAGTGCCACAAGGCAAATACCATAAAAAGCAATGTAATACCACAGCTCTGCTACCAAGTCAGTTCCTGCCTTGCAATAGGCAAATCCCACGGGATAGATCATCTCAGCTGGATAACAGAGACTGATAGGAGATAGCATGGAAAGGAGCCAACTCTGCAGTGGTTTAGGTCTGGCACTGCTCCAGGTGGGCTGCGTGAAAATCATCTCTAGACTGAAGAGCTCCCAGTCTGTAGGATTGGTATTAGAAGGGCACTCTAAGAAGGAAACTCCGTATGTCTGTCCCTGGTATACAAAATCAACAGGTTGGACAAAACAAAAAGAAACAAGTAGTAAATAGAACGAGATCCTCCACTGAATAGTTCTTTAATAGTAGTCATCTGTAAACAGTAGTAGTTGTGACAGTGATATCATCTGTGTAATAGAGACAACAAGAGGGCATGGGACCTGCTAGACAAGCCTCGGCTGTGTGGGTGCAGAGGCTTGTGTGGTAACCTGGAGGCTCTCAAGACAGTCTGTAATGGAGAGAGTTTGCAACATCACTGTTACAGGCTGAATAACCCCTACAAGTTTTGATAAAAGGATATGTGTGCAGAAATCTTCCAGCCCAGTGGCTCACTTCAGATAGCAAAGCAAATGTGTAGACATACCCAAAAAGTGGCAAATGAGCTTCCCTGCTTGCTTGTGTTTTATCAGGTACATTGAAGATTCAAAAGTGGTGAAGCAGGCAACAAGAAAAGAGGAGCAGTTGGTTAGTCTGAAAGCACCGAGTCCCCCTGCACTGAGCCCCTGTACCTGACATTGTATTGCTGCTACCTCAGCCTGTAGGCAAATCTGTAGGAACAACATGTTATAACAAATGGCTGGATTTCAAGTAAGTTATTCACCTTAACATGTATTATCAGGGCCCTTACAAAGCAGCTGGGGTGTCTGGTTCATGTTTTGGTCAGCTCGTAGTGTCTTCCCAGCAGACGGGAGCAGCAACATACCCCAGAGCTCTGCGACTGGAAGCTTAGCCACATCCACTGCCTCTTTGCTGGAGAGAAGTGCAAATCTGGTATAAGCACGTGCAAATTTCACTGAAACCAGCATTGTGCTCTTGACACTCAGCATCTCTGGCAACCTCAGTTATGGTCAATCGAAGTTTTTATTCCCACAGTTTTTGTGGGATTGATTGTCAGGCTACATCAACCATGGGAAAGATTCCAGCTTGAATACCTGGCTGATAGCTAACGAGGAAACCGAGACCATGCCAGCTTATGTTAAAAGGTTGCAAGCACTGATCAGCAGCTAAGGTGGTTACCATGAGCAGAAAAATATAGTTTATTGCAATAATCTCTCCAGTTTATCCAGGTGAAGCTTATAACTTCAATAAATTCTCAGGTACATTTGTGTTCACACTGAAATAAGAAACAAACCCAAACCTTATACAGTTCCCCTGGGAGCTACTTATGGACGTTGTGAAAGTTACAAACTCCCTGAGCACTGATGGTAAAGTATGCCCTTACTAAATAGACCAGCAAATATATTCTGCAATTCTTCTGAGTTATGATCATGAGAAAAACCCCACGAAATAAAACTTTTTTATTGCTCCCATTGTACATAAATTCTAATGAATTCCCTGATGAAAAATTTGGTTAAAGGTAGAGGTGGGTTGAGAATATGTTCTCCCTTAAAATATCACCAGTGTGCACAGTTCTAATGCTTTAGATTAGAAAGAGAAAAAGTTAAAAAAAAAATCAACAAACCAACCCAAAACAAACCAAGGTGCACAGGAAGTCCCAGAACAGTCCTACACTGTTGTTACAATCATATTGGGAAACTACAGCCATGCTTTCAGTATGTGTTGGTATTACTAAACTCTTACATCCCAGCTAAAATCCAAATCATAACTTGTTAGTCACCAAAGATATGTGATTATGTTTCCCAGGTTTGATTAGGTGACTTACAGAACTAACATAGACTGCAGAAATAAGATGTTTTGTACTTCAACATTTGCATGTTATAAACACATTATTGTTTGTATAGCTCAAGTTATGCAGTTCAACTTATATCTGTTAGTTACATACTTCACAGTGTGAAGACACAATTAATTCTAACATTTCCAACCAACACAATCTGAAACCTTAGTATTTTTCCATGAACTCACTAGAAAATAATTTCAAATAATGAATCAATGTGAGAGTTTCACAACTATTTGTGAATAGGCAAAAAAAGAGAATTGTTAAATTAATTATTTATTGAGAATTATTCCCTTCTCTCTCCCAAGAAGCCTTCTGAAAGCCATAAAGTGCTCAGCAAGGGAAGCTGTAGAAGTGTTAGTTAAAGTTCCAGCATGGGGCTCCAGGCTTATTTTGGGCTAAAAGAGACTTGTTCAGTTTCTGAGTAGAACAGTTATTGCATGGATTTCCTCACAACCACCAGCCCTGCAAACTGAGCCTGGGATCAGAGAGTCATGCTGGATTCCTTCGGTTCTGTTTAGCATCCAGGCAAGCAAGAAAAGCTCTACAGCCCCAGTGACAGCCTCAGTAAAGCACAGGGAGCTGCACTGCCTTCCATTTCTGAAGTAGATTTGTACAGGTGCTAAAATGACAATGAACTAGCAAGAATATTCTGCTTGTCAGGCAGAGGAAGAAATTGGAGGCAATTCTCTTCCCCGGCTGCTCCAATGCTGTAGTGCTAATGGGAATATCAAGCAATACAAAGTATTTTTTTTGTCAGAAAAGGCAGCACATGCAACAATGAACAGATCTCTTGAGCAAGACCCAGCTTTACCCAACCACTTTTCAGCATCAGATCAATATTAAGTTTCATGTGATACCTGACACTTTTCATGAATTTTGTGGTTTTAGGGCTTCTAAATTATATATTTCTATTAACTTTACTTTAAAGGGCAATATATACTCACAGAATCACAAGGGTTGGAAGGGACCTCTGGAGATCATCTAGTCCAAATACCCCTCAGTCTTATCAATTCAGAAAATTTGCATGGAAATAATTTAAACTCTGATAGAATAAATAATTTAGGCTTTCTCTTTTCATTACATACTAAGAATATCCTCATGTAAATGACAATAGTAGTGTCACTGTAAGGTGAAATTTTTACCATAAAATTCCGTAACTCTGTTTGCAATGCTTTTAAGACAGTGTATGATGTATTTATGCACTCTCTGGTTTTTCCCTACCTGAAAATATGGGCTGAATGGAGATGTTCCTTGTTACAGATTTTCGATTTCTTTTTTTCACCTGTGTTACATATTGACTCTTGATAAAATTTTAGTGTAGCTATATGGTGTAAATTATGAAATGAATAAGTAAATAGATAGAAGTAGACCCTGAGCTGGACACAAGAGATCAGAGGCATAAGGTGAGCGTGGGGATGCTCTAGCTTAGCAGAGATATACCTCCCCCTACAGGCGGCTTTGGAAAACCTGCAGTATCGTTTCATACACAATGGATAGTTGCACTTAACGTTTTAGATTTTTGAACATCTTGAATATTAAAAAAATACTTCGATTAGCTTTGTTTCAGACAGGAAACAATAAGGAGGGGAACCAGAAAGTAAAGTTCAGTCTTCCCCTAATCATAAGTGGGCGCAGTTGTGAACTTGCTTTTCCTCTCATCAGCCTCAATTTTGCAATTTACCCCAACATCATTTTCTATTTGGTGTTGGTACTTGGTGTTTCAGCCTTATTTTTGCCATCATCTTTTCTTTCCCAACCCAAACAGTGAACTGAGAGAATGACATGAACTTTTCCAGTCAAGTTTATAAGGAATGGGGATAACTTCATGTCTGTTTATTGTACATGACAGGGCTGATATAAACAATGACCAGAAACCCAGAAATAGATACCACTGGAAACCTGAAGACGTTGCTGCAGTTGGTTCTCATGAATTACATTCCATACCAAAGGAGAGACTTCTCTATCTCTGTCCTTCCCAGGCTTTCACCAAGATTTTAGGGTAAATCTGAACTGAACTCGTGAAGGTTCAAATATTTTTCTTAGAGCTCTCTTGTTTCTGCCCAGTAGTTGAAGAAAACATGGGAGGGAAGGGAAGGGAAGGGAAGGGAAGGGAAGGGAAGGGAAACA